>CM070818.1:5314862-5638052 GCA_036326025.1 Chrosomus eos | reverse complement strand
TTTAACTAAAAAAGAAAAAACAGCGAGGTTTGCTTTGGCTTTTAAGTGTAAACTTTTGCCCTATTAATATACTGACTTTTCGTTTTTATAACCAAAATTCCTCAATCATTAATCTTTAAAAACCCACATAAAAATGGCTTTTTTGACTCTGTAGGGGTTTTAAATGCTGAATTAAACAATTTTAACAAAAGGGTTTTTGTTTTTATTTCATTAAAATACAGGCACATGGATCACAGGGTTAAGTTAATGCAAACGGGTCATACCGCTAACTTTTTGGGTTTCAGGGAGATACGAATTACACTCAAATAAAAATTTTCCCAAAAACTTTAACAAAAAAAAAATTTTAAACAAGATTAAAAAAGGTTTTGTGGAAATTAAACTTACTTCCAAAGTTACGCCAATTTCATACACACGAACCCTCCACAGCTTCCAAGCGGCTGCGGAACATAACCGTTGCGTCAAACTCTGGGGGCGGCACTAAGTTGCGACTGTCAATAATTCACAACCCACCAATAAGAATTAACTTTACTGAGCCTTTTCAACAGCCGCCCCAATTTACGTTGTAAATTCTACTTTAGAAAAGGCTTATGAGTCTTTGTTATCATCTGGTAGTGGTGGCAAACGGATAAGTTTACTCACTGGTCGAATGTATTTCCGACCTTGCACTTGTACTTCAGCAGTTCTGATTTTCCCATCAGCCCCTGGTACTGTGGCTGAGACCTTACCCACTGGCCAGAGGGCTCGAGGCAATTGGTGATCCACTATCATCACTACTGTCCCAGTCTTTAGATCTTTGCCAGTCTCAGTCATCCACTTTGTCCGAGTTTGCAGTTCAGGCAAGTATCTCTTGGTGAAGTGGGCCCAAAAATGGTCGGCAAGGACCTGGCTATGTCTCCAGCGTCTTCTGCTAAGTAATTCGGACTCAGGGTATACAATCTGGGGTAAATCAGTGTCTGGCCGCCCCAATAACAGGCTGTTTGGAGTGATGGGGTCAACATCTGCTACGGCCGATGACACGTAGCCCAGAGGTTTGGAGTTTAACATGCCTTCGATCTCTGTAAGCACTGTACTTAGCACTTCCTCAGTAACATGTTGGGCTCCAAGTGTAACATTGAGAGCAGATTTTAGAGACCTGATCTCCCTTTCCCACAATCCACCAAAATGAGGAGCTCCAGGGGGATTGAATTTGAACTGAATTTTCTGCTTTGCAAGCTGACTTTGCAAAGGGGTTGCATGGCTGCAAATGCATCTGATAGTTCCCTTTCTCCTCCCTTGAAGTTTGTTCCTTGGTCAGAATAGAGTTCATGGGGAGTTCCTCTGCGTGCAATGAATCTGCGTAGGGCCATGAGGAATGAATCTGTATCAATTTTGGGATACATTTAAAATATGATCCCCCAGCGTTTTTCATTGCGCCGGCCTATTTTGATTGTGAAAGGCCCAAAACAATCAACACCTGTTGAATAAAAAGCTGGGCGGTAGAGACGGAGTCGAGCTGGTGGCAAATCAGCCATTTTTGGCACTTCAGGCTTTCCACGCCATTTTCTGCATTCACGACACTGATGTTGGTGCCGCCGTACTGCTTCTCGCCCTCTAATGATCCAGTATTTCAGGCGTAACTCAGCAAATACTCTTTCTGGGCCAGGATGATGAAGTTTTCCATCATAATGTTGGATCAGGAGTTGACTGAGTGGGTGTTTGGGATCCATGACAATTGGGTGGGCAGTATCTGGCCTAAGCAGCTCACTACGTCGCAAACGGCCACCAACTCTTATGAGCCCAGTAGACTGGTCAATCTCTGGTGCAAGTGAGATTAATCTGCTGTTAGAAGGCAAAGATTTACCACATTTTAATGTATCAAGTTCAACTGGGAAACACATAGCTTGGGCTTGTTTCAAGAGTGAGATCTCAGCAGCTACATAGTCTTGGGCGGATAAATCTCTTGTCTCATTGGCTTGTTTTAACTGTTCCTGTGCTTTATGTTCCACCAGTTGATCAAAACTGCGGTATGGAGAGAATTCTTGCATTATGTCAGAGAAATCTACTGTGGTCAAACTGCAGAAGGTTACTTTCTTTTCTTCATCTGTGCTGTCTGGGACCAGTTCCTCTGGGTCATTAGACCAGGTACTTGGGTCTTGCCACAAAAATTGTGGTCCTTGTTTCCAGTAACTTGGCACTGATAGTTGGTGAAGTGTTTTACCATGGGTAATGTCATCTGCAGGGTTGTTTTCAGACTTCACATAATGCCATGCTTGAGAAGCAGTCAGCTCCTGAATTTCTGCAATTCTTGTGCCCACAAACACTTTATACCTGCATGAATCTGATTGGATCCAAGCTAAAACTGTCTTTGAGTCACTCCACAATGTCACCTGTTCAATGCTCAGGGTGAGTTCCTTTTCCAGAAGTCTTGCTAATTGAGCTCCACTGAGTGCTGCACAGAGTTCTAGCCTGGGAACAGATAACTGCCGCTTTGGTGCCACTCTTGATCTTGCTGTGATAAATGCAACCTCGACTTGGCCTTGAGGACTCTCTGTTCTAAGGTACGCGACTGACCCATAAGCATGGTTTGAAGCATCACAGAATATGTGAACATCTCTTTTGCACACTTCAGAATCCAGTTCTGTGCTAGTGTAGCATCGGGGTATAGCAATCTTGTTCAGGTACTGCAATTCTTCTTCCCATTCATGCCAGACTTGCAAGAGGTCACTTGGTAGCAATGGGTCATCCCACTCCCGTTTTTTATCCCACAGTCTTTGTACCAGTACTTTGGCTCTAGTTGTGAAGGGGATAATATAGCCTAGTGGGTAGTACTGACTAGCTAAGACCTGATAGACATACCTCATTGTGGGAACTTGTGGTTCCTTCAGACGAGCTTTGTAACCAAGTGTATCTGCTTGGCAAAGCCAATGTAGACCCAAGGTGGATTCAGAGACGTCCCATTGCTTTTCAGTAAGCCAAAGCTCATTTTCCTCAGATCTGGCTTCTACAGGAAGGTGTGCAACGACAGAAGGAATGTTGCTAGCCCATTGCCTTAACTCGAACCCACCAGATACTAAAAGAGCTTGAAGCTTGTTCACCAGTTCAGTCGCTTTGTCAGTAGAAGTTACACTCTGCAGGAAATTGTCCACATAGAAATGTTTCTCTACAGCCACACGTGTATCTTCTTCTGGATCAGTGTTCTCTTGGACATGTTTTTGGACAGCAAATGTTGCGCAGCATGGGCTGCATGTAGTCCCAAAAGGCAAAACCTGCCACTCATAGACACTGACTGGTGTATCACGTTGCATGTTTCGCCACAGAAATCTGAGGAGTGGTTTATCCTCTGGGAGAAGACGAATCTGGTGAAACATGCCCTTGATATCGCTTGTGATGGCAATCGCATGCTCTCTGAAACGGAGTAACACTCCTAGTAAAGTGGAAGTGAGGGTAGGCCCAGCTAGGAGGTACTTATTGAGGTTATGGCCTTGGTGCTGAAAGGAACAGTTGTACACTATTCGGTGCTTTCCATTATGGTGTACCATGTGGTGAGGTATGTACCATGATTCAGGGGTTTGATCAACTGCTTCATCAGCCAGCTTGACAACATACCCAGATTGAGCCAGCCTTTCAATTTCCTGGTTATATGCCTTTGACTGTTCAGGACTTTTACTGAGACGCCTTTCTAATGCTCTGAGGAGGGGAAGAACAGACTCTTTAGGCGCTTTCAATTGGGGCATGTCCTTTTTCCGCAGAAGCGGTGTGGCATAACGGAACACTCCATTTACATTTACCCTTGCAGTCTTGGTCTCAAGCAGAGTGATGGCCTCCTGATCACAACGTGACCGTGTCACCACCTTCTCATTGCGGTATGGTAATATGTCAAGCTGCCAGAGTCTCTCAACATGCTGCAACAGCTCTGATGAGGTGGAAGTCACAGATGTGAAAAAGCATTGTTGCTCGGGAATTTGGTGCTGGAGTACATGAGCTGGACCTTGCAGCGTCCAGCCTAATCTGGTTCGTATAGCAGCTGGCCCGCCTGGTGGGCCGAAGCACACTGGCTCCATAGGGATGATCAAATGGTGATGATCAGAGCCTATAAGCAACAATGGCTGAACCTGAGAAAAGGCATGAAGAGGCAGTCCTTTGAGATGCTGGTATTTTTCTTGTAGAATGGTAACTGGATGTGAATGCTTGGCCAAGCCCAAATTCTCAGCGGTAAAGGCACCCGTTATCTTGAACCTTCTGCTTGGCTGAAATGCTGGGGACAGAGTGAAAGATACTTTTGTACCTTGTATGACTTGGGTGTCATGTCGAACTGTTCTCAAAGAGAGGGTTTCAGTCTGTCCATTAAGTTTAAGCTGCTGTGCTGCACCATGAAGCAGGATTGTACGTTCAGAGCCATCGTCCAAAATAGCATAAGCCGTCATTGAATTTTTGCCATTATGCAACAGCACTTTACAGATTTTCAGAAGGACTTGGCTGCCACCTGCTGGGCGATCTAGGTATAGCATCTGACTCTCTTGGGGTCTTTCGTGATAGTGCTTCATCTCTGTTGATTTGCTGTTGATGTCATGCAAGACAGTTAGATGTTTACCATTGCAAGTTTTACATGTGGCTTTCAATTTGCACTGGGCTGCCTGATGTTTCCGTCCGCACCTCCAACATCTCTTATTTGACTTAATCCAGTTGGTTTTGAGCTCACTGGTTAGCTGCGTGAAGTTATTACACTGGTTAAGATAGTGGTGGTTATTGTCACAGTAATGACAGTACACATTATTGCCGGGGTTTTGAAATTCTGATGATTTCCCAGCTGGAGGGTTTGTGGACTGATCCACATGCAAAATGGCTGCTGTCTGAAAAGTGTGCTTACGCTGTCGCGGAGCTTCTTTCTGCTGTCTAACATTTCCTCTCATGTTACTAGTATTGAGTTTACAGTCAGTGGGCCGCACCTGCAGTTTGAACTCAAGCCAGTGTGAAAAATCTAGCAGGTTTGGAATTGGGTTTCTGAGAGGGTGAACATACCTCTTGAAGTTAGCCTTGAGATCATGAGGGAGTTTAGACATGAGTCTTGCCACATGTGAGCCACACTGCAATTCAATAGCTCCCTTCTCATCCAGCTGGTCAAGCATACCCACCAATGCTCGAACTCTGAGGGCAAACCTACGAAAGGCCTGAGTGTCTCCACTGCGAATATTTGGCCCGTCCATCAAGTCAGCAATTTTCTGCAATGCCAACTGATGTGGCTGCCCATAATGTTCAGTCAGCGATTGCATTGTATGGGTGTATGGATAACGAGAGTTGCTGTAAGAATCAGCGATTAAAAGGGCCTCTTCGAATTTCAGATGCTCAATCAGAATTTGATATTTAAACTGTTCTGTAGCATCGTATGGCAGCAGATTGTCAAGAGATATTTTGAGCCTAGCGAACTGCCGTGGGTCCTCCACTGTGAAATCTGGTATTGAAGGGTTTGGACCTCGGTAAATGCTCTCTCTAGTGGGAGGATGAGAGCGCTGAACAAAGTCTCTTGGATGATAATGATGCCTTGGGTGGTAATCAGTTTGTTCTCTAAATCTGAAGTCAGCTGCAGGGGAAGGATGACGTATTTGTGGCTGTGGTGGGATGTGTATTTGGTCATGTGCATAGCCTGGGCTATATGCAGTGTGTACACTCATTTTGTGTTGAGGTTGAGATGTACATGGCGAATTTGGTTGATATTGCACATGCCTGTTCTTTGGTGTGGGTTGCAATCTCATCTCTGCAAGTTCACCTGTCAAATTAATTTCACCGTCTAGCTCCTCATCTGCCGAAACTTCCTCTCCATCATCAATAACTGATTTTCCAATCTCTTTAGAAATCCGAGTACTCATTTGAGCTACTGGTGACTTGCTCCGACGTGGAGTGGGAACAGGAGGATGTTTCTTAGCTGCCTTTGTCAATGAGTGAGTACGAGGCAAAGGCTCAGGACACTGTGATGTGTTGGTTTCATCCCTTTCAGAGCGTTGTGTCATGTCCTCAATGGTTTTATGCAGACGTCTATTCTCTTCTCGTAGCTGCCAAATCACTGTTTCAGCATCTCTGTCTCCATACTGTTCTCCAGTATCCTCAGTAACATCACTTTGGTTAGTTACATGCCACCTAGTGAAGGGTGTCATCCCGGCAGCACCTTCATTTCCCAACTCCCAGCGATCAGGCTCTGTCTGCATCCTCAATGGCGGAGGATATGTATGCTGGAAGCCACTGTATTCCACCTCATAATCTTCCAAGTGGCGTGGAGGGCGTGATAGACGTTTACTGCGGACATCAGGCTCACACTGTGACTCTGAATGGGCTTTGGACATCTTATCCCGTGGCAATCACTGAAATCCGGCTCGAAGGACCAATATTAAATAGTTTTCTGGACTGTATTGACTGGGTCTGACTTAATTGGGATCATCACGGGGCATTGGTAAGAATGCACATAGTCCAATCTCTGTTTTGGTTTTAATGGTAGGTTCAAGCCATCAACATACTCAATGCAGTGCATGAACAGATGTATGTGATATTTGGTCTGTGAGTGTGGTTTCTATAATAAGAACAGAAATACAAATAATCAGTTTACAGTAATGATAAACATTTAACTCAAAAGAATAAACACGCGAGGATGGATGGCTATAAGTGTAAACAATTGACTATTAATATACGTGACTATCGTCTTATAACCATATCTCAATCGATTAATCTTTACAATCCACATAAATATGGCTTAATGACATCTGTAGTGTGTAAATGCTGAAGTAAACATATATAACATATGAGTTGTTATTATTTCACTTAAATACAGCGCACATCGGATCACACGTGCTAAGATAATGCACACAGTCATACCGCTAACATTAGCTTCACGGAGATACGAATTACACTCAACATCAGAACGTTTCAACACATACTACAAAAATATAAATATAAACAAGATTAAAGACGGTATATGTGGAAATTAAACTTACTTCCAAAGTTACGCACACTCATACACACGAACCCTCCACAGCTTTCAAGCGGCTGCGGAACATAACCAGTTGCGTCAAACTCTGGGGGCGGGACTAAGTTGCGACTGTCAATAATTCACAACCCACCAATAAGAATTAACTTTACTGAGCCTTTTCAACAAATATACATATAACATATACAGTTTTTGTGGCTCAGATAAGGTCCAGTTCTGGTTTATTTCTTTGCTCTTGGCTGACATGTGGCATTGCTATGGTCTGATTGTGGCCCAGATCTGGCAAACATGAATGAGCCAATCAAGTGCCATCATTTCAGGCAGCATGTGGGCCAGATCATCCTTCCACATGTGCCAGATGTGGGCCGGATCTTGGCCGACACAGTGGTAATCAAATCATTATCATCATATTTCAATATGTCAATAGTAGTGGCATACACTTATTGGACCTCTTTAAGTCCAGATACAGTTTAAAGACATTGGAACTAAGTGTATTTATAAGCTATACATATTTTTCCCAGTGTATTTTTATATGTCCATTTGTTATCATTTTTTTGCAGGCAAAAGGGAAAATGATCTTGGCTTTATTTTGAATTTCCTTCTCTCAGTTTTCTTTCTTTACACAGCAAACACAAGAAGCTTCAATCAACTTTGAATCAAATGGCCACTATAGTTCCTTCGGAGAGCCCATTCGTATCTGGGACACCTCCATCTGTCGTCGTGCCCCCCCCACCTTCCACACTACCCCTCTCCCATCAGATCGGGATTTCAATCCTGGTCATCGCCTTCGTGTTTGGTTTCCCTGGGAACCTGTTCGTGGTGTGGTCGGTCCTGTGCCGGGTCCGTGTGCGCTCCGTCACCTGTCTGCTGATTCTGAATCTGGCCGTGGCCGATGCGCTGGTGCTGCTGAGCGCGCCGCTGTTCCTCAGGTACCTGGCGGGGAATAAAGGCTGGGAGTTTGGCGGCACCGTCTGTAAGACGATCCATTACCTGTGTTGCGTCAACATGTACGCCTCAATCTACCTGATCTGTCTGATGAGCATGGACCGCTGGCTGGCCGTCACCAAGCCGTTCCTATCTCAGAGACTGAGGACCAAGAGAAGGCTCCTGTCTGTCATGCTGGCCATCTGGGTGATGGCTTTTCTGATGGCTTTGCCCATGCCGTTCTATCGGTGAGTCTGAGAGAAGTTTTTCCAGTCACTACAACAACACAACACAACTACAACACAAATCACACTTTGATTTAGGCAATAACAAGGAGCCATGCTATTGTAAAATAAAGGGCGCTGCATTATACTCAGCACTGCAGATTCATATGAGCACAATATTATGATAGATCACAAAAGTTGACATTCTCACTTCCAAGTCATTCAAAATTGAAGAAGGCTTGTGCGCTATTAAGACGTTAGATGTCGCTATATCGACACACCAGGAACGTCATTGGATTCAATCACTTCCCTTATGCATCAGACCCACTGAAGTGCTTTGAAACGCTCAGCTTTGTTTGATGCGTTGATGTAATTTCCACTGAAACAGGAAGCTAAGGCGGGACATATTGAATGGCCCCTCCCCTTTTCATATAGCCAATAGCGTTTTGTTTACCTCACAGATTGTAAGTCATACTTGCGCTGATGACATGTTGGATTCATTAGTGGAGGTGTGAATAAATTCTAGCCATTTTATTATTAACCAGAGTACAGTTGGGAAACACCAGCGTACAGTTAGGAAACAGAATAACACTTGAGCGTTTGAGCAACCGAACTCACATCTCCAACCCATATTGCTCTATGACGTGTCGACGCTCCCATCCGCTTTGGCCAGGCTTTTTTTACACTTTAGATTCTAGAGAGGATTTGATTGGGCAAAAAATGTGACGTGAAGCTGAAGTCCGCAGTGATGTCATTAAAATATGTGATTCATTTAGCGGAAGTGAGGGACGTTTTAAATGCTTATATCTTCTAAATGCAAATTGTGTCATTGTTTTTGGAACACACCAGCTTATGCATAACCTTAAGGCTAACATATTCATACTAAAAGCTAAAAAATGTAACTTTTGATTTCAGTTGGCCTTTAATGCTTTGAATGCATTTGTAAAAGCAGAATGATTGTATTCATAATCTGGCTGCAAGTGCTATGAATCAATGAAATATTCAAAAAACACTTCTCCACAATATAAAACATGCAACAGGCAGACAAAAGTACATTTGCCGGGATTTAGTGCAAAAACCGACCCCCTTCAGGCGACACAGGCATTCACTACGGGCCTCAACATGCCTGGGGTTTCGTTACAGTTACTGTCAAAAAAACATTATTTGTTCTGCACTGAAAAAATGCAATTGGCACATGGACAAATGTATCCAAACCTTCCTCAAAAGTGCTCAGGTTGGCAGAAAGGTACAAAATAGGTCACAGAAATGATTGACTATTTGAAATGTTTCCTGTGTTCAAAGCACATGTATAGCAGGAACAGCTCTTCTGTGGCCAAAATGTGTTTACTGAATAATTCTGGCCAATGAATTCAAAGACTGTAAAGGCCTATACATGCAGTAACACATCCTAACTACTCAGGTACTCTCAAAAATCACTCGTTGGACTAATGTAATAAAACTATGACACACATTTCCACACAGTTGATAAGATTTATTTGAACTTAAACTCGATTAATTGAACTGATGAGTAAATTCATCTTAATTCAGTGTGATCACATACATTTTTTATTTGACGTATTCTGTGAATTTTCCCTGAATATTCACTTCTGCGGATCCAAACAGCGCTGTTGCTGGTCAAGGTTTTTTTTTTTTTTTTTTTTTTTTTTTTAAGCATCGTTAGCCAAATATGGTCGCAAATTCAATGGATCTCTGTTAGTAATGATGGAACTTGCATCTATGGTAGCTTTTGAGCTTTTGAGAAACACACCCCAGATTTGGTTCCCTATGGAGAGCTGTGTGAGTTTTCTGAGTTAATGTAACAAAGCCTTGTTTTCTGAAATCACGTGACTTTGACAGATGCTCTGAATCACTGGTTCGAAAAAATGATTTGCAAAGGATTCGAAGCCTCACAAAGCGAGTTTTGTAGACTGTAAATGAAGTGCTGGCCCTGACTGGAATTTCAGTTAAATCTCATCAAAGTCCGTATCTATACCACAAATTTTATTTATCGTGCCATTTATACGCCACAAATGTTTTTTTGCATGCATATGCTACGCACTGTAAACCCCTTGGGTAGGATTAGGGAGTGTGTGTGTATTACACACCATAAAGTGCTTATCATATGCACGTGGAAACTGTGTATCATATGCACACAAAAAAACATTTTTGGCTCATAAATGGAACACGAAATTTAATTTGTGGGATAGATACGCACGTACACCAGCACTGAACTGAGGAAACAGTTCAGGCTCTGACTGAAGAACAGATGAGCTGCTGATATGAGTGTGTGTGAACCGAGCAGGGTGAAATGAAAGTTTTTTTTTTACTATTGTTCTCATAGTTTATTTTAAAAGGTCAGTTGATTAAGACTAGCTTATTCATTTAAGACTAGACGTGATTGCATGATTAAGTAAACAAATTGGTGAATATTGTTTTTTTTAATCCAGTTCATTGAAAAGAACTGTCCAAGTCCAGATTGGACTTTCCATCACTATTTAATAAGAAATATAGCACTTGCTCACATGCAAAGTCTTTCCCTTGCAGTATGCAAATATATTCAGTAAGAATTTTTTGCTGCATGGCATAAACTCAGTTGCTTATAAAGAGAAAGATACAGAGTTTTGCTTACTGTGGCCACAGAGCTCAACCACACGCTCAACTCTTCAGCTCAATGCTAACCACAGAAACCAACGAAACAAAACGGCTTTGAAATGTCAGTTAAATACACTGCCAAGTTTATTTAGCACATTTCATACACTTTGGTAATTCAAAGTGCTTTACACAGAAAGGAATTCAAATAATCACAAAATAAAAGCAATAAAATTAAACCAGCTATAAATGGAATTAAAAGAGTAAAAATATGATACATAGATAAACTTCTCATCTCACCGGTGGATCATATCTGAGATTTTCCCATGTTGATTGTACTGTGTCTGCAGGGCCACATTAAGAGGTCACTGGGCGCTGGGGCATGAGTTACTGCACCCCCCCCCCCCCCCCCCCCCACCACTTTAGGTCATTAGGTCATAGGTCAGCAAAATCGACATATTTCTACCGATATTTTATCGCCAGCCCTTTAGGTGAATATAGAGTTTGATCAAACTCAAAAAGCAATATCATAAAAATCCATCAAGTTAATAATCAAACTTACTGAAAATTGGTGGGGTCGATGATGACGCTGTGTCTTTATCTGCTCCAGCATGTGCCCGGCACACTTGCTGTTCCACAACTTCTCCGTGATCATCAGCTTTAGTAAAATAACCAGAGAGCTTGGGGATTTTACTGAGCAGCTCATGTTTCCTCTGCTGTTTAGCTTTTAAAACATTTCTTTTTTGAGCCCCACTCGCACATGTTTTTTTAAAAGATGATGACATTTTTAGCTATGCGATGAAGATAATGCGTGACAATTTTAAGAATAGTCTAGAATGAAGTGAAGAGTGGAGGCGATTGATTGGTTGATGCGTATATTCTAATAAGGCGCAGGCAGCCATCATCTGATAGGCCTACGTGCAGCAGCAGGTCGGTTGTTCACAAGTTAAATATAGAATAAATGTATTTGATTGGTATATCAAATTAAAATGTGACTTTTCAATTCACAATGCCCTGCTGCCCACGAGGGTTTGATTGACAGGCGACCTGACCAATCATAACGCCTAATACGCAATTTTGTTTGACAACAAAGGTGTCAGTAGATTAACGTCGGTGGACTTGAATTTGAAAAACGGTATTGTTTAAATTACTTAAATGACAATATTTGAAAGTTGAGATTTTTTTTTTCATTTCAACAGTAAGCTGCTCTAATCTCTCTCTTCTATGTCGGCACGTAGTCACTCAGTGTAACGTTAGTCTTTGCCCCGCGATGTATTTTTCAGTGTGTGACTCGTGAGAGCTGCCTGGCTTGGCACACAGTAACTAAAAAAGGCGGATCTTTGCGAACGGTTACTATAATATTAATGATAATGATTCCATGATAATGCGTAGAATATACGGCAAAGCGCCACTAAATAACAGGGCTAATTTGTGGGGGGCGTGGTAAGGCTTTGGCAGTCAGATGGCTAGTGGCAGTCAATCTGCTCCACAGCCAATCACGGGCCCCCTGCTTGCTCGGGCCCCGGGGCTTTAGCCCCGCCCTGCCTAGCCCTATTGTTAATGCGGCCGTGTGTGTCTGTGGACATAACTGGCAACAACTGCGACAAAACTTATTCATGTAGTCTCAACACAAATTTACTTAGCATTTTAAAAATTTAATTCTATTTTCGGCATCACTTTTTTTTATTTTGATGGTCCACTTTAGATATTCAACTAACTATAAATAAATTTGCAACAAAATGTCAACTAGCAGTCATTGGAGTATTAGTATACTCTCTGTTTAATATCTGCTAATACTTTATTTTTATGGAACCTCAGAATACATTATGCTTACATTAATCTTTGCAACTATATTATTCTACCCAACCCCTAACCTACTTACTACAGTCTACTAATGCTCTAATGAGAGTACGCTGATGTAGTTGCAAAGTTACTTATTTTGTAGTTGCAAAGTTACGTTTTTTTTATTTTTTTTTAAGTGGTTTGACCCATTTCAGAGACGGCCACAATTCCATTTAAAAATATTTAGAGCTATAGAAATGTTTCTTCATATTTAACAAGGTACACTTCTTCTTTCTACAAACAAAGCCTTATTTGGTATCTGTATAGAGAGCCAGAATTTAAACCGTCTCCTCCGACTTATCTCTCTCTCTCTTTATATGTTGACCTCTTTCATTTGTTCTTTTCACCGACAGTACCGTGCAGCCGTACCGTCCGGGTCTGCCCATCTACGTGTGTGTACCGCACCACTGGGAGAGCAGCACTCATGAAATCTTTCAGTACCTGTGTGAGACTCTGCTGGGTTTCCTTCTGCCCTTCACCTTCATCCTCTTCTGCTATATCTCAGTGATCTGCCGGCTGCGTAGCACCATGTTCCAGCGCAAAGGAAGAGGAAACTTCCTCATCCTCCTCATCATCGCTGCTTTTACCGTCTTCTGGCTGCCGTATCACCTAATCAACATTTTACAGGTGAGTAACACCCCACTGTATGATGCCTTCACAATTACCGTAAATACCAGTTTTTCTCAAGTCACATTTACTACTAGGAAGCTCTGGGATCATTTTGATAGCCAAGTTCAGTCGTGTGGGCCATAAACTTTAAACACTGCATATTTACGTTGGAGTTGTAGAAAATAGGCTGTATTTTTTATCCAAAATTCAAATTCAAATCCCCCTTTCTAGGTAGCGTGATGAATATTTGTATGGTTGTCAATGTAGTCTCCCTGGAAAAGGAAACAGATATTTCAAAGAACAGACACAAACACTTGTTGCGTTTTACCTCAATCTCAGTGTAAAAGAAGCATTCGATTTTGCACAAAATAACATACCAACTTGCATATAACAACATTGTATTCTCTTTATACATATTATGTTTACTTTAAACAAATAAAAAGATGAACATCAATTGGCATAAAACATTATATCCATCCTGGTACACACAATAAACATGATAGCTTGCATCAGTACATGTGACACTTAAAAATAAAAAATAAAAAAAGAAAGAAATGAGGAATAAATCATATTACCTATATATCAGAATTAACATAATAGTCTGCATTAAATCTTTCCTCACAGGACATGTGTACTCAACATTATCATTATCATAGCAAACTGATCTTAACAGCATAATAACACTTTTTTTCATCATACAAATTGTTAGACAACCATCAAACTTCATATATTAACATCACAGTGCATGAAATGTGCTAATAGCATAGCATCTGAAGATATTCAGCTACAGATGGACTCTTATTGTAAAGTGTTACAATTTAATTTAAATCCAAGTCATGCTTAAAGATGGTAATCTTAAACATCTGCACAAAGGCCATATCATTGAAATTACACATGTATATTATGTAGCTTATACTTTCATTTGTTTTTGCTTTATTTTAGAACACTTGACTATTAATCAAAATAACAAAATATGTGTTACAGTGACGATAAAAACATAAGTGAAATCGGATGCATCAGTTTGCTTTCTCGCATCACCATCTTTAAATATGCAACTTTGCTTGCAAATGAAAAGTGACCAGCTGGATATAAACTAAGGCAAATAGATGGAAACAATGATGACACTAAACATTTAGGTCAGGCTTGCATGTGTTTTTGTCACATTGTTTTAACCGTTTCAGGTACTCCTAATGTTAGTGTCCTATCAGCCTCGACGGCAAACATTCTGCTGTTCTCCACTAATGCAGCATGTCAACAAATTAATTACTGTATAATGATACGAAAACATGTATTGTAGTGTAGTGTCTACATTTTGCTGTCTATGTTTTAAAACTGCATCTAAAGTGCCCCGCTCTGACAGTCTCACGTGTCAAAACACACTATACGAGGCGTTCGTGTTTTCGCCTTTAGAGGCCGCTCTCGTACTGTATAATGGCCCTAATACAGTGTTTGCGGATAAACTACTGTTCCAGCTATCGGTGCAGGATAATAGGAAAAATCGATCAATCGGTCAAACTCTAATTTCCAATAGCACATGAAAGCAGCATATCTCAAAAATACACAGCAAAATCCACAGAGATAAATTAACTCTGTTCAGAGTACATATGGCCCCACTCTACAGAGAGTTAAAATAACACTGAAGAAGTGTTAAAGTTAATGAAATAATTAAGTATTTAATTAATGATGATTGAACATTAGTGATGAACACCTGCTGTTAACAAGCAGAATCACTGAAGGAAAGAAAAACACAAGAACTACACCTGACTTCAGCAACAGCCATAATCAATAATCAGAAGCAAGAAATATGTAGCAAGAAATTATTGTTTATGAATATAATCTATTAATAACAAATAACCAGTTTATAGCCTACATCATGTGACCTCACAGGTGAACACCACATCAGGTAAACATTCAAACTATATTTTTACCTTATATTACACTATATTGGACCTGAAACATATAATTAAACACATCCTTATAAACTAATCACAAAACAGTACTTTACTTTGAATTAAGAAAGTGTCTTATTTTACTAGATACAGCCTTGTGAATCCATGTTTTTCAGTCTTCACGTGTTTTTAAATCTTTTTAAACAGTTAGATCTCAACGATATTTTTGCTCAATTTTACATTTTTCCAGATAACCAACAGACATTGCAGAGACGACGATTTGATGTGTGTGTTTTCATCTGGAATATGTATTTTGTTAGTGTTTTCTCATCTGCAATATGTCTTTTCCTGTCAGAAGTTATAATATATAGACATTTAAAAAATGTTAACTTCTTTTAAAAAATGTTTATCAGATGTTTCTATACAACAGATGTTTTCCAGATGAAGCACTCTTTAATAGACATCTTATCTTGGAGATGTACGTGTGCTATCTGGATTAATTTCACCTGTTGTCCACAAACACCCTTGACTTGATGATTGGCTTGAAAGGTCACCTATAGTGATTTATTAAATGGTTATGTACGTGAAAGGAGGCAAATCATTTAAAAAAAGACATTTTTCAATATATGTGTGAGGTCAGTTTACTAATGAGATGAGTTTTTATGCTCTCAAAGCAAATACCATTTTTCTTTTTTTACATTAAATGTATTTGTGCTATGCAAATGAGTGTATAAATAGTTAAAAAAACAGCATTTACTTTGATTACTTTAATACATTATTCAGAAGGCCCAGCCTTCCATTCTTGACAATGGTTTTCTTATGTGTGAAATATAAAGTATGGACATTAAGGGGCAATTTTCTCACATTTTATGTCAGTCCATTTCTTTTTATTGTTGGTCTGTTCCCACAGGTGATTGGCATGACGCAGAAGTCCCCTTCTCTCTTAAACGTGGCAAAAGTGGCCCGTCCCAATGTGACGGCGTTTGCATTCATGAGCAGCAGTGTGAACCCCGTCCTGTACGTGTTTACCGGCAGCTCTCACATCCGTCAGGCTGGTCTGGGCTTCATGGCCAAACTCTTCGAAGGAACCAACTCGGAGTCGGTCTCCAGCCGCACCAGGTCCAGCCGCGGATCGAATGCAGAGAGCTCTGTTTTCACCAAGCTGTCCGTCAAGCTGAGTCGTAAAGGGAACGGGACAAGAGCTGAGACCCCTGGTGGAGAGGAGGAGACTACAGCAGACATGAACAACAGAGACGAGATGAAGACTCTCACCACCCTGCATTAAAGTGCTCATATAAAGTGCTTTCGTTCCCCTGAAGGTCATTTCTAATGTTAGTAAAGGTTGTTGGACTCTGCTACTCTGTTAATCTTCTTCTGCTGCTGTTTCAGAATAAATGTGTCTTTATTTCCTCTGTCTAAATACTTGATTGTGATTGGATTGAATGCAGACATTAAAACATTGTTACTTTTTGTTATAATTCATCTCTTTGTGAAAAATCTAGTTTTATATATGTATAATCCTGCCGTTTTCTGTTTCTTTTTTGTTGGTTTATAAGACATGAATACATCTGCATGTAAACACATCCTCATCACTCAGTATGGACAATTTTCTGACAGAAACAGAAGGAGAAACAGTGAGGGTTATTTTTGTAGTCATATTTTATTATATTTCATTCTGTCTGTTTTATTTCTTTGAGCTTGATTTAAAAAATATACACGCACACAAAAAAAAACCTGTCTAAAACATTTGTATAATGTGTCAAATGAATTTGTCATTGTTATCACAGGAAGGACACTGTAAATATTTGCAATAATAAATGTAGAAAATTAAAATGTAATTGGGTTTATAAGATGCTGTTGTTGACATGTTATTTTATGTTTAGCACAAAAGGATTTGATATTTTATACCCAACCTTCACTCCTTTAAGAATAAACAATATTTAATTTAGCTGAGGTTGGTTTTCATTGATTCACATTCATTAAGTCATGTCTACTGTAAATACATGATTGATACATGAAACTCAGTACAAGAGAGAGAAGTACAGATATCCTTAAAACACAAATGAGGAATTCAGTTACATTAATTATCCAATGATAAAACAAAAATAAAACATGTATCTAATGGTGAGTATATGATGCCCTTTGACCCTTTTATAAAATTCAATTAATTCTGAAGTTAGTAAACACCAAAAAAAGACAGAAAGTCAGGGTCGTTTCTAGGATTTTCATTTTAGGGGGGCTAAGCCCCCAATGAGGGTATGATTTAAAAAAAAAATAACACAAAATAACACAACCGCCTATTTTGATTTGATTGGTCATCTCAAATATTCTGACATTGACGAGCATTGACAGACCAATGAGGCTCAGATGAACACACACACACACACACACACACACACACACACACACACACACACACCCTGTCCTCTGTTGATGCGCTCTATGACGCTGTGGATTTAACATGAAGAACGCGCTGAATCGGATTATTACAAGACTGAAGCGAACACGAATTTGTGTAGCAAATTAATCACACATTTTTAGGGGGGCTAGACAGAAATTTAAATAAAAAGGGCCTAGTGACGTCCCTGCAGAAAGTGTTTCTAAAAGCAAACTCTTAAAAAGGAAAACAGACACAAAAAAAACAGACCCTCAAAATAATAGTTTAGACTACAGCTCAATAACAGATTACTGGGGAATATATATAACTGTTTAAACAAACATCTGAGCAGAAGATTTCTGTCTTTTTTTACCCTCAGGTATTGATGGAAGAAACTAAGCTTTTTGAAACTTGAAATGATTATGAAAACAGTCCCCATCCAGCACAGCCACGAGGAGCCCAGATGTGTTTGACCTGGACTATCTAACTGTTGCCCAGACAGTTTTATCCTCAGTTTTCATGTAGGCCCCAGATGAAATGTGCACACTACTGGGTGTTCAATGGAACTGAATCAGTGTTGCAGTTAATGAGATAATTAGGGGATAACAAGCAGAATCACTAAAGGAAAGAGAAGAAACACAAGAACTACAACTGACTTCAGCCACAGCTTTAGATGAAATCAACTAAAGATAAATGAAGACATTAAATCAGTGTTTAGTGGGACTCTTGATCCTTGACTTTTTAATGTTAGTTTTTCTTCAACTTTGCGTTTGTAAAGCACTTTTGTTATGGCAAGAGAAAATATAACCTGGTTATGGTTTGATTATGTCATGATCATTAAGTAGTAGTCTGATTCACTGATGTCATTCAGAGTCTAAATCTCTGACTATATGCTTGATCTGTGTCTGTAATATTGGCGATTCTAACCCTGTGATTTCACAGCTTGAGATCCATATATGAAACATGCATTAAAACATCAACATCTAAACCTCTGTTAATTCTCAATAAGAACATTTGTAGATTTATGACAGAAATAAAGTTAAACTGGTCAATAATAAGTGTAATAATGTGTAATGGCTGGAAGTCAGTTGTAGTTGTTGTGTCTCTCTTTTTTCTGTTCTTGTTGGTAATATAAGTTGTCACCACTAATGGTCAGTCATCACCTACTTAATCACTTAATTATCACATTAACTTCAACACTGCTTCAGTGTTCATTTTAACACCCTGTAGTGTGGACACTTGAACACTGAGTGGTGTTCATTTAACTGGGGATTGCCATAGAAACACACAATTCCCAGTCGGAGGACGCGAACAGTTCAGAGTAAAACGTCACGTGTTGTCATCTAATAACTACGACATGGCAGAAATGCAGCTCTTGATAGGTGCTCTGAAAGTGGTTCAAAACAAATGATTTTTAACGGTTTCAAATCTTCACAAATAATAATAATAATAATACATTTTATTTAAAGCGCTTTATCAGGACACCAAGGACACTGTACAAAGCAGATAAAAACCATTAAAACAGTAAACAATAAAATTGGCAAGACAACATTAAGGTGATATGGGTCAGGCGGAATATGAACGTCTAAACAACAGAGTTTTGAGTTTGGATTTGAAAAGATTAAATGAGTCCATGGTACGAAGATCTGGAGGGAGGGAATTCTAAAGATGGGACATTGACGAGCAGGGGGAACAGAAAGCTGGCAGGTGTGAGATGATCGGAGTGAACGAGTAGGGATGTTTAAATGGAGAAGATCTGAGATATATGGAGGAGCCATGTTATGAACTGCTTTGAAAGTAATGAGAAGTATTTTAAAGATGATCCTTTGTTTGACAGGAAGCCAGTGAAGTTGTTGCAAGATGGGAGTGATATGATGAGAAATGGGGGTCTGAGTGATCAGGCGTGCAGCAGAGTTCTGTAGGAGCTGCAGCTTCTGGAGCAACTCATTAGGGAGGCCAAACAGGAGTGAGTTGCGGTAATCTAACCGGGATGTGATGAGGCTGTGAACCAGGATGGCGGTGGTTTTGGGAGTAAGAGAGGGACGGAGGCGGGAAATGTTACGCAGGTGGAAACAGGCTGACCGGGTGATGCTATTAATGTGAGAGTGGAAAGATAATGTGCTGTCAAGGACGACACCCAGACTCTTAACCTGAGGGGAGGGGAGGACAGTTGAGTTATCGATGGTAATGGAAACTTTATTAGCTTTGGAGAGGGTATGAGGTGTGCGTAAGAGAGGTTGGTGGGAGTGAAGAAGATGGTTTAGTAGAGAGGTAGAGCTGGGTGTCATCCGCGTAGCAATGAAATTTAATGTTATGTTTACGGAGAATGTGACCAAGAGGGAGGATGTATATGATGAAAAGGAGAGGCCCCAATACAGAGCCTTGGGGCACTCCAGCGGAGACGGGGAAGGTAGCGGATTTCTGGGTTTTTAATTGTATGAACTGTGTGCGATCAGAAATGTATGAAGTAGGGCCGGGACTTTAACACGTTAATTAAGATGAATTAATTACAGATTTTAACGCGTTAATTAACACAAAAAATAATTTTAATCACACTTATTTTTGCACCGCGGAACGTTTCTCACTGGATGAGTTTCGGCGGACTGATTATACTGGAGCACCAACTAGCGTTCATGACGAAGCTGACGAGATCGCTTCATTAGCTGCTTTCCGACCAAGTAGTTATAGGAACTTAGTTATAGGAACCGTCCACTTATAAACAGTTCTAAGAACTACTCTCCAACAAACTCGGTTTTGCTGTTTGCGTTTGCACTGGCCAAGTGGCCATAGGAACTGCAGGAGGGGTAAGGGAGTGACGCAAGCATGGCGGCGGCGCCACATACAACAACAAAAAACAACAACAACAACAAAACAGCATTTCAGGCTATCGCAATGTTACTGTTCTGCCTTGCCGGGACCTTAATAACGGACTAGATATCCTAGATCGCTTTTATTTGGTTGGCCCCATGGATGGGACATTTTGTTATAAAAAACGAACGGATGGTAGCGTCGATAAGAGCATGGTTGTGTGCAAGTTTTTCAACAAGGAATTTGCTATTGCAAAAATTGCACTGGTCTGCTGGACTTGGTTGAACAAAAATAAACTATGTTGTTGCTTAATCTTATGTATTCAGTCATTATTCAATGGTATACTAAAAATCCATGTGGAAAAAATTACTTCTCACTGTTCTCAGGTCAAATATTTATGCGATTAAAATGCGATTAATTTCGATTAATTAATTACAAAGCCTCTAATTAATTAGATTATTTTTTTTAAACGAGTCCCGGCCCTAGTATGAAGTAAACCAGGCTATGGGAGTGTGGGTGATACCAATAGATGATAATCAACTAAGAAGGGTGGGATGAGAAATGGTATCAAAAGCTGCTGTGAGGTCCAGAAGAATGAGAATTGAAAGTAACCCAGAATCAGAAGCCATGAGAAGGTCATCTGAAAATTTGATGAGTGCGGTTTCAGTGCTATGAAGGGGACGGAAGCCAGATTGAAACTGCTCGTAGATGCTATTTGACATATGGTGATTATGAAGTTGAGAAGCGCCTGTTTTTTCCAGAATTTTGGATATGAAGGGTAAGTTAGATATGGGACGAGATTGCTAAAATTAGTGGGGTCCAGACCAGGTTTTTTCAGAATGGGTGTGACCGAGGCAATTTTGAGTGAATGAGGGACTGAACCGGAGCTTAGGGAGGAGTGGATAATCTCAGTGATGAGAGGGGCAAATGAAGAGCAGCAGGATTTAACCAGGGTGGAGGGAAGTGGGTTGAGCTGACATGTGCAGGGTTTAGATTTATGAATAATGTCTGAAATGGCTTGGACAGAGGGAAGGTCGAAACTTGAAAAAGTAGTAGTTGGGGATGGATAAGGGGTGTTAGAGTTGCCTCCAGAAGCTGCAGCTCCAGATGAGGTCAGGTGTTTATGGATGTCTGTGATTTTGGAAACAAAAAAGGACATAAGTTTATTGCAAAAGTCTTGGGATTGGATATGGTAGGGAAGAGAGTCAGGAGGTTTTGTAATGGAGGTGAGGAGGGAGAACAAGGTTTTAGATTAAGTGAGAGTAATATGCAGATTTAGCTGAAGCGAGGGAATCCTTATACAAATTGACATGTTCCATGTACATATTTTTATGAATGGTGAGTCCAGTTCTGTTAGCGAGATGCTCCAGCTGACGGCCCTGAGATTCCAGGAGGCGTAGGGCGGGAGTGAACCAGGGTGCTGAGCGGGTGAAGGAGACTGATCTGAATCTCATAGGAGCATGGGTGTCCAAGAGAGTGTGAAGATGTTTGTTATAGTAAGAAACTTCATCAGAAAATTCATCAGGTGAACAGCAGGTACACTTACAATAAATAGTGAATCGAAAGCGACCATCACTACCCTCAAGTACAACTGCCTACTGAGGGTGAAATAATTATATGTTAAAATTACAAACAACCAAGTGACAAATGAGAATAAAGGAAGTGAACACATACAGTGGTTATGAAAGGTATGTGTTTCCTTTCACTCCTAATATCTGCTGCAGATGAAGTTGAGTTTGTGGTGTTCAGGACGGCTGATCCAGCGCTGATCTCCTCCAGACTGAACTGCTCCAGATCTCACTGCAGACACACAGTCCTCGTCTCCTGTGCCGTTCCCTGGAGCCCAGTTCTGATAGCACACGGTCTCTCCGCTCACCCAGAACCAGAGGCCCACAGTGCAGGAGTGACGTAAACCCAACCACACCGCCTCAGTAGACGCACGTTTAACCACATTCATCACCTCATTCTGCATCTCGACTGAATGAACCGAGACCAGATCCGTATAATTCTGTCTGCAGTATCTCAGAGCTTCAGTCCACGTCAGATTCTCAGTGATCAGAATCAGTTTATCTGGACACAAAACAAACCACAAGCAAAAACTAGAGAGAGACTGATCAAAAACAACATGCAGAACAAACACTGTGGAGGAATTTGTCATGTCAGACATGTAGCGTGAACTTTAAGATATCTGGAGGTGATGGATGGATTGTGTGTGTTTGTGAGGATCTGCTCACCTTCATGACACACAAAAGGATATTGGTAGTTGCAGGGGTCGTCATACCATTGACCCAGAGCGTTTGGTCCGATCTTTGCACAGTTTTCACCTCCACCATTATTAGATTCACCAGGAGCCCAGTCTCTGAATGAGGAGTTACTCTGATCTGACCACTGCCATGAGTCTCTGAACAGACCGATCCAGACATCATTAGATATGTGACTATCATTGATGATCTTCTGAATCGTTTGATTCTCATTCTGGTTCCTCACACTGACCAGATCAGTGTGATTCTGTCTGCAGAAACTCTGAGCGTCTCTCCAGTTCTTCGTCTCATTGACAAAGACGAGTGTGTTTGTGTTTGCTTTAAGAAAAGAAATGGAAACAGATTCATGATCAGGTTCATTAATTTTATACTGATTTACGGTTTAGCTGTGAATAAGAGCAGCGGTAGAAGCATCAACATTCAAAGATTCATACTATATTTGTAATAATTTTGCTGATATAAAATTATTTAACATGTCAGAATTTTCTTGAAACTTTATATTTCCCCAATATGTTTTTTTACATGTTAAAAAGCCAAATCCCAGGTGTTAAATCAGCACTCCTCTGTGTTTATATGGGAACCACCAGCAGGGTTAAAAGTAATGTTAAAGCCGGTGTTAGAGTTAATTATATAATCATGTGACTAATTTAGTGATGATTGTTTGATTACTGAAGACACCTGCTAATAACAAGCAGAATCACTGAAGAAAAGAGAAACACAAGAGGCTTGTTTGACTTCAGACCGATCGGCGGCTGATAATATGGGATGGAGCATCGAGTAATTATAAAAGTAGGAAGAAATGAATAGATATGTGTATATGTGTGAAAGAATAGAACAATCAAAAATAATGGTGAAATGATTATAAGTAAATCATGACTGCACAACAGCAAAAGTAGGTGGTGATATGCACACAGGATACAAAGCACCAAAAAACTGAAAAAGATCGGCGGCTGACTTGAAGCAGTGCATTGCAGAAATTTTGTTAGCAAAGTTTACAGCGCTGACGCCACATGACTGTGACGTATGCATCAAAGTACTGCGATTCCACAATTGGCTGGATTCAGCCAGCTCAAGACTCATTTCAGATGAGTCTCGCCTCGCTTCACATTTAAGGTGTCTACTTCTACAACAATGCAGAAGTATAAATAGGTGTGTTTGACATTGGCTGCTGTTAGAATGTAACCGATCTGCAAGAGTTGCCGTGTGCAGGAGAAGAGAAGCTGAAAATGGAGATGTGAAGTCGGACACTTTCTGCTTCCCAATGTTAACAATAGGCAAAATAAATGTTAAAAGTCTAATGTTTTCATATGGAGAAAATAAATTGACAGGGGACGAAGTCATATCACCTTTGCAGAAATGTAATTCATTTTAAATAGTTTTAGAAGGTTTATTTGTCGTTTAATAGGTTTAAACTAAGAGTGAGGAATAATACGCCTTATTCACGGCAGCACCATCTTTGATTTTTAATGAGAATGAAAGCGAGGCTGTGAGAAATAGACATGCATCTCTTCAATGGGTTACTGTACTGTTGTAAAACTGTGTTTTTGTTTTGTTCTGCTCATGAAACACTGGAAAAATATCTTTCCAAGAAATTTCAATTGACAAAAAACTCCCGTGGAAACTTGTAAGTAATCTAGGAGATTTATTCCAGCTTTTTACAGCGGATCCCATTGGAAACACGGTAAGTCTATCCCTCCCAGCCTCACTTTCATACCTGTCATGGCGCTGCTCTGAATAAGGTCTATTCACTGGGTAATATTAATTCACTGAATATATATATATTGCTAATATATATGGGTGATTCTCCAACTACAGGCACTTTTGTGTCCTTGGCCTTTTTTTGTAAATAAATAAACAAACAAATGCACTAATACATTGTCATTGTGAAATTCATGCTCCAACATCCTAAAAACCACCCAATCTTGCCCCCATTTTCTTTTAAAAATGCTTTTGCAAAGCTGTTTATTAGCAGATTTTGCAGTTTTATGCTTGTCCCGAGCCCAGACTGAATGTTAAAATTTATATTAAAGGATCGATGTAAAAATATTTTTTAACATGTTTGTCTTAAGGAAAAATAAAATAATATAATACCATCAAAATTCCATATGTATATCACAATTTTAAACTATTTTTGGAATAAAATAAGTCTGTCCCCAGGTTTTTCGTCATTTCCACCTCCCTCAACAAGTTTTTTACAGTCGCTAGGACCCATTTTTCAATACTTAAGTCACTTTTTCAAAACTCTTCACACAGTTCTCCTAACCAACTTTCAGCTCGGCACAGCAGTTCATTTCACATTCAAAATGCACTAAAACTACCAAATCACTTCATACATATCTCAAATCAACACATTCTTCCAGAACACTAGCAAAGGTTGTCAGCTAACAAACACACTTTGTCACCCACAAAACAATAACATAAAAAACACTAACAACAGGTAACTGTATACAATGTTTTCCTATGCAAATGCTTTCTTTCTTCTACCTCTCTACTGTTTAGAATTCACTGCAATATATGTTACTAGAATAAATCAGACATCATGCAGTTATTATATTTTCGGTTTTTGGAGTAATTCCAAAGTACAAAAAATTGTATACACACCATCCACCGATACAGATACAATAGGAATCAGCTGTGGTTGGTCCAATTGTTTTTATGCCATTTCATTTTTAGATTCTAAATATATTTCATTACAATATTACTGTAGAAATGTGTCAAAATGCTGTCTTATTCAGTTTAGTATTATGTTATTGTTTTGAACTTAAGTTTAACAGTTTTGAAATCAGTAAGCATGTGCAAATTGGCCTGTAGGTACACCGTGTTTTGGCGGTTGTTGTGTCGAAGTGAGAAAAGAATTAATGTAATTTGAAAGATGTAGTCATTGAATGCCTTTTGTGCCAAAGCAATGATAAATGATCCACAGTTTAGCCCACATATACTTCTGATGTGCTCACTGTGTGAAGAGTGAAGAAAAAGTGACCTAAGTATTGAGAAATGTGTGACTGTAAAAAACTGTAATACATCCACCTTAAATATTTTATTTACTTGGTAACCATGGAAATATTAGTGAAAGGACATATTAGTTGAAGATGAAACTTCAGGCACATGTGCTCTTCAGCACAAAAAAATAAATCAAGGTAACTCAAGCTTTTATACAGAGTATTTTTATTCAGCGTCATTTCCACCTTGGCTGTAGTTCGGTTAAATTATGTACAATAAATATGAAAATAATGTATTTATGTTTATTATGAGTAAACAACATGCTAAGTCCAAAAGTAGCTTTAGTATGACATGAGGGTGTGCTAATATTGCTAAAAAACTGCTAAAATGTCATTTCCACCTCCGTCATTTCCACCACTGAGAAATTACAGGCGTAGTTTTGGACATAATATACATGCCGTTTGTGTGCTATTTGTGTATTCTCATGACATATTTGTGCTTTTGAAATGAGAACTTTATATTTATATTTATTTTTATTTATCTATATTTATTTTTAAGATGCCAAAGTCAGTGGCCAAGAAGTCACAGGAATACAGGGACAGAATAAAAGCTGATCCAGTCAAATATCAAAAGAAATAAAAAAAAGACAGGGAAAGATATTGCAGGAAAAAAGAAAGAGGGATAGTGAATCCAATTTTAGAGTTATCCAGTAAGGAGCAGGAAAGAAAAAGAAAACAGTGGAAGATCAATTAGCGAAACCGGAGACAACTTATAGTTATCTGTGATAAGCTGGGGCATTGCATGCACTTTTATGTTTCATGCACAGATTGCAGACACTACATTCAGTCTCTCTATTTCTCACACACACACACACACACACACACACACACACACACACACACACACACACACACACACACACACACACACACACACACACACACACACACACACAGTGTACAGCTTTTTTTAAATAAACTAATGTTTTGAGCAGGTTCATTTAATTTGCATATCGTTTGTAATCATTATTTTTAAAACTATTAGGTATACTGTTCAATTTATATATGTTAAAAAATAAAAAACATGGTTACAAATATTTTGGACAGGCAATTTAAGTAAAAAATTAACAAAAACAATCTTTCCACCATAAACCGTCATTTCCACCACTTCCCACCACTACACAGTTTTTAAGAAAAAAAATAAGAATAACCAATGATGTGAATCTAAATGTATTTTAAATAAACTATTAATAGTTCATTACTTAAAATAAATGTGTGAGTGACTTTAAAAAATAAACAGATTTGAGCAAAAATTAAATGCTGTTGGCAAAAATTCCAACTCGTGGCAACTCATGGCATTTAGCAACTTTAAATAAAAATGTATTAAGGTCATGAAGTATTAAGATTCGTTTTGTTACATGATTAGGTAGCCACTGATGTTGTTGACTGATACATAATCTTATATAATCCGTTTTACAATATTATATTGTAATAAAATAAATAAATTGAAAAGTGGTGGAAATGACGTCTTTGAAACCACTCTTTAGAAAAACTGTTAAAATTAATAATATTCCATGGAATTTTAAAACTGCCCACTATTATATTGTGTTAGAAGACAACTTAATGAAGCTAGGAAGATTGTTTTAATTATGTTTAAGAGAGTGAATTTTTCAAAATTTCCCAGTGCCAAAAGTGCTCCTAGTTGGAGAATCACCCATATATATATATATCATTGCATTTTCCAACTAGTATGTTATTATTAATAATATTTTTGTCGGTCTAGATCATGAAATGCTTTCTGACAAAGTGCTGTTTATCTATGTATTTACACAGAACTAGCCTATAACTTACTCAACCGCGATCGAGTGTGCAGATAATAAATAATTAATTTCCACAAAGCGGTATATTTATAGATGTGTATTAGCGAAATAATTGCTATGTAGTAAATGATAATATAATCTAGGGCAGTGTTTCCCAACCCTGTTCCTCACGGCACACCAACACTGCGTGTATTCTTTGTCTCCCTAATCAAACACACCTGATTCAACTCATCAGCTCATTAACCCATGTGATTCTGAGCTAATGAGTTGAATCAGGTGTGTCTGATTAGGGAGACAAAGAATACACGCAGTGTTGGTGTGCCGCGAGGAACAGGGTTGGGAAACACTGATCTAGGGTGTTTAAACAAGATAATCTTGTCAAAAGTTTCATTCATTCAGTGGCCGTGCTTGAGGATTCCTGATCATCAACCCAGTGAGTGCTCAGCAATATGAACGAACTTTTTTTCCGAGACTAATGGTGAGCAAATACAACAGATAGAGAATAAAATACAGCGCTTTTATTTTCAACATGCACTCATTCATGTCTGTCTGTTTTATTTATTTCATGTAAAGTTACGTCTTTATTGGAGCAGGACATGGCGGATTACGCTACGTGACTCCATGAGTTCGTCTCAATTTTTTAGAACTGCATAAATAAACTATATCAGGCATTTATGTCTCAAATCTCACTTCTGCATGTCTGTTATGTTAAATAAAGTTGAATAATTAAAGCAAGTAGAACATATACTTTACTTGTGCACAGAGTTGTTGTTGACTGATCTCCTCAGATGCGATCTGCAATGGTGGAATCCTCAAAACGGCCACAAGATGGCGCCGTTTATCGGCGAATCCGATATTACAAAACCGATACCCGATTATGGAAAAACGTTTATTTGTCGGCTTGATAATTCACAGAATGCTATTATTATGCTATTTTCAAACACTAGGCAAAGTGTATTGCGATACCAGTCACCTATGAGAAAGTATTGGCATAATTGTCTATTTTAAATGTTTTGTATTGAATGTAATTTTGTGTTGGTTGTTGTATGTTTTCTCTCTAATGGATCTTGAGTATGGACATACAGTTGAATTGAATTAAATAGAGGGGTTTGCAATGGACATGTTGTCTAATTTCATTTTTACAACATTAAAATGTTTAATGTCACATTTTACATGGCGTGAGAAAGTGACATATGCCATGTTAAATCCAGTCAGACTGAAACAGATTTCCAGAAATGTGATTTGAATAGGATTTCAAACCACATATGAAAGTAGTTCGAAACGGATTTGTAAAAATCGTATTTCATGTGATTTTTTTTTCTTTTCTTTCTATTCACACTTGCTAATTCTGATCGGATTTCAATCGGATATGCACAAAAATAGTATTTGGACTGACAGTCTGAACGTAGGCTAATTGTACTTTAATTGTCATAAGTCTTTTTGTTGATGTATGATACAATTAAATTCAAGCTGCTTAATAATAAGTGTAATGGCTGGAAGTCAGTTGTAGTTGTTGTGTTTCTGCTCTTCTCTGTTTTCTGTTCTTGTCATTTCACTTAACATCAGTTGTCACCACTAATGGTCTCTCATCACACTTAATCGCTTAATTATCACATTAACTTCAACACTGCTTCAGGGTTATTTTAACACTCTGTAGTGTGGACACATATGAACACTGAGGGGTGTTCATTTAACACTGGGGATTTTAGTTAAAGTTAAAAGTTGACAAATATCCACAGTCTTCTCTATATTTATGAGAACATTACAAAGTAGCCTCATTTAGTATTGCATTAAAATGTTGTACAGTATATGGTGTATCGTTTTATAAATTGTTTATTAATGCTGTATGGAGCTGCACTTACTGTTGTTAGATGAAATGCAGATGAAAGTCAGGCTGTTACTACATGACTCATCATGCCATTCTCCATTTTTCATCACAGCACACCCCTCATCTCTGCCATCAGGTTGTCCAGGTGTCCAGTTCAGATAGAGCGCAGGTTCTCCTGAAGACCACTGCCATATATCAACATTCATCCTCTGCAGCCCAATCCAGATATACTGAACACCTCCATCATTCACACTCTTCTTCAGCTCGTTCATGTCGTTCATGTTGTCAACGGTGGCCAGATCTGTGTAATTCTCTCTGCAGTGTCTCTGAGCTTCAGTCCAGTTCTTGCTCACGTTTATAAAGTGATACTGACGCTGAACACATTCAGATACGGAGCAGAGAGCTGTGAAAGAGAGCGTTTGATTTAATGCTTTTCATAACAGGGTCAAACCTGATGAAACTATAAACCATAAATAAAACAACAAACACACTCACCAATGAGAAGAATGAAATGTAGAGTTTGGTCCATTTCT
Organism: Chrosomus eos; assembly: GCA_036326025.1. Lineage (NCBI taxonomy): Eukaryota > Metazoa > Chordata > Actinopteri > Cypriniformes > Leuciscidae > Chrosomus > Chrosomus eos. The sequence continues at coordinate 5,608,457 of CM070818.1, read as the reverse complement.
GAGGAAAAAAACCTCATATTCATCTTATATTAAAACATAATGTTAAGCATATAAACATAACTCAAATCATAATCATTGAGACAATATTAACATCTGAAAGTGTAATTGTGTTTGAAGAATGAACATGTTCTTACTTTAGAGGTCATGTGTTTCTGTCCTGAGTCTGATGTTTCTGTCTGCAGATTTAAACTACGTGATTATTATATCTGCTCTCATCCCTCATTCAGCTCATCACATCATTTGTTTATTACTTCAAAACCCATATTCCATATTTTACTTCCTCCTTATTTGTGTATTTGTCCAACTTTTTCTCTTTATTTGCATCTTGACGTCTGTGTCAGTCAGTATCACTCAATATGAATATGGACCTCAATCAGACAAGTATACCCTACTTATCAACAACCATAATTTAAATTTGAAAATTAATAACCAAACAGCTGCTTTAATATTAATGCTAGACTGTATAACTCATTTTACATCCCTGTCCAACTCTATATGTATGTTTGTGTTTGATTGATGAGTGTTGAGTTCATTAGTGAAGACTGGTGATACTGGTTACTGAGAGCCTTTAAAAACCCCTGTTTGAGGATCCAGTCAAAGAGAAAGAAACGTGTGTGAGATGAAGGATTGAGTTTGACTATAGAGAGAGTTTGTGTTGAGAAGAGGGTTTGAAAACTTTTTTTGCTCTCATATTTCTTCTTTTCTTCTTCTGAGAGCCGAGACCGCTGGTGTTGAGGAGGAGACACGACAGACATTCACAACTGAGACGATATAAAGACATTAAAGTGCTCATATCGTGCTTTCATTCCCATGAAGCTCATTTCTAATGTTAGTAAAGATTATTAGACTCTCATTATCTCACTGAAATAATATCATCATCTTCTGCTGCTGTTTCAGAGTAAACGTGTCTTTATTTCCTCTTGATTGTGATTGGCTGGAATGTGGACATTAAAACAATGTTAATTTTTTTAGAATTAATCTCTTTCTGAAAAATCTTATTTTGTTTAATTGCATACTCCTGCTGTTTACTGTTTTTTTTATTTGTTTACATAAACACATGAACACATTTGAATGTAAACACATCCTCATCACTCATTTGTTTAAATGTCCACATTTAAATGTTCAGGATGGAAAATATTTCTCTGACGTGAAACAGGAGAAACAGAGTGTTATTGTTCTAGTCATATTTCATTACGTTTTATTCAGTCTTATTCATCTGTGAGTTTTACTGAAACAACAGGAAAGTTACACTATAATTGTGTCCTGATTCAGAGCTGAATCCTTCAATTTCCAAGAATTGTTAAATAAGACAGTCTAACCTACTAACACCAGGGCTGTGTTCGAAACCGCATACTCACTGAGCAGGTTCTTCATTTCAATAAGTACTTTCTTAACGAGCACTAAAAGAGTAGGCACTATATAGCCCGATCTCGTTAAGTTTGAATGTGAACCGGACATCATCCTCACGACGTTATCACAAGTGCAACAACTTAAAAGATATCAGCGAGTCAGAGCAACAGGTTTAATTCATCTCTCTGTAAATATCTTGATATTGATGAAATTTGCTCATTTTGTGGTGAGCCCCAAAACGTACACACAATAATAATGATATATGTTTGTTTTTTTACTGAAAATTATATAATTTAATCAAACAAAAAACATTTTATTTGTTTTGTCATATGACATAGCTGTGCATGAATACACACTAGATAAAAGCTGTGAACACAACTCAGTTAACAGTCAAGCAATGAATTAATGCATAACTTCAATAGGTATTAACTGACAACAACAAGAAACATGAATAAATTAGTAAAAGAACAAATAAAAGTAACCATCACAATAAACAAATGCATTTACAAGTCAACAACACATGAAACAAAGCTTTATTCAATCATGTATTTACAGGCGCTGAACCTCACATCTTACTGACATCTCAACACGGCTGTTCTCATTCTTCAGCTTTATTCTGAGGAATCAGCGGACCGCCAGAGGTGAACCGTGCCTTCGTGCCCGAGGATGTTGCTTGCTGCGCTTCACAATCTGAGGCAATAAGGGCCAGTGGAGGGATTTTCCTGTCATATGTAAATAGACATTTAAAATAAGCTTTAAAGTAACACCATGTAACTTTTGCTCTCGGGGTCCCCCTACAGTATTGTCTTCTACTACTATCATAAATCTGTCATGGTTACACCAGGGGATATTTGTTGACAAGCTGATACCGTCTTTAGTTCTCACGTCTTGGGCAGACTGCCAGCGTTGTGTGTGTAATGTCTTCATCCCAGGTACAGTGGCATATATTTCAGCATGTCATATGAATATCATATCATGGGTTTTATTTTTTACAAACGCCAAAAGATCACGTAGCTCAGGTTTAAAAGCCAGCATCATTATAGTAGCCTATTGGCTACTGTTTTACATAATGGATATGCTAATTCAATTCAATGTTTGTGTGGTAGTAGCCATATATAGTCAATATTATAATATCAAGCTACTATAATACTATAATTCGCTACTCTACTAGCATTACTTGATTCATGAAGATACATGAAGGATAAGATAGATTCCGTAACATGGCCAGGCAGACAATAAATTCGAAGAAATAGAGATAGTATGCAAGCAATATTTTCTAGTCTAACAGCATGACGGTCAGGTCAGCATCGGTCCTCCTCCTTTAGCTCTCTCCAGCGAGCGAACACTGGACCAATATTGATTAGTGATGGCCGGTTCGTGAACGAATCGTTCTTTGGAAACAGTTCTTTTCAATGAACCGGTCGAACCAGTAAACTAAGTCGGACTGAATTGTTTAAAACAGTTCGTGTCTTGCGTCAGCGCTGATCCACAAATAATTAAAGTTACTCAGTTTTAGACATGCCTGACACAGTCCCTCCGACTCAAAATAAACAATATCCCGGAGTATTGTTGTCAAAAAACTTGGTACTTCGGTACCAAGTCGGTACTAAAAAAAATTAACGGTTACGGTACCAGCTTTTCTAGGTACCGAGTACCGGGTTAATCCGGTTCTCGATGCGCTGTCCGAAAGGTGCACTGTTGCGTCGTCATAAAAACACTGAGACATGGCGACTGGCGCTGCTAATGCGGCGGCTCTGAATCCACTTGTTGACAAGAAAGGAGGAAAGAGCCACATCTGGAAATACTTTGAATTAGGCTAATGTCACGTTGCCATAAAGGGCCGTTCACATATCACGTTTTTTGCGCGTGCAAATTTTGAAATGTAGGAGCGCGGCAAGCACGCTTATAATAGAAGCGACGTGCGAGCTTGTTTTTCCAGGCGCGTCACTGTTTATGGTTGCATAGCATCCCTGCCAATCCGTCTCTACAACACGACTTCACTATCCAGCTAGACTCTTCCTCAATCACCCCATCAAGGTCAGTCAGAAATCTTGGAGTAATCTTTGATGATCAGCTGACCTTCACCGACCACATTACAAAGACAGCTCGATCATGCAGGTTTGCTATGCACAACATCAGGAAAATCAGGCCTTTCCTAACTGAGCATGCAACACAACTTCTCGTCCAGGCCCTGGTCATTTCTAGGCTTGATTACTGCAATGCTCTTATTGCTGGACTTCCATCATGTGCAACTAAACCTCTACAAATGATCCAGAATGCTGCAGCTCGTCTTGTCTTCAACGAGCCCAAAAGGGCCCACGTCACTCCTCTGTTCATCTCTCCAGAACTTTCTCATTCACAGTTCCATGCTGGTGGAATGATCTGCCCAGCCTCATTCGGAATGCAGAATCCCTGACAGCATTCAAAAGACAACTGAAAACTCATCTCTTCAGGGAGCACTTAACATAACAAAAAAAAAAAAAAAACCTTTCCCTTTCCTTTAAATCGCCCCTTGCTTGGCTTATACTACTCCGAGCTATGTGTGAACTTTGTACTTTGAGCACTTCTTGCGTTGTTTTTGCCTTTTCACGATGACTCGCTTGGTTTTGTCCTCAGTTGTAAGTCGCTTTGGATAAAAGCGTCTGCTAAATGACTAAATGTAAATGTAAATGTAGCGGAGACATGGGAGAGCGAGAGCTTGTGGAGAGAAGGAGAAAGCGGTGCAAACTGCGCTCTCCGTGATGACGAGGAAGTATCATCAAAGAATTAATTGATTTCTAGCCCTTGCATTAGAAATCAGCTACAGGGTTCTCAAACTTTGAAGACATCAGGCAAGAGTGACATTTTTGGCAGTATTGGATTAAATAAAAGTACAGTTAAGTCAAATAAAACATGCTTTATCTCCTGTATAGTTTGGTAACACTACAATAATATACCGTTCATTAATATTACTTAATGTGTTATCTAACATCAACACAGTGAGTGAACAATATATTTTTACAACATTAATTAATGTTTGTGCAAGTTATTTAATACAAACACTTGATTGTTCATGTTTGTTCACTTCATTCATTGTGCATTAAATAATGTTAACAGATAAAACTTTTGATTTTATAAATGTATTAGTACATTTTTAAATTCATTGGTAAATGAATTTTAATTTAATTTTTTTAAATTTTCACTGGTATTGGTACCGAAAACTGAAATCAACACTATCCCGGAGTATATGTTACTCCAGTAACTCCAACAGTTTACTGAACTGAACTGAGACATGTTGTCCTGAGAGAAGTGATAATGAGTAGCTGATACCGAGTATGCGCGCACTATTATTGATCCTCGTCCGGCCTTGTATTTTGTCACTCTCCATTTTTCTCTTTCTAGTCTCCTCTGACAAAACCTTTGCCTTCTTCGTTTTAGTTGCTGCTTTGGCCATGACAACAACATACAGACAGCAAACAAACACTAGTTGGGCTCTCACGTCAGAATTTGAGGAAGTGGGGGAAGTTCCTGTTCCCGTAAAGCAGTCAAATTTTGTAGTTCTTTTTGTGCTCGGGTTACTACCCGAACCCCGAAGTTACGTAGTGCCAGTAAAAGACACTGTCAGGCTATGTGTCATTCAACCTATTGTAAGTCGATGTACCATCTCAAGGATCTTGGAAATATATTATGAAGGTTAAAAAACTACATAGTGTTGCTTTAAGATGTATATGGTTTACAATGTTGTGCAATTTACTTCCAAACTGTAATACATTATAGATTACTTGTTACTGTTATTTAAAAGTATTTCTTTACCTTACAATATTACTGTCTCAGAATTGTAATGTGTTACATTACTCCTGTATTACTTTTGAGTTACTTTCACCAAAATAACAGAAGTAGAACATAACATTCTTAAATGGCAAAATGTACTACAGAGCATTTTACATCCAGTAGAAGGAGATATGATGTAGCATAATAACTGTGGATTATCCAGGCTACTAACAATGCAGCATATCATTGGCAAAGTGAAGGCTCAAGACAATGCATGAAAGGATGACAGACAGAATCTCAAACGATCCAAGTCTGTTAAAAGTATGGTAGAGGTAAAGTGATTATCTGGCAATATCTGGCAATAGATTGAGTCTATTCATATTAGACACAACAGATCTGTATGTAAACTCTAATGCCATGACAAGATGCACATTTGTTCTTTTCTTATTGTTGCCATTATTTTATTCTCTTTGAACTCAAGAGGTTCACAACACAAAACTGTAATGCACATGATGAACATAGCTTATGCTTTCTCGAGAAGTATAAAGTGCAATTGTAGGACCAACTCTCAGCCTCAGTCATTTTAGTCCATAGAAATTAACATATAGGCTAAACATAGCCTAACTGCTTAGAAAGAAGACACAGAACAAATAGACCCTTAGGCCAAACTCGAAGTAATGTGCATACTTCCATCTATCAAATGTACAGTCTTCTTCTGCCATCTTCAGCCATTAGCCACTTTTCCACTAGCCAGCGCGGGCACAGAGACCGAAACATGCCTCGCGACACTCCTGTATAACACGCCCGAAACACACCTTCACTGAACACGCTGTCACACAATACAAAGGTACACCAGCAAGAGGGAGATGACTGAAATAAATCGCTATACAAATATATCAGAAGCTGTCCTTTAGTCTTTATTTATAAACTTGGACACCGCACGCGGCTATCGACTGACCACGAACAGGTAATAACTTACTTGCATTTTTCATTCGTTAATGTCTTGCGGTCTTGCTGTTTTTTTTCCCCCTTTTTTTTTTTTTTTAACAATTAAATTTTGGGACTAAAAGTGTGTTGTAATCCAAGCGTTACTGAACATGTACCGAGTAAATTATTACTGAAAATTGATTATTAAAGGGTACCTATCATGGAATTTTCAAAATTACCTTTCATGTAGTGTGTAACATAGATCTAAGTGAACAAAAACATCCTGCAAAGTTTTAAATATGAAAGTTCACCATATACAAAGTTATTGTCTCTCAAAAGTAAGAGTCGACTCTGAGTCGCTGATATGAATCGATAGACAAACGATGCATTTTCTCTAGCTTTCGTACGTCACTTGTACAAGTTATTTGAATTCGACACGCCCACTCAGTGCGCGCAGAGCAGACAGAGAAACCTGACAACATCATGTCGACGAGACTCTGTTCTGAAGTGCGAATCAAAAGCAAACTTTTTTTTTCACTGCCCAGGGACAAGCATGTGAAGACTCAGTGGCTAGAGTTTATATTTACAACTATACCACACAAGTATAGCCACCTTGAGCTGTGTTCGCGTTATTTTAATGACGATCGCTTCACAAACACAAATGCTTTCAAGTGTGGATTCGCGAGTCGGTTGATGGTTCAATACCAAGTTTATTTGGATCAGCTTCCTCCTCCGAATCACAACCTGTAAGTACTATTAGCCTAATAATTGTTGCTTTTATGTGTGTGTGTGTGTGTGTGTGTGTGTGTGTGTGTGTGTGTGTGTGTGTGTGTGTGTGTGTGTGTGTGTGTGTGTGTGTGTGTGTGTGTGTGCGTGCGTGTGTGTGAGAGTGAGAGTTACGCTCAGCAGCTTCTAGGTCTCCAATGTCATTTTTTTTTGTTTTTTGAAATATGTGAAATTATGTGAAGCGTATTGTAGTACTGCAGTGCTTTATCAATATGTTTAAGCTTTGGGCTAACGCAAAATATAACTGACTGCGTCATCTGACCAATCACCGCCGATTAGCGTCACGCAAAGGAGGGGTTTGGACAAATGAGTCGTCAAACGAATCATTAGGGAGTCGGTGAGCAAATCAGGTAAAAATAAATGCATATTATAAGACAACAAAAGTGTTTTTTGTCATTGCATGCATGTAAAACTGTTGTTGGGGACTCCCAGAACATTATTAGGAACATTTTAAATGCCATAATAGGTGCCCTTTAATGCCTTACACTACTGCGTTACAGCAAAAAGCAATACGTTACTGTAATGTATTACTTTTGCAACGCGTTACTCCCAACACTGATGGTTTATGTAAATCCACTTTAAATACTTAAATGTGTGCTTACTGGAGCTCCCCTGATAGCTATACATAATAAAACGTGTTTTTATAGCAACATCCAAACTATACTAAAGTCTTACACCTTCAACAATTTAACAGTTGACTCTACAGTAGATCAGCACATGAGATTTAAACACATGGAACCGTGTTTACTCACATTTGAAATCACCCGTGTCGCTGATCTCTGTGATGTTCGGTAATGACGTATACTGTCCCGTGGCCTCCTGGGATAGAAAAGTATCCATCGGATGAGCACTCGAGAGTCTTTGTGGAAGCAGTATGTCATTCGGGAACTTCTCGCCTACTCTTGTATGAATACTGATGTTTCGAACATACTACTCCTTTCACGCACTGTTTTCACCTATAGTAGGTAAGTAGGAATATTTGAACACACTATAATTCAATTCAATTCAATTCAAATTTATTTGTATAGCGCTTTTCACAATACATATTGTTTCAAAGCAGCTTTACAGAAAGTGCATTTCAGAAATGTACATAGAAAAATACATTTAGTTAATCATGTATTAATTTAGGGCATAACATATTGCCGGCGTCGAGTCGTCTCTTCACAGGCATTGAGTCGTCTCTTCACAGGCGTTTAGTCATCTCACCGCAGGTGTTGATTACCTATCTCATGAGAATTAGTACGCCACCCAGGTAATTCTCACCTACTATTTTATGAATACTAAGGATTCGTACATACTTTTTCGCTCACCTACTGCTTTTCCCCTACTATATAGTAGAGAAGTATGCAGTTTCGAATGCAGCCCAGGAGTGCAAAACTCAGTTTCTGGAGGGTCACAGTCCTGCATAGTTTAGTTTCAACAAGCACAAACATACCTGTATGTTTCAAATAAGCCTAAATGACTTGATTGACTTAATCAGGAGCTTTTAACTGGAGTTGAAGCTAAACTCTGCAGATCTGTGACCTCCAGCAACTGAGTTTTGTACCCCTATAACATACAGAGGATGTCCTGTTCATATCATGAGCTGTTCCCACACACTGCCTAGCAATTGTGACAGATGCCATCAGGAAACAGCAGAATAATTTCTGACAGACTTTTAAATATAAAGATGGAGCCAGAAGTTAATTAATTAATTAATTACAGATTTTCTCAATTGCTAAGACATTTCTTGACACGTTCACCCATTTTCTCAAAACATTAAACAGAAATCCAAATTTTCAAACTAAATTCACAGAAATTCATATTGTACACAGTAAACAATTTTTGCAATTACATAAAAAGTAATTGCAACTGAGTGAGGTGAATATATTATATACTGTACTGAAATTATAGTATTGTACTGATTATTGAATGGTAGGCCTATTGAATGTCTGTATATTCAGCACTCGCATACTGTAAAAATACTGCAGTCCAACTGCAAAAGGTCAAATAAAACTCTAAATGAAAGGCATGTTACGGTACACTCAAACATGGTAAGTTGTGCAACTGTAACATCAAGGTCAGTGAGAGACTGATTCTGACATCATCATGTCTTCCTGCTGGTTCTGGCCTCAGGACTTTGTCCACATTACAGGACATGTTTCCAGATGAAGGAAAAAACCCTCAGCCTTGACAACACTGTCACACCTTACTGATTCTCTTCCTCTTCCTACTCTCCCTCTCAGATTATTTCCATCTATTGTTGGTATCATCATTCAGTTCACCTGTGCACCTGAACTGGGGTGTGTTTCCCATTGTTGGCCGACTATGATCATAATTTCCATTGCACTATTGGTAACAACGGAACTTACGACCATAGTTGGCTTTGGGAAACACACCGCTGGCTCATATTTCATACAGTCGGTTTGAACATATCATTAGAAATAAGTGTAAACCGCTTTTAATTGTTATGTGTAAATGATGACAACTGTGTTGCAGTTGTGTTTAACTTTTGCCTCTTGTGTTGAGTCTGATCAGCTGTTCCCTAGTTAATGTAACCATTTGTTTATTTTCAGTGTTGCAGCGTTGTTGCAGCAAAGCATATAATCCCATTGTCATGTAACAGAAGGATACACACAGGTAAAGTAGATAACAGGTTTTATTGGCAGAAGTATAATAATCACAGCGATGGAAGCAGGTAAGTAACTGAAGACTGTAGAGTACTGGTTGGATCTGGAAGTTTATGAGTCTTATCTGATATGGATAAGGTTATGATATGGAGATAAAGGCTTAAGACTGATGAGCAAAGAAGATGACTGAAGATGGATGAAGGAAGCCAATGACTGAAGGTTACATATATCTCAAAGGAAAGGAGGCAGGTAGAGTTCTCTGAGGGAACAACAAGACCAGACAATGGTGAACAGCAGTGTGACGGGTTATATAGTGCTGGGTGATAATCAATCAGGTTGGTGACAGGTGACGGTGATAAGTACTCTGGTGACAGGGAACGAGCGGGTGGAGTGTAGAGGTCTGGTGCTGTTGATGTTGTTGACTCTGTGACAGTACCCCCTCCTCCACGGCCAGCTCCTGATGGCCGAAGTGGACGGCGACGGGTCGGCCTCTGCCTCTTGGGGCTGGACGGTTGGGATGAGCATTATGGAAGTCGTGCAGCAGTGAATGGTCCAGAATATCATCACGAGTGACCCATGAGCTCTCCTCTGGACCAAATCCTTCCCAGTCGACGAGGTATTCCAATAGGCCGCCCCGTCATCGGGAATACATGATGATGTTGACTCGATAGACGTTCTCCTCTGACGAGTCTACAGGAGGAGGATGTACATCCTCAGCACCAGACTCTGGGGAAGAAGGAACCAGAGGATTAGTGAATGTTTTGAGTAGGGAGACCCGAAAAGGAGAAATTATGTAGTGAGAAGGAAGGATTTACCGGTACGTGACATCATTGATCTGCCTCTGTATTGCGAAGGGACTGATATAGCAGGAACTCAGCTTACAGCAGGGCAGTCGACGACGGATATCCCTGGTTGAAAGCCTGACCTTTTGCTCTGGATGGTATCGGGTGTCACTGATCTTCTTGCGTTGGCCTGGCTCTTGTGTCTCCGAACTGCCTGCTGTATATGTACGTGCGCCGAATCCCAGAACCTATTGCTCGCTTGGAACCAGTGGTTGACAGCTGGAACGTCCGAAGGCTCTCCTGACTAAGGAAGGTAGTGGGTAATCCCTTCACTGGGATTAATTTAGAGGCTTTGGAGAAGCAATCCACTATGACGAGGATGCAAGTGTGAGAATTAGAGGGTGGGAGGTCGGTGATGAAGTCCACTACAATATGCGACCAGGGTCGATGAGGAGCTGAAGTCCGCGGTGACATCATAAAAATCAGTGATCCCTGTTAGCCGAAGTGAGTACTGTATGTTTGTTTATATTGCTTATATCTCTTAAATGCAAATTTTGTCATTGGTTTGGAACAAACCAGCTTATTCATAACCTTAAGCCTAACATATTCATACGAAAAGCTAAAAAAAAAAAAACCTTTAAATATACCCTCCATCTTTATATTAAAAAGTCTGTCAGACACGTCTCTGCTGTGTCTTGGCATCTGTCACAGTTGCTAGACGGAAGGAGCGATGGGTGGGTACAGACAGTACATTCTCCATATGTTAGATCTTCTCGTTTAATAGTGGCTGCATCTGAAAACTGATAAATGCTGCCTTCGGAGGACACATTCCAAGGTCGGGAAGCATCAAGGCACGTCCGATTCCAATGTTAGTTTCACTTGCCGTCTTCTGAGATACCTTAATTTGATCAATTTTTTAAGGCAGCATAGGTCTTATCCTTTGCTGCCTTTGATTATATATATATATATATATATATATATATATATATATATATATATATATATATATATATATATATATATATATATATATATATATATATATCCCACAATCCTGTTGTAATAAAAACCAGAAGATTCAATTGCAAATGAATAATAATCTTTATTTAGAACAGGTCAGATGCTGGGAGCGAGAATGAAGTGCAAAGTCCGGTCTGAAGCTCTTAGCAGCACAGGGAAGCTGTGGACAACCCGATCTCTCCGGAGAGGAAGATGGTGATGATGATGGTGATCAGTCCAGACTGGCACGTGAGGCCGGTTCGGGAAAGGAGAGTCGGAAGACGAAGACGTGCTGAACACGACAATCACAAGGACACAGGAAACAAACTCAAACACTGCCTGCAAAGTCACTGCCTAAGCTTTCTGACTCAGCCAACACTCACTTCGACCTTCTTTGACTTTGAAGGATGCAACTCTGAATTAGGACACAGTTATAGTGTAACTTACCTGTTGTTGCAGAAAAACTAAATTAATACGACTGAATCAAATATGAATAGAACAATAACACACTCTGTTTCTGCTGTTTCACGCCAGAGATGAAAATATTGTTCATCATGAACGTCTAAATGTGAACATAAACAAATGAGGGATGAGGATGTGTTTACATTCAGATGTGTTCATGTTTTATAAACACACAAAAAAACAGTAAACAGCAATTCAAAATAAGAATTTTCACAAAGAGATGAAAAATGTGACATTGTTTTAATGTCAATCACATTTAGACAGAAGAAATTAAGGCACATTTATTCTGAAACAGCAGCAGAAGATGATGATGATATTATTTCAGTGAGATAATGAGAGTCCAACAACCTTTACTAATATTAGAAATTACCTTCAGGGGAATGAAAATGTCTATATCTCGTCTCTGTTGTGAATGTCATGTCATTGCCTGCTACTACTACTATGGAAGCTTATTTCTGCCACAGAATTTAATTGCTTATTTTCTTAAAAGCTTATTTTCTGACGATCTGTCCACAATGGATCCAGCGAGTGCTTCAGAGTTACGAGATACATGCATGCATGGAACTACAGGACAAGAGCAAACAACGATCTGACAACAAACTCAGCAAAACAGCCAGAGATAGGAGCGGTAATGCCACATACTATAGAATCTCGTCAGTCGTATTGTTTGGATGGGAGAAAATTTCAGGCTCAATATGGCCGAATAACTCCCTTCATCTTAATAGGATCCAATCACCAATTGTTAAAGTCTTTGCGTCACTGTTAGAAGCTCCGGTTCCAAAAGAAACAGTCAGACTCTCTTCAGCTTAACCTGAAAATGTTGTTTTCTGTCATGATTCAAGCGTGTAGAAACAAAATGTATGAGACAGTTGTTATCAGATTTCATTGGTAATTTCAAATATGAAATTTAATTCAAAATCAAAATTAATTCAAAATAATTCAAAATCCAAGATGGCGCCACAGTGCAGATGTGTCTCGGTTAGTCTTGTCTAATGTTTCGTCTAAGATTTTAAAATAGTTTTTAATCAGTTTGCCTTTCCATTTATTTTACGGATCTAAGATTTTTTATTACCTAACTGAAATGAACTGCAGTCAGAGGTTGGCCTGTTGGCTAGCTTGCAAACTAGCTATTGACTATTGTTTGCCTCTGCTAGCGGTCCTTTCCACGGTCTTGCCTGCATCAGCTTTAGGTTCGATCTGTGTTGGTCGGTCTGTGCAGTACGCTACCAAACTGGCGCTTGTCACGCGTCGGGTTGTGTTCCCTCCCGCATTGCTGGATTTACTGATTTCATTGCAGCTTCACCTTGTCGGCCTGCCTGGACCTTCTGCTGTCGGCGCGGAGCCCTACACTGTAAGCCCGGATAAGTTGAATTCACTTAAAATATTTGAGGAAACCGGTTGCCTTAAAAACTTTAAGTAATGGGTTATGAAAACTTGAGTGCATTTAACTTAAATGAATGAAAGAGTGGACTTATTATTTTAAGTTCAAAACACTGAATGCCAAGTTGATTTAACTTACAATCTCTTGTAATATTAATTGTCTTGTCACATGAACTCCACTTACTATTTTAAGTTAAAGTAACTAAACCTTTGTATTCATTGAATATGCTAAACTAGAACATTTAAATTAAGACAAATCCGCAATACAAAAGTCATTTTTTACCGTTTTATTTGAAAACAGCATTAACATACAGGTTGTTGCCCCCTGCTTTAACAACCTTGAATCGTAAGACTGAAACAGTGGCATAATGTGTCATTCATGACCTGAACATTATATAAAACAAAGCACCATCATGCCAACAAAAACACTTATTGTGCTCAAGCATGTGTACATCATTATCACAACAAATCAAATTAAAACTGTATTATAACTGACACTCCTGTTAGGGAATTTTTTTTATATAGTTGAACATTCCTATTTATATGACTAAACATTACTAAAATATTTACTATATATATTTATATTTAAATATTTACAAAATCCAAAATGCACCAAGACATTTAATTTAGTTGGTAATGTAATTAAAATACCCAACTAATTTGAAATGCAATTTTATCAAAGCTTGTGTCATGGAATCTTCTGCAAAAAATCAGTGCAAATACCACAGGACACATGTACCCCAAACCATACACAACAGTAAACATTTTCATAAAAGTCCAACGTTACAAACTGTGGCAAACAAATCTGGAACAGTAGTAGAGCCACTTCGAACCCCGTTTTATGCTTCCAGCTGATTTTTCAAAGTTTGAATTTTGGGTACCAGCTCACTTTTACCCAGTTTGAGCATTACTTGCTGAATAAAATTGAAAGTGTTTTTCATGCACTTGGGGTAGTCCAGGTGCAGGGCATAGATCAGTCCGAAAAGGACACAGAAGGCCTGAGGCAGGTTGGCCAGTTCATCCATTACCACAGACCCTTCCAAGATGATCCCAACTCTGGATGGGTTGAGCTGGGTATTTTCTTGACCAAGGCAGAGAATTCCCACTGGAGTTTCAATGTACGAGTCCTTGTCAGTTACATCCTAACAGTGAAAGAAACGTTTTGACAAGGAGAGAACATAAACATGCCAGTTAGACAATGGTGTTTTGTCCACCAAAAAGAACCTGTGACTGTTTATAATTAAAAGCATTGTACAATATAAACCACACTGAAAGTAATTTATATTAAGAGGATGATACCAGTCTTGAAATTTTATCAAATGCCATATTCGGATCTGTACAGTTTGCTACACTTTGCCCAAAACATGGAGTTTACCCACTTTCAGTCACAGTCATGCTGAAACATTTTTTATGTTCACCTTATGTACTACCTTTCACCTTATTTTTTATTTTTTTTATTTTTTTTTTACTTTACCAGTTGAAAGTAACATACGCAAGATATTTGATGACTGGAGCAACCAGAATCTAACAAGTGCAATCAGAACTCCCCATTTGAGTTTTAGACCCAAAAACAATTTCACAAGTTCCAACCGGTGACAGTAAAGTCAAAAACTAATTGGGCAATTGTAAAAGGATTTTCTACTTTTTCAATAGGACTGGGACTGAAAGTGGGTAAACTATCTTTGTTCGGCCATTAAATATCGACTTAATGGAGACACTGATGCTGATCAAATAATTCTGAAAATGAATGGAAGTGTTCATTAACAGCTAAAAATTAGACCAAAGGAGCATGCACCTGCAACATTTACAAAACAAATTAACTTACAGAGCATGTCTTGAAGAAGGCAGAAGAATCATCCGCCAAGATGACAGGCAGTCCCCGAAGACATAGGCACCTGATATCTGTTGGCTCGGTGGTCTGCAAGATAGTGGACACAAGAGTTAAAACATATCTTTCTAAGGATACTCACATCAGGGTTTCCCATACATTCATTAATTTGTGATGGTCCGCCACAATATCAATATCAGTGTGTGTGTGTGTGTGTGTGTGTGTCAACCTCCAGGTCCAGGTTGGTGTGTGTGTGTGTGTGTGTGTGTGTGTGTGTGTGTGTGTGTGTGTGTGTGTGTGTGTGTGTGTGTGTGTGTGTGTGTGTGTGTGTGTGTGTGTGAGAGAGTGTTTGAATCTGTGTGCGCGAGTCTTTTTGAATGTGTGAGTGTGTGTGAGCATGTGTTTGAGTGTGTCAGTAAGATTGAGTGTGTGTCCACCTCCAGGTCCAGGTTGGTGTGAGTGTGTCCACCTCCATCTCCAGGTTTGTGCGTGTGTGTGTGTGTGTGTGTGTATACACCTCCAGGTTGGTGTGTGCGCATGTGAGCCTGTGTGTGTCTGAGTCTGTCTGTCTGTGTGTGTGTGTTGTGTGTGCGTGTGCGTGTGTGTCCACCTCCAGGTTGGTGTGTGTGCGCATGTGAGCCTGTGTGTGTCTGTGTGTGTGTGTGTGTGTGTGTGTGTGTGTGTGTGTGTGTGTGTGTGTGTGTGTGTGTGTGTGTGTGTCCACCTCCAGGTTGGTGTGTGCGCATGTGAGCCTGTGTGTGTCTGAGTCTGTCTGTCTGTGTGTGTGTGTGTGTGTGTGTGTGCGTGTGTGTCCACCTCCAGGTTGGTGTGTGTGCGCATGTGAGCCTGTGTGTGTGTGTGTGTGTGTGTGTGTGTGTGTGTGTGTGTGTGTGTGTGTGTGTGTGTGTGTGTGTGTGTGTGTGAGTGTGAGCCTGTGTCAGTAAGTTTGAGAAAGGAGAAAGGAAAGATGTAGTCAAACCCACCTTTGTGTGACGTAAAAGCTCAGCCAAAAGCTGGCCGGTCAGGCCTTTCTTCTTCCTAAAGAGGTCCATCAGCCTTGGAGAGAAACGATCCAGTTCATCAAAGAAATTCTCTTGCAGACTTTTCCCCACCACTCTGGTGAACTCTTAAAAAACCTGAAACAAAACATGTATTGCATAAGAAGCTAAAAACAAGAATCTATGGACAAATTGTCTTAAACATTACAGTGACACATACGTCTTTTTTGAACAGTAATGCATACCTGGCTTTCTGTGAAAAGAGCTGGCCATCGATGTACCATCTGGCTGATGGCAGGCTTATTTTGGACAACTTCTTTTCTCCGAAGCGCAAACGTCAGGTCCATCTCTTTCTTAACAAGGGACCCATTTGGCTTTGTCTTCATCATTTCATTGACCAAAACCTGGCGAGCTTCTTCCAGGTTGTGGTCATCCTTCCCCTCTGGATATTCAGGTAGGAAATTTATTTCCCCTTTCCTAGGCTTCTTTATGCCTTTGTGAGGAGGGTCGGCATTTGCAGTGTACCTTCCACGTTTACCACCATTGACAGTGACATCAACTCGTCCAATCTGGCGCATTTTAGTTCTATAGTTACCCATCTTGAACTTCAGACTGTTCTTCCATCCAGTCCAGCTGGAGGATGACCCTGATTCTTGGAGACACGGGTGGGTTTGTACTAAGGCTTTTGCAACGGCTTCAAAATCTTCCTTTTCTGGGTATGCTTTAAATGCATACATGGTCTCAGCCAGTTTCTCTAGGATATCATGTTTCAACTCTTTAGTCACCTTAAGATAGGTTCCATCCCTGAGATACAACAGGTTACCTTGACGAAGTCTGTACTCAACATCAACCGAAAATTTGGGTACGTCAAATACCTCTGGCCACTGAAAACTTCTATCCAGAGGGGAGCTGGACAGGATCTCGGTGTCAGCCTGGCTGCTTGTGTCACCATATGATTCAGTGTTTGCTGACATTGGTACAAGCTCAATCATAGGGATGATTTTGATTGTTGGCTTCTCTGGGAGCTCAGAGAGATTGGTGAGGTTACACAGTTCATTGTTAAATTCAGGATCCTGGTACTGTAAGGTGAAACTATAGTTCGCTTGGAGAGTGCCTTTGAGCCAGCCAATCAAATCATCAAGTGTGTCAGGTCGTTTTGTTGTCATCTTTCTTATATCTCCATCGGAGACAATAACCCTCATGGTTATATTCTGTTGCTCAGCCATCTGTGAAACCATGATAAAAGACAGGTATTTAGCAAATAACATATCGTCTCAGGGTTACCATAAGTTCTCCTTGTACCCTATATGCTGATAATGGGAAGACATCATTCAAGTCTGACATCTGAACCACAACCAAAGAGGGGACCTCATTACAGACAAGTTGGTAAGATCTTAAATGCTCACAATACCATGCAGTCATTTTGTGGCAAACAAACATAATTTCTGTGTTAACAGCCACAATCTTTTGAATCTGGGCAAATTCAGGGAGACATGAACATGAGCCAGTAGAGAGTATCATGCCGGGATGATATTTGATTCCATCTACACAGACAGATGATGCATTAAGAACCGACCCAGGCTTTGTAATGTTTTGCGCGATTACTCTCTGAACGTTAAATGGGAAAGAGGCGAGCAAAACTGGGGTAACCTTTGTCATCTCAACTGATGGTCTGAAAAAAGAGATACAGTCAAGGTGGTAACTGACTGCTTTCTGGTGTTTGGTAGCAAGTGTCATGGCAACATTTTTGAAGTTTTGCACATTGCGAATTGCCTTTTTAAAGAACTTGTGCTTCCCCTCAAAGCGCATCGTCCAAACATCAGACAGGGGACCAAATCTCCTTACAAGCTGAGGGTAATGTTCCACAAAGTGATGCTTTGGCCTTAAACGAAAATCTGGAAATGTTGACTGCAGCAGCCGTCTGTGCTCTGCTATTTTACAGTCCAGGAAATGCAAGGTCTCCTCAGTATGCCTTGGTGCAACAGCTAGCTCAACCACATCTTTGAGAAGCATGACAATTTCCCAAGTGTTGTCACCCTCAGGGACACAGTGACCAATAAAAAATGGAAGGAGCCTTATGAGACACCAATTCTCATGGGCATTTCCACCAATGGTCCCTTTGGCGGAAAATCCCTTTCCAATAATCTGAGGTCGGTCTGTTTTGTCAGTAAATGTGTAGTTAAAGTTTCTGATGGCCTGATTTAACATTTCTAGTGTGAAATACCCTTGTCTATCAGGTCTTTAAGACAAAGGGACAACTCTTGGTGCCCACTCCCTTGCAGGATTCCTGGAGAGCTTCACTACGGAAAAGTTCTGCAGTTCTGCAGAAGTTCTGCAGACCTGCAACACAATAAAACAAAGAAAATAAGAGACAAGGGAAATTATATAAGCTACAGTATTCTATTGAAACAATATACCTGTATTTTCAAATAAGCTAATATTAAAGCAATAATGTCATTATTAAGGGTGTTTATTGCTAATATACTCAGTTTGCATAATCCGGTTGCAATTCACTTTCTCTTAAGTGCTTGAAGGTAAAATAGTCACTAAAGCGGAGCCTATGTCATGCATAAGACAATAATAAAATGAATAGTCAAAGTTGTAGCTCACATTTAATACTAGGGAAAAAACAGTGCGTGTCCCTCGTTCAACGTGGATCGGGCGGTGTCACCAAGACGCTAAAGTTAACAGGTTAAAAACGTCCAGTTGAACTGGTTACAACAACGGTTTTACACTGCTCAAAAAAGCCCCTCCGGTAAGAAAAAAAAAAGTTAGCAACGTTACAACGTGGTTGCGCTCCCTAGCCCGCCATGAATGCGCGTGGTTTTCGTCCGCAGCATCTCTTAATCTGCCGAGAGGCGGTTCAAAGCGGGGCGGTGTCCGCCAATACGCTAACGTTACAGGTGAAAAATGTCCAGTTGAACTGGTTAAAACGATGGTTTTCCAAGTTCACAAACAGCGCGTCAAGCGAGAAAGGCAATTTGGCTAGCTAAGCCATCAAACCAGTGGCTACAGGTGATGTCCGTTGACCTTGACGTTGAAAACGTCTGTCCGGTCACAAAAAGGACGTCACAAAAAGCCCCTCCAGTGATAAAAGTAACTTAACTTTTAGCTAGCTAAGTAAGTACCTTAACGGGTGACAATGAATGTTAATGTCCATCGACGTCAAACTGCTTCACTTGGACTTCTCACAAACGGCGCACCAAAAAAAACTTTCAAACTGTAACGTTAGCTAGCAGGTGAAAATGGCTGCCGAGTCCGACCTAACGTTAGTTAAAGTTATAGCGTCCCACTACTCACCAACTTCCCCTTAACGTTATATACACACACACATTAAGTTGACTGACTCCTCAGCAGCAACGTTAGCTAAACAATGGACATCGGGAGGGCGAGACCAAAGCTACTTACCGTCTCTGGCGAGTTTTACCAGCAATCCGACTGTCCGGTGTGCGGCAGGAAAATGACGTCGTCTTCTCAGCACAGACACGGCGGCAAAATGATGGCTTTCACGTTCCCATCGTGCATTGCATGACTAAAACTTGGGAATTTTAAGCTATTTCACTTAAAGTTATTCACAGACTCAACTAGGTCTACAAATTAGTTTAACATACTTACATTTGCTAGTAATGCAATCAAAACTTAATTGATTTGAGTCATGTAAGTACATTATACTTTAAATGTTTGATTAGATATGAAATCCGGGTTTACAGTGTACTGAGCTATTGCGGCTAATCTGCCGGCGTGGTCGTCGAGGCTTCATCTGTTCATCTCTCGCTAGCCGCGGCCATCGCAGCTTTACCTTGCCGGCCTACCTGGACCTTTTGTTGCTGAGCTACTGCGGATGATCGATCAGCGTGGACGCTGAAGCTTCGTCCGCTATTCTTCGGCCTGGTAGCCTTGGCTACTGCAGGCTTTTCCTTGTCGGCCTGCCTGGACCCTCCGTTGTCGGCGCGGAGTTCCGTTGGGCCGCTGCGGCTGATCTGCCGGTGTGTGTGATCATCGAAGTTTCGTCCATTGGCCTTAGCCTGCTAGCCCGGGACTGCGGGCGCTCTGGGTATCGTGCCTTGTGATCTTCTAGTGCAGTGCCCATTGAACTGTTGCCTCATTGCTGCTATTCAGATGCTGACTACTTGACTTCACTATTGATGTTTGCAGGTCTGTTTATTTATATGGTATTATTTGGTATTTTATTTTATTTGGTATTTTATTTTTATTCTGCTATTATTGTTTTACTTTATTGTAGAGCCTCTAGTCCCTCTAAACAAGTCTCTGATAGCTCCTTTGTTTCACCCCCCACATATGCAGAGACTTTGCCGGGTCTATCTGGTGTTTTTAGAGATGCAATTTCTCTCTTTATTACTCAACGCCTGGGTCTTCCTCCACTGAACTCAAATTTTAATAAACCCTTGGCGATATATTATGCCTTCAATTTACCCTACCACGTTTGGAAATCTGTTCCTACTATTCTTTTTACCCAATGTACCAGAAGACCAGTTCTGAAAGCGCTTAGTCGGACACTTATTTTACTCCTTCTTTGTTCCTCTGGTGATGTAGAGTTAAACCCTGGTCCTATAGTCCCCAGTATTTCGCCTATTTCCCAGGCGCTCTCATTTGTTGACTTTTGTAACCGGAAAAACCTTGGTTTCTTGCATATCAACATCAGAAGCCTCCTTTCTAAGTTTGATTTATTCACTGCTTTAGTACATTCAACTAACCCTGATGTCCTAGCCGTGTCTGAATCGTGGCTCAGGAAAGCCATTAAAAACTCTGAAATTTCTATTTCTAACTATAACATTTTTCGCCAAGATAGAACCACCAAGGGAGGCGGAGTTGTAATCTATTGCAGAGATAACTTACAGAGTTCTGTCATACTGTCCAGGTCTGTGCCCAAACAGTTTGAGCTTCTACTCTGAAAAATCCATCTCTCAAGAAATAAGTCGATCATTGTCGCTGCCTGTTACAGACCTCCCTCAGCTCCCAGCCATGCTCTGGATGCTATATGTGAATTGATCGCCCCTCATCTTTCTTCAGAGTTTGTGTTGTTAGGTGATTTAAACTGGGATATGCTTAACGCACCGGCTGCTCTTCAATCCAGGATAGATGCTCTCAATCTTACACAAATCATTAATGAACCTACCAGGTACAACCCTAAATCCGTAAATGTGGGTACTATCATTGATATAATTCTGACTAACATGCCCCACAATTATACCTCCTCTGTTTTCGACCAGGATCAGAGCGATCATTGCTTAATTGCTTGTGTCCGAAATGGGTTTACGGTCAAACGATCACCCCTTTTCATTGTCAAACGTTCCTTAAAATATTTCTGTGAACAGGCTTTTTTATTCGAATTGTCTCGAGTGTCCTGGAAGGATATTGATCTTATCCCGTCAGTAGATGATGCCTGGTTTTTCTTTAAAAGTACTTTTCTCACCATATCAAATAAGCATGCTCCTTTTAAAAAAACTGAGAATTAAGAATAGATTTAGCCCTTGGTTCACCCCAGATTTAGCTGCTCTTAATCAACATAAAAATATCTTGTGGTGCACTGCACTTGCATCAAAAAGTCCCCGCGATATGCAACTTTTTAGGGAAACAAGGAACAAATATACACAATCAGTTAGAAAAGCAAAGGCTAGTTTTTTTAAACAGAAACTTTCATCCTGCGGTACAAATTCCAAAAAGTTCTGGGATACTATTAAGTCTATGGAGAATAAGAGTAACTCCTCCCAGTTGCCCACTGCTTTAAAGTGTGGAAATATTGTTACCACAGATAAATTCATGATAATCCAAAATTTTAATAAGCACTTTGCTGTGGCTGGTCATGCTTTTCATTTGTCTACTCCTATCTCGGAGAGCGTTGTACCTCCCACAGCAACTTGTTCAAGCCTTCCTAATTTTTCCTTTACACAAATCCGGACAGCTGATGTTTTGAATGAGCTGTACAATCTGGACCCTTTCTTTTTAAAACTATCAGCTAAAATTATTGCAACTCCGATTACCAGCCTATTCAATCTTTCTTTTGTTTCGTGTGAGTTCCCTAGAGACTGGAAAGCTGCTGCGGTCATCCCTCTCTTCAAAGGGGGAGACACTCTAGATCCAAATTGTTATAGACCTATATCTATCCTGCCATGTCTTGCTAAAATCTTCGAATTCCAAGTTAATAAACAGATTACTGAATATTTTGAATCCCATCGTATTTTCTCTGCTTTGCAATCTGGTTTTCGAGTTGGTCATGGATGCACTTCAGCTACGCTTAAGGTTCTTAACGATATCATAACCTCTAATGATAGGAGGCATTACTGTGCTGCCATCTTCATTGATCTTTCCAAGGCGTTTGACTCTGTCAACCATCGTATTCTTATTGGCAGACTCAACAGCCTTGGTTTCTCAAGTGATTGCCTTACTTGGTTCTCCAACTATTTCGTGGCTAGAGTTCAGTGTGTAAAATCGGAGGGTCTGCTGTCCAGCCCTCTTGCAGTCTCTATGGGGGTGCCCCGGGGCTCAATTCTTGGGCCAACCCTATTTTCTATATACATTAACGATATTGCTAGCGCTCAGGGGCGTAGTACCAAGTTTTGGGCCCTGGGTACAAACCATCTTGCTGGGCCCCCATATCAAATACCATAGTGATACCAATGGATGGGGTATTGCATTTTTATCATAAAAAGACTTAAAATGTAAACAAAATAAGCCACACTCTGATTAATATATTTTTGTTTTATTGTCAAAAGTACTACTTACTGAGATGACAAAAGGTCTAGCAGGTCTGAAACTGAAATATATGGCTTCAAATGGTTGCTAATATCCTTTATTGTCACAATACCTTTTTAAAGTGTAGGCTAAGTACAAGTTAATTGACAATTATTTGTATGTTTAAAATAAATGCAGGCTATAGAATCACAGGGTACACTAACCGCCAAACTAGACATTCAGTCTTTGAATTACGTTTTAAAATAAGTCATTTTCAATCATTAAGATGTGCATTAAACTGAGAACAATCGTACTTATAATGTAAGCGCGTGCGCGAGTTAATTTACATAATGCAGTAAAATAGGCGCTAACGATCTGTGTTTTCGCGAATCGCGGGTGTTAGATTTTGACAATAAAGGGAAATATAGCTACATGTAAACTTCTGACTCTGGGGAGAACTGCAGCAGAAGAGGAGACAAGCTGGAGACAATGTCAATGCTCGATGATGCATTTGGAGCTCACCTTTCTTTTAAAAAAACTGAGTGAGCAACTGCTTGCCCTCATTTGCCTTTCTCTCTTTAATCTTCTTTTCTTTTCGTTTTTGAGCCCCTGATTTTCCTTTCTTAAGGAAAGACATGAATCTTCCCCTGTCTTCCTAGTTCCTATCACACGGCTCACTCCAGCTCCTGTCTCATCAACTGATTCACCGCAGGTCCGCAGCAGAAGCATAGACATAATATAATACATAGACGCCCTATTGGCCGCTGGAGCGCACGTCAACGGCGCAGCCATATTGGGGATGGCAACTTTCCCATACCTCTCATACTGGGAATGAGAAAAATGCCTGTTTTGTGCGCTGCTTGGGGCTGTACAAATCGCCACACAATTGAAAACAGCTTTCGAGGAATTATCTTTCACAGGCAAGACTGAACGTTTGTTTTTGGTTGTATTTGGTCATTATTTAATTAGTAATAGTAACGTTGAGAGGATAAATTAAAAAATACTACTGTTATTGTGTCACGAAATGTAGTTTTAATAGTTTTTCAGTCGACAATGTAGTTGTTTAAAGCTTGAATATGTGGTTTGTTTATAAAGATAGCACCTATTTAAAAATTTGATCTGACGGTTCCGGAGTTGTAAGATGCGATCACCAGACGCTCAGCGCTCATTAAGCCCGCAGAGGATAGCCTTACCTCGGCCATGTGCGTCTGAAGTGTGCCGCCGGCTCGGATGTCTCTGGTCTAGTGGTTAAACATGAGATATTATTCGTCTTGTGTATATCTAACGGGTGATCTTTGGTCTCATTAATCTATAAATGGTTCCCTGGTAAATCGTTTTGGCTGAGGGCAAAGTGAAGTTTCATAACTTTATATTTAGGCTTTTTTTAACGTTGTATCCTGCTGTATGTTTGACTGAAGCTACTTCTGTTATAATGACTATTACTGATCAATAAAACTGAAATTTAACAAAAATAGTTAAATATTAAATATAAGTCACTATTTAACTTATTTTTGTGTATATTCTGTAATAGATATTTCTTATTCTATTGCTATTATTATAGTATTATTAATAAACCATATGCTATTATCAATATTTTATTATGATTATATTATTGTATGATATTATATAATTATACTATTCATTACTATTTTATTTGCTGTATACTATTTGTTTATTTTATTGACTAAACTATTTACTATTACTTCTCACAAATGTTATATTTACTGCATTGCACAGTAGTTGTACCATAACATATGTATTAGCATAAAGGATCCATCAGTTATCTTTTTTATTGCTCATATCTGGTCAATCACAGAAAATGCTTTTTCCACAATAAGAAAACTTAAATGATATCTCAGTATGGAGTCTTCATCATTCTTATCCAAGAATAAAAAGCCAGATACATGACAAGTCTGAGGTTTGACCATTTTTTATTAAAACAAATATTTTACAAGTGTAACTATTGAGATTTTAAATAACTAGAGATGGAACTTTTTGTACACCACATACAAACCACTGAAATCGGTTGATAAATATAAAAACAGTTTTTGTTTTTATCGAGAAAAAACGCAGCTCACCCTTGATTTCAGTGCAGTCTTGCCCTCCGCAAAATGGCGGACCCGTTGACGTATCGCAGCAACGTTCCAAAGCGGCCAATAGGGCGTCTATGTATTATATTATGTCTATGAGCAGAAGCACCTAACCTGCGGGTCGTACCATTTACATTGATTCGAGAGGGGTGGTGGGCCCTACACAGCATGAAAATAACTTTTTTTTATACCAAACCAGTGTCTAACTACAAGTTTAGTTTTGCATATGATCTTTTTTATTTGTACATTAATGCTATACAAATGTTAGTGCATGTATATGTCTGTATAGAAAAACTGACTTCTAAGGCCCCCCCCCCCCCCCCCCCCTGCCTCGGGCCCTGGGTACTCGGTACCCTTTTTCCCCCCAGTCCGACGCCCCTGCTAGCGCTGCTGGTGATTCACTGATACATTTGTATGCAGACGACACCATTTTATATACATCCGGCCCCTCTTTGGATTGTGTGTTAATTAATCTTCAAAATAGTTTCAATGCCATACAATATGCTTTTCGTGATCTCCATCTGTTTTTAAATGCCAGTAAGACTAAATGCATGCTTTTTAATCGAACTTTGCCCATAGCTGCCAACCAAACTACCATCACTACTCTTGAAGGGGTAGATTTAGATTATGTGGACTCTTATAAATATCTAGGAGTGTGGTTGGACTGTAAACTTAATTTTCAGACTCACATTAACTATCTCCAATCCAAAATTAAATCTAGAATCGGCTTCCTATTTCGTCACAAAGCATCTTTCACCTATGCTGCCAAATATGCCCTTGTAAAACTTACTATCCTACCAATCTTTTATTTTGCGATGTTATTTACAAAATAGCCTCCAAAACTCTACTTAGTAAACTGGATGTAATTTATCATAGTGCTATCCGTTTTGTTACCAAAGCTCCATACACTGCTCATCACTGTAATCTTTATTCTCTTATTGGCTGGCCCTCACTATATACTCGCCGCCGAATCCATTGGCTCCAAGTCATCTATAAGTCCTTATTAGGCATATCTCCGCCCTATCTCAGCTCCCTGGTAACCATAGCAACATCCACACATAGTATGCGCTCTAGCAGGTATATTTTACTGGCTGTCCCCAAAACTTATACTTCTTTTGCTCGCCATTCCTTCCAGTTTTCTGCTGCCTACGAATGGAATGAATTGCAAAAATCCTTGAAACTAGAGGTTCCTATTTCCATTACCAATTTTAAGCATCAGCTGTCAAAGCTGTTTATTGATCACTGCACTTGTTTATATATATATATATATATATATATATATATATATATATATATATATATATATATATATATATATATATATATATATATATATATATATTTTTTTTTTTTTTATGGTTTGGCTTATTGTGTGTATGTTTATTTATACAATTAATTGTATTTTGTATTATATTTTTCTTTGCATATGGATTTGTTTATTGATTGTATGTTTATTTATTTCTATGTGTATCTCTGTGTTGTTTTCGTCGCACTGTCTCGCTTTGTCTTGGCCAGGTCGCAGTTGTAAATGAGAACTTGTTCTCAACTGATTTTACCTGGTTAAACAAAGGTTAAATAAATAAATAAAAAATCGGAAGTTTGGCCAACCATTTTGGAGAATTTGATGTTTTTCCATTCAAAGAGATAGGAGCTGCACTTACATGCCAGAGAGGCGTTTTAAAGATGGCCGCTGAGTGAAATGACGTGTGTTAAACATAGACAGTAAAAGAAATGCACATAGCGACCCCCTTGATTTCAACGGAGAGAA
Source organism: Chrosomus eos (assembly GCA_036326025.1). Lineage (NCBI taxonomy): Eukaryota > Metazoa > Chordata > Actinopteri > Cypriniformes > Leuciscidae > Chrosomus > Chrosomus eos. The sequence goes on along the minus strand of CM070818.1, from coordinate 5,582,035 downwards.
TTGAAGCCCAATAGAACCACTCACTTCTTGATAGCCAAGCGCACTGCGCAGGTTCAAACTGAGCTTGATGACGTAGATGTGACGTGAGCAACCTGTCTCACAGTTGTACGTCTTCTAGTAGCTGTGCCAAGCGGAATCCGAATCATTCCCTTCCGAATCTTGCAGAGCCGGAGAGCGTGAGTATTAGCTGTCCATGAGTTCGCAGCAGGAGCAACCTTATGACTCTCTATGGGCTTCTCCCTTGAATTTATGCTCCGCTACAAATACCGGTATACCCACTTTTTGCGCCACTGGCAAGCTTATGTAATTGCTCCACTCGTTGCAGTGTTAATGAAGTACAATAAAAGCGGAAAGTTCCTTATGCGGCTCTGGCGCCCCCCATCCCCCCCCCCTAGGGTATAAGGCACTGGCGCCCTTAGCATTTGCCTATACTGCCTATGCCACGGGCCAGCCCTGCCTATGTGTCACAAAGTTTTAGCAAGATGTGATGTAAATTGCTAAATGGGGAACGAAGATTCGAGCTCAGAGAATCCAAACTTGCCTCACATGGAGTTGGTTAATCATAGTTTTCAAAGTTTGAAACCTTATCCCATTAGAGTTTCCAAACAACATAGATCAAACACACAAAAGACAAATCGTAAGATGAGATTGGATACATTGTTCATACAATTCTCAAGGGGATAAATAATAGAATATATATATATACATGAATGCAGAATTCATTTCTCCTTCTTAGTTAACCCTCTGGGGTCGGCCGTCATGCGGGCGTGATGAGCTCGATTTTTTTTTTTTTTTGTATGTACTCACAATAAAAACAAAGTGATGTGCTTTTCGTAAAAATAAAGAAAAATAAACATGATGCGCGTTCTGCGTTCTCTCTGTCAGTGAAGTCCACTCTGAAACGCGTCCGAAAAAGTAACTGTAACTCTGTCAATACTTGTCACAGAGATACGAGAGATTTCTCTTTATGAAGCTGAAATTTTCTTCTTTTAAATGAAGTAATTTATTTAAAAAAAAAATATGTCCAGTTTATGTAATCCGTTTGAAACCAAGGAGAGATACAGTTTTTTCATTCTCCCTTCATTATCTTTAATTAGCTGAGACCGCCACGCCCCCAGCGCTTTTCACATGGTAAATAGGCGATCTATGCATCGCACAGGCGGCACGCCACCGATCAATGCCATAACAACACGAAGTTTCTTCAGAATCACTGATAGTTCATTGCGTTTTGAGGATCACGCTACTCCTTCAGAGGATTATGGACAGCGGGGACAAATTCACATTTTCCTCAGAGGAATTTTAAACTTGGACGACGAACGGCTGCATTTTGAAGAATGAACTGACCCCGCCGAGGATACAAGTTCGGAGTAAGTTGTTTAGTGCTATAATTCCTTTTCTGATCATAGAGCTCAAATTCATTTTCAGACTATATTTTGCCTAGTTTTGACATAGGAATATTACCTCACAATATCCCTAACATTCGCGTAGGCCATGTAAACTTTTTAAATAACTGCTTAGGTTATAATGATTTAGTGAAATAGATCGATCCGCAAGTTTTGTTTGAGTTCTTCTGTGGTCTAGTGGTAGATTGTTTGCCAAGCGTGTCAGAGGTTATGTGTTTGAATCTGTCCTCGGTATAGTTTTTTTTCTCTCATCAAAACCGAATATGTTCATCAGTGTTTACAGTCTATATCAAGCACAAACGTTTGTGTGCATTTTATTTTGTGATTTCACCAGAATGAATAGTGTCCGCAACGGTGATAGATTGAAGAGCGCATCCGAGTGAAGACTGCGCGTGCGCCGCCACAAGAGAACACTGACTCCATGACACTGATAGCAGCGGACAGGAGTGCTCAGCTTGAGTTCAAAAACAAAACATTTTTGCGCTAGATCTCTTATTTAAGAGCGGACTAAATGAATGCTCTACTAGTTAACTGGAGATGTTTTATTTGTATTAGGTACAGCCGTTCATTTAGTGTATCAGTAAATGCGTGCAGTCTATATGGGCCATAAACAGATACACGCGGTGACACGGTCTACCCATCAATAGATGTTTCTCCGTCCATCAACAGATCCTATGATTATATGATCACAATGTATCATACATTATCACAATGTATCATACATTGTGCATCTATAATCATAATTGTCCAGCAGTTCACTTTGGATAATGTGCTAACAGTTTTTTTGCTTTTGTTTTGTTGTGTTTACATCGTCACCATCAGCCTTCAGAAATCATTCTGATATATATATATTTTTAAATCAATGTATGAAACAGTTGTGCTGCTTAATTTTTTTTAACCTGTGATAGTTTTTTTTAGGATTCCTTGAATGCACTTTTTTTTATAAAAAAAAAGCAAGTTTGGTCTTATGTTTTTTTTTTTTTTTTTTTTTTGAAATGATGTGTTAAGTGATATGAATGACTTTAAGTCTTTATGTTCTTAGGAAAGATTTCTATTTTGAATAAATGCTGTTCTTTTTTTACTTTTTATTCATCAGTGAATCATTATTAGTTCAGGCTGACTCACAGCACCTTGATGGGCCATTAGCCATTGGGGGAGTGTCTTTAGTCTTCCCAGGTGTAAATCACATTAATATTCATGACCATTCACACATACCCCGCATACAGCACTGCTGACCCAAAAACTGATGTAAGAAATTCAAATCGTTATATTGATGTTTGTGAAAGAGTGGTCGGAATGATTTTCACTTCATTTTGAAGAGAAAATTCTAGCCTACAAGAATAGTAACTCAAAAGTATTGTGGACAACTATTCAATTTGTGTTAAATGGCCTTATTGTTGAAAATGTGAGGTCAAAACACCTCAAGAGCCCCAAAACAGCTCAAACCCCAGAGGGTTAAATCCAGAGAGAACGAGCCATACTTCTCTTTTGAGAAGTTGAGTCGCCTGGTAAAGTCCTTACATCTCCCCCCCTTTCGGCGGATGAAGTCCTTGCGTGGACTTCATCGGACGACACCCATCGCAATGGACGGATGGCAGGTGAATCGTGAGGGTCGGGTAGCAGGTGGCTGTTAGGCTGAGGCTGAGGGCTCAGCTTGATAAAGTTCGACGCAGCCTCCAGCGTGGTACCCTCTTCCTGAGGGTCCCGTGGGCTTGGCTGCAGATGTTTGCATCTCGTTGAGCCTCCTGTGCAGGATGACTGTCGAGTGTCAGGGTGTGTTTGATAGAGGTACCCAGCGTAGGATCGGCCGCAGTCCAGGATTGGACAGCAGGTGAGGCAGTTAAGGCGGGCAGTTGAGACAAAGCTCGGAGGGCTGTGTTGATAGAAGCAATGTCAATTAGCTGGGGCTCCTCCCTTTCGCAAACCACAACTCCTGGAGTTAGGGTGAAAGTGTGGTTCCTGGTGAAGGATGGGATTTCCAGTTCTAATTTGTACTCTTTGCGTGGAAGATGGTACCATGCCAGGTCGTCAAGGTGAAGGATGGCACCTTTCGGTACTTGGATTCACCTGCTCTGATGGAGCGAGGTGACACAGGTGTCAGTGTCATTCTGGTCGTAAGTGAGTGCAGCTGTGCGCACAGGAGTGTTAGCGAGACACCTTTCACCTACAATCTCTGCTTGCGTCTTGATGACTTGAGTGCGCGGTTTAGCTTCTGCAGAGTAGCGGGTGTCGCTGATCTGCAGCCCGCAGATTCCGTCAGTGTTGTCTCTGAGAAAGGGTTTGTTAGGGCAGAGATAGTGAATGTCTTTGGTCAATGTGCACACGTACGGGTTCGGGGCTAAGGACAGCTTTGTGTAGCTGTCGTTGAAGTCAACCACGTCCGGCGTGTGGATCTTGATGTGAGTGTTACTTTTCAAAATCTGACATTGGCAATGTTCTTGAGCCGGTAGATTCGGCTTGACTCTATGATGGGCAAGTTCAGGAGCAAAACCCACTTCTCTCTGCTTGAGGTCGACACAGAGTGGATTGGCACAACCCAACGAGTCGGCAAGGTGTATTTGTAGAAAGTAAGTTGGCGTGGTGATGGCGGAAGCCAGCATGGTTTGCACAAGGCTTAAGGGTATTAGGTGCGGTGGAATTCTACCCATGGCGAGGCTGTCGATGGAGGAGTTCACCTCCTGCAGCGTGTCTGTCATCAGGGCTGTTACCAGCTGAGTTTGAGCAAAGTCATTCTGGAAGAGAGTAAACAGCTGTTTCATGGAGTTCACTGTCTGGGTCAGCAGAACGCTGTGAGTGTTGAAAATTACCACAATTCCCTTTAGTGTCTTGTCGATGGTCTTTAGGGATGCACTCTGTTGTGAGTTGCTCTTTTATCTGTGGAATCTCAGTCTGAATTTCGGCTACATGCCGCCTCACGGTGGATAGGTTCACTGTATTCACACTGGCCATACAAGTGTTAAGCAGAGTGGTGGCGGTTCCGGGCAAAGCTTCCAGAAACAGTTTGGAGCGGTGGTTGTGTCCACCTAACTTGTGTGATAGACATTTCTCAAGTTGGTTGAGCATGTGCTCGACATCGGCCTCAGCGTGAGTGAGGGCGTCCTCTGTCCATCGGCACCTACCCAGCTGTATTGTGTTGTTACGCTGGGGTAGTGTGTTCTGTAGGCGTTGCGAGGATCAGGTGGCACATTCACTTTCTGAGTGCGGGTCTGGCAGAAAAGGAGTCCTGGTTGTTCCCTTAGGACGATGCCTGGTGCCGGACCTGGTGAGATGTCCGATTGCGGCTGCCGTCTGGTTGGCTGGAGGCACAGCAGCATCCTGGTAAAAGTGAAAGGGAGAGAGAAAGAGAAAGAAAGGAAAATTTTCAGCGAGTGTCGTCCTTGGTTGGCTAGGACAGTCTTTTCGCTTTGAGGACGCCGGTATGCCACTTACTTCGGTGTCTTGCAAGTGTCTCTGGTGCTGCGGTATGCAGCACATGGTGCGTCATGGGCATACATTGGCATGACCCCCCTTTTGCACTGTGGCACCACAAGCTGTGGCGCAGTGATGGCATCAGGTGCAGGACGCTGAATGTTGGCTTGTGCACGCAGCATGTGCTTGTACACGTCGGTTGTCTGGGGCACCGGTTGTCGGTGGGTGCAGACGGCGTTCGTGGGTGGTTGGAGGGGTATGAGAGGTGGTTTCTCACAGTGTCCATTGGTTTGTCATAGACTTTGGTAAGCTGGAAGGTTAAGGTCAGGTTAAGCAGAGGCTCTGTGACATTTTGTCACACTTGTGGGGAGAGACTAATGCATGACCCTAAAAGTTCAGAACCACGGTTTAACGGGTTCACTAGGTATGTAGCATTAAGCTAGGTGTTTCACGTGTAGCTAGCTAGTGAAGTGTGTCTTGAATCCTTATCTTAGCTGTGGATGTTAGGAGGCTAAGACTTATGTTGTTCCGAGAGTATGTCCTGAAAAGGGCATAGCCGAGATGAAATAAATTACTTAAGATGGTTCTTATGACTAAATTATTTCTCTGGACTTAACTAGTGGTTCACTACGGCTTCACGAAGTGAATGATAGGGGGAAAAAGGACAGCTTTCCTATTCAAATTATGCGTATTATCAATCCTCAGGACCTATAGTTATGCCCTAGTAATTGTTGAAATTACTTGTGTTGCAGGGTCACAAAAATGAGTGCACTTGTTGAAAATAAACAAAATCACAAATAAAGGTGTCGCTGTTTCCTTTCTGGGCCCTATGGGGAATGGAACCACATTTGAACAAGAGAGGAAATAAAATGGCCGCCTGAAGGGTCGTCTCCCCCCTGGCCGCCTGAAGGGTTGTCTCCTCCCTGGTTCCCTGCACTGCCCGCTCCGCCCTGGCCTCCCGTCCTACTGCAGTCTCCAGGCCCTCTTCCGCTCCACGGTCCTGGCCCTCCATCTCGCCCCCGGGTCCGCCTCTGCTCCACCACCCTCCTGGACTGTTTCCTGAGGAGCGTCTGTAATCCGCTCCTTAAGTGGGGGGCTATGTCATGATTCCTGTCTTGTGTTCTCCTTGTCTTGTGTGGACTTTTGTTATTTCCTGTTCTGTGCCATGTTTTGTCGTCCTTTGTAGTTTTTCTTGTTTATTAGTCTCTCCAGTTGTTTCTAATTAGGTGGGGCTTGTTAGCTTGTTTGCCTGTGTATTTAAACCTCTGTGCTTCAGTTGTTGTTTGTCAGTCGTTGTTTGCTTGTAGCTTGTAACTGTTTCTGCATGTGGATTCTCTCTCCGCTTCGTTCCTACCTCAGCGTTACATAAACCATCAAACCTCACATTTTTCACATATGTTTAGAGAAATAACCAGCTTTAAAACCACTGTGTAACTCATGACAGAAATGCATTAATAAATAGTCTTTACTTGGAAAAGGGGAAAATAGACATTAATAAATGCAAATTAATAAGACACGGACTCGTTGTTGTCTGTGCGTCAAGCTGTATTGGCTGTGAAGCACAACATAGTTTGTGTCAGCTACTGCCTGCAGCCTTTGATTTCCTGACATTTCTTGAATTACACTTCATTTTTCTCCAGTTAACCAACAAAACTACAATAAACTCACATATCATATTGTTTAGTGTTGCATAACTCATATAGATCTTTTGGTAACACTTTATTTGAAGGGGTGTGCATAAGACTGACATGACACTGTCATAAACATGACATAACACCTGTCATAAACATGAAGGAGTCTTTATGAATGTTTATGACTGTTGTCATTAAGTGTCATTCGGTAAATTATGACACTTTCAATGCAAAGTTGACACTGTTTAAAATGTCTTTGTTATGACAACTTGACATTACCCAAGACAAAAATGTCTTGATTATGACAACTTGACATTAACAAAGACAGAAATGTCTCTGTTATGACAACTTGACATTAACCGAGAAATCATAACCTGTCAACCTGTCACAACTTTGGCCGTCATGACACCATTATAACTGTGTCATGAATATTTTACGTGTCCTCAAGTAAAGTGGAACACATTGTACTAGTTATAAAGATGTCTTCAAGAATGCTTGAAGTTTGATAATTAGACCTGTTATGATTATGATTATGATTATGATTTCTTGGTTAATATCAAGTTGTCATAACAAAGACATTTCTGTCTTTGTTAATGTCAAGTTGTCATAATCAAGACATTTTTGTCTTGGGTAATGTCAAGTTGTCATAACAAAGACATTTTTGTCTTTGTTAATGTCAAGTTGTCATAACAAAGACATTTTAACCCTTAGGGGTCGAAAACCGCGTCCACGCGTTTTGGCAGATTTTTTTCACATAGCAGCAACTTAGACATAATATACTTCGTCATTTTTGGTCAGATAAATAAAATCAATACATGATTATAAACTATAGAGGGTCTTCTTTTTTTTGTGTACACTCACATTATCATCAAAACCTTGTGTTTTTGTAAAATAAATAGGGTGCGCTTTCAGCTCACTCTGTCTCCGCAAAAATCTTTCTGAAACAAGTCTGGAAAATCTACTGAAACTCGGCTAATACTTATCACACAAACATGAAACACACATCTAAATAAAGCTTTATATTTCTACTTTTAAATAAAACAATCAACATTTAAAACAAATATTCTCATGCAATGTAATCTGTATGAAACTAAAGAGAACTACAGTTTCTCCTGTCTCACCTAATTAACTTTAATGTGTTCACACCCACTCGCAGAATGCGCTATTCATAAGATAATGTGTGAGGTGATCTATGCAAAATAGATAAACGCCCCCAGGCAAATGCCTTAAAAGCAGCAAGTTTAAACATTACCTTCATTCACTTCCCTGCGCGTTTGAAAGATGGTACGCTACACCGGCGAGGAAGCTCTTCAGCTCGTCCTGGATAGTGACGACGAGTTCACAGTTTCATCGGAAGAGGAGCGGGACTCTGATGACGAACGTTTGTATTTTGAAGAGCGACTTGATCCAGCCGTGGATACAGATACGGATGAGTAAGTCTTTTAAACTTACATTAGTTGACAAGCTATTTTATATAAACATGTACATGTATTACTGGTTGGACTATTTCCAGACTTGCCATCCAGTATTCAGAGTATTAAAATGTAAAATGTATCTTAATAGGCAGGTTTTAGTTACGTTTACATTGGCTAGCATATAGGCTATATGCTGTATGATATGTAAAATTACGTTTAAATTGTCTTGCCTATATGATATGTAAAATCATGTTTAAATTATCTAGCCTATATGCTGTATGATGTTAAATTACGTTTAAATTGTTATGCCTATATGCTATGATATGTTAAATTACGTTTAAATTATCTTGCCTATATGCTGTATGGTATGCTAAATTACATTTACATTGTCTAAGTAGTTAGCCTATATGCCATATGCTGTATGATATGCTAAATTACATTTACATTGTCTAAGTTAGCCTATATGCTGTATGATATGCTAAATTACATTTACATTGTCTAAGTTAGCCTATATGCTATATGCTGTATTATATGGTAAATTATATATATAAAAAAATTGTTAAGGACTATGTTTAGATTATATTTTTGACTATAGTATTTATGCTGACTCATTATTATCAGCGAAGTGTGTGCTCGCAAATATCTGTTGTAAATGTGCTGAAATGTGTAAATAGCCTATCCCCGGTTGATTATGTGCGCAAATGTGTTAGGTGTGCTAACTCCGGTAATGGCCCATTGACACGCATATACAGCACGCGTGTACCATTATTGACACATCAGTTATTCATATAGGCTAATGGTACTATACTTTGAAATATTTATGTAATAAGTGTTCAACTTTTTTTTTTTTACAGAAATGTTGTTGCATCACTACCTTCTCCAACTCGTAGGGAGCGCAGCAACACAGGTGGAAATCAGAAAGAGTAAGTACAGTATTTACCCACTATTTTACAGATGTTAGTTCAATTTTGTTTATATACTTAGTGATGCAAAATGAGCTTGTATGATTTTATTATTTATTTTCGGAGGTTGGTTGATAAGGTTACATATGTTTTCTTTGTGTTATCAGCATGCTAATGCCTATCAGTAATGCATGTGCTGGAATAGTAAAATATATGATAATAATAGGTTTCAACTTTTTTTTGAAAGGAATGTAGGTTGCACACTCTCACCTCCAACTGCAACTCGCACTAGGAGGACACGCAGCAACACAGGCGGAAATCAGAAAAAGTAAGTACATAATTACCCACTATTTTACAGATGTTAGTTCAATTTTGTTTATATACTTAGTGATGAAAACAATATGTATGTGCATGTGTGGCTTTACAAAAAATGTGTTGTTGTTGTTTGATGGTATATTACTTTTTTCAACCTTCATTAATATTATTATTTTTATAGGAATGGTAGCATCCCTCTCACCTTCACCTGCAACTCGCACTAGAAGGGCACGCGGCAGGTGTTCAGTTTTAAGAACAATTGAAAATGATACTGAGTAAGTACACTTATTCCCTCTTTTTCAGATATTAGCATAATTCTGTTTACATATTCCATAAAAAAATTTGCGTCTGTATGGCTTTATAAAAAAAAATGTTTTGGGCAATATTACATTTAGTGATTTACTTTTTTTGGGGGGTGTAATAAACATGCTCACAATTGTTTGTTTGTTTTACAGCTACAAAGATGATGGTGATCATCAGACACCTGTTGCAAAGAGGGCCAAGACAAACATTCAGGCAAGCAACGAGCAGTCCACAATGTCATGGAGAACAGAGACTGACATTGACATGGATTCACAGACTCTGAGATTCCTGCTTGCACAGAAACCTGGACCACAACTGAGTTCTGCTGACACACACACTCCTCAGAGTCTCTTCAAAAGGTTTTTTTCTGAGAATGCAGTGTCAACTCTGTGCCACAACACCAATGCTCAGGCTGCTGGTGCAATTGCAAAGGGCCGCAAATATAAATGGACAGATGTCAGCATCAGGAACAAGCTCGCGGCACGATCTGGCATCCCCACCCAGAGCGCTGGGCGCTACACGCGTGGGTGCTCAACAACTACCCGTTACTTTGCCAGAAGGAGTGTTAAACACAATCATGCAGGCTAGAGCGGCTTCTACCAGAAGGCTCTATGCGTCAAAATGGTCTGTGTTCTCAAAGTGGTGCACCGAAAAGGGTTTGGACCCACGGTTATGCGAGGTTCCCTCCTTGCTAAATTTTCTCCAAGAGATGCTGAACAAGGGCAGATCCCCGTCCACTCTTAAGGTGTATGTGGCAGCCGTCGCGGCGTTTGCTGAACCCCGGCGCGGCCAGTCACTGGGCAAAGATGGGTTGGTCGTCCGCTTCATCAGGGGAGCTAGAAGGATGAACCCCCCACGCCCCCCTTCGGTGCCGATTTGGGACCTTTCCATAGTTCTTGATGCTATGAAAGCCCCCCCATTCGAACCGCTAAACACCGTTGACCTAAAGTACCTGTCGCTAAAGACCGTTTTTCTACTCGCGCTCGCGTCAGTAAAACGGGTGGGAGACCTACACACGCTGTCCACCAGCGCGTCCTGTCTCGAGTTTGGGCCTAATGACTCCTTAGTGATTCTCAAACCTAGGCATGGTTATGTCTCCAAAGCGATCGGCACCCCGTTCAGGGCACAAGTTATATCCCTATCGGCTCTGCCTGCATCCGATAGCGAATCTGACTCTAATCTCCTATGTCCGGTCAGGGCCCTGAGATTATACGTTACTCGCACTGCTCCGGTCAGACGATCCGAGCAGCTTTTTGTTTCGTTCGGTGGGCGCACCAAGGGGTTGGCCGCCTCGAAACAGTCACTATGGATTGTTGATGCCATTGCGGCAGCATATGCATCTAAAGACCTGCCATGCCCTCTGGGCATTAGGGCTCATTCCTGGCCGTGCTTGTGCTACTAGCGATTTTCGCTTCAGTACATGAAAAAACCAGAGTATTCAGCCTATTTCGGGGTATTTATAGTCTCGTCCACACCCGTTTCGGCGGGCGGTGACGTAATGAGAGCGAGTCAGACTCTCATTGGTCGCGGGTTCTCTCGCGCTTCCTCATAGGCTTAAGCAGTTCTCCGTGAGCGAACCAATGAGCGGCTAGCTAGCCCTCTCATGGTCTGCTGCAGCTGAACTGCGTTGACAATGGATACAAATTATAGGATAATTTTTGGCTTCAATTTCTCAGAAAGATGAAATCTTTCCCGTAGCGTAAGCTAGCTTACGCAATACTCGTTCCCTCATCTAGAGAGAACCGAGGTTACGTTAGGTAACCGATTCGTTTTCAGGTCGAAGCGTGTTGCCGGAGAGACGTTTAAACGAACTTTGCAGCAAACTTAACTTTGAACTGAGACTTTCACGAAAAAGAAAATAAAGGAAGAAATGAAAGTAAGACGAGTTAGATGGCTTGAATGAGCTGTTTTAACCCCGATCCTGCTGGGTTAGTTGTCTGCTGGTCTAATTTGGTCTGGTCGATGTAGAAGCGTGCGAACACGCTCTTTGTTGTTTTCAGAGAGAAGCACGAACAGGAACACTCTCTTGCTGTTGCTAGAGAGAGGCGCAAACTTAATTCAACACCGAACCGAACTGCTCTCTGAACCGAACTGAACTGAACCGAAAACTGAACTGCTCTCTGAACTGCTTTGTTCGGGTCTTTAGTTTAAAGTTAGTCCAACCTCTTTTGGAGAATTCTGACCAATGAGACAATGGCATCATCTTAGGAGGTGGACTAGTTCCTACTTATCGTAAATCATGCGTTATCGGTGATCTCCTTGCTTTCCAGCACTAAGCAGAGAGAACAAGAGGCCACAGTTTAGACATTATTACTATTATAAGAATACAGAACATTTTACACAGATTTCACTAAAGCCATCTTTTGAATTAAGAATATATTGGCATAATGATAGGAAACACGACACACTTTCATTCAAGCATCTCATAGTTATGACAATCACATGACTTATATATATGATCTAAGCAGAATAGACACATACAGGGGTTGTAAACACAATATATAATTATGTTATGTTATATAGTTTTGATTATAGGTCAGTCAAGAATTGTTCTGGGATGAGTTTATGCATTTTTATATGAGAACTCTCTTGTCTCTGTGTTTTTTTTAAGAGGTCTCAACAATGAGGTCATTCAAAAGTCTTCAAGCAGAGGGAAGTCTGTTTTACATCTCGGTGTCATGGGATCAAACTCCTCAGTCGTTATCTTAGTGGGTCCATTTCCGAACCAATCGGTGTTTTCCAAACTATCTAACGTTGACAACCTTCCTCCATTTGAGCACATCCCTTTGGGGCCTACGGGGTCATAAAGTCCTTTCTCAGGGGGGGTTTCTAGACAATTTGGATCCGCTCTTGTGACTGGGAATGTGGTGTTCAGATCTGGAATGCTGAATCACATTTGAATGAATCCCATGAGAGATTAATTTGATTAATTTGTGTTTGGTTCACCCTCAAACTCTACACAGTTTAATCTAAGAAATATGTATTTTTTTTTAATCTTTTTATTTTATTATTATTTTTTTGGTAACACTTTATTTGAAGGGGTGTGCATAAGACTGACATGACACTGTCATAAACATGACACAACAACTGGCATGAACATGAAGGAGTCTTTATGAATGTTTATGACTGTTGTCATTAAGTGTAATTCGGTAAATTATGACACTTTTAATGCAAAGTTGACATTGTTTAAAATGTCTTTGTTATGACAACTTGACATTAACTAACATGTTCATGACAGGTGTTATGTCATGTTTATGACAGTGTCATGTTAGTCTTATTAGTCCCCTTCAAAAAAAGTGTTACCATTTGTTAAATAATAAAATTAGAATAGAAGTGTTAGTATTACTGGATCAAGTGCTGCCATATCAACACTATATAGAGAAAAATGCGCCAACATTTAAAAAATCTTTGGAGGATATCACTGAACATTTATTTAACCATAGCAAGTAAATTTACTTCAGTAAATTTTTCATCTGTTTTTTGTGTTTATGTAAAACTAGACAAATTTGATATTATTTTAAAGGGTACCTATTATGGCATTTAAAATGTTCCTAATATTGTTCTGGGAGTCCCCAACAACAGTTTTACAAGCATGCAATGACAAAAAACACTTTTGTTGTCTTATAATATGCATTTATTTTTACCTGATTTGCTCACCGACTCCCATATGAATCGTTTAGCGAGTCATTTTTCCAAACCCCGCCTTTGCGTGACGCTAATCTGTTGTGATATTGTAACGACATTGGCCGGGTATCTGGCAGATGTTCGGAATCAGCAAAATCCTGATCTGCTAACACAGCTCATTTCTTCTTGAGTAAATCACTGGAAGCTAGTTAATCAAACACAGCTCTGTCTTACTGTGATTGACAAATCAAAGGAATGGTGTTTGGGACTTGATGAAGTCATTGACTGATTTTGCCACGCAGCGTTTTTCTCTAATGAATAAACAAAGGAATGACCTGTTTACCACATGTGACCGAAAGGACATGTGACTCCGAATGAATTCGGAAGGACAATCACATACACACACTCACAGTTACGCACACAACACGAACTTTGAACATTAAACTTACATCGTCAGATTCTCTGACAGGGGTGTGACCCAGTCTTTCCATAAAAAGACTGACCCCAGGAAGTTCCTCAGAGAGCTTTTTCCCTGTGAGAGGTTTCCGGTTCCATGGCTCCTTAGGGAGCTTCACACCGTGTTTCTTCTTTTTCTTTAATCTTTCTTTATTTTCGTCTTCGGACTTTTTCTTACGTTCAGTTTCAGTGAAATGAACGAAATCGGCAACTTCAATCTTAAAGAGACTTTTTGAACCTACCGCGACCGCACTCGCCCGGAAGAGACGAGAAAGCACGCACCCGCTCTTAAGGACACACACACGCAAGACTCGGCTTTCCTCAGCAACTCAAAGAGAACCATTGTGCAAGTATTAGTTTTATGGAACTTTTAATGTGATTTCATTCCTTAGTGTCTCTCAAGGTTCATTCTGTCTGTGATTTTTGCCATACTGCAATCTCTCTCTCTCTCTCTCTCTCTCTCTCTTCTCTCTCTCTCTCTCTCTCTCTCCTCCTCTCTCTCTCTCTCTCTCTCTCTCTCTCTCTCTCTCTCTCTCTCTCTCTCTCTCTCTCTCACTCAATCTCTCTCTCTCACTCAATCTCTCTCTCTCACTCCAGTTTGTTATTCGTTTGTCTTATTAGTTTTACTTACTGTACATACATGTATCCCATGTTTAAATGTAGAATTCTGTATCCGTAGTTTCATTTTATTAAAACCATATTCTTGATTGATTTTGAGATGCTCATTTTACAAAGTCAATGAAATGTTTGATCTTAGCTATAAAGCTTTACAATTTGTTACTATTTCAGTAACCTAAATTTCATAAGAACAAGAAGTTGAGTTTTCGTGGCCAGAAAATTGATATTTCTTGGAGTTTATAAGAAGGGATAACTTTGTTGAAAATTGATAATCTTACGGCCGTTTGCTGGACAAACGGATTGTTCGATGACTGAATTAATTCCATTAAAGGTTATCTCATATAATCGATTTGGAAGGAGACCATTGATATATGAATGAGGAATTATAATTCGTTGTGATTGATCATTCATATGTACAATCGATCTATTTCCAACTTCGATAGTTTAACTGTAATATGCAATATATTAATCATATTCATGATTAATTATTCAAATTCCCTATATCTCATTTGAGCTAAAGTTAATGTAATATCCGATGTTGTTACAATATGTTAGACACCCAGCCGACGGGGTGTCATTGGTTGTTGCGCTAGATCTTACCCAGATACAACAGTGCTATTTTCTGATTGGCTAACAACACCAGACGAACAACACCAGAGGAGACCAGGGTTGCCAGGTCTGCACAACAAAACCAGCCCAATTGCTCATCAAACTAACCCAATCACGGCCAAAAATATTCAAATAGCGTTCCCGGGTGTTTCCTCAATAACAATCATGTTCCAGTGGATAAAACAATCGCGTCAACCAGCGTGCACTACACAGACAACCCGCGGAAACAGTGCAGGCATACAGACCTGGCAACACTGGAGGAGACGCGCTTGAATCCTGCCGGTTCCACAGTGAGTGAGTTTTGGGCACTGCGGCATATTAAATATATTACAAATAGTTTATCAGCGTGAGAAATACAATGTGTGGCCGGAGAGCGTGACAAAAGACCGAAATGAGTGACTGTCACGCTCAATGCGTGATGCGTGACACTCGAGAGCCTTGTGACAACTCCATTAACAACGACAAACACTTCACATATTTCAATACAATTGACATTGAAGACCTAAGTTAGCTGCTAGAAGCTGCGCTGTGCCTGTGCGTACACAACACACAAAATAATTATAGAACATGATACAAACATAAAAGCAACAGCCTACTTACAGATTGTGATTCGGAGAAGGAAGCTGATCCAAATAAACTCGGTACTGAACCTCCCTCCTTCAGTATCAGCCGGCTCGCAAATTCATACTTTATAGCATTTAGGTTTGTGAAGCAATCATCTTCAAAATGACGCGAACACAGAACGAGTTCGGGCTATAATACTTCTGTGGTATAGTTATGAACTGTAGCCACTGTCTTCAAATGCTCCTCACTGGGCAGATGAAATAAGTTTGCTTTTGCGTCGCACTTCAAAACACAGCAGCGTCTCGTCGACATGATGTTTTCCCTGGTGTCTCCTAATGCAATGAGTGGGCGTATCTTATTCAAATAACTTGGACAAGTGACGTACGAAAGTGCATCGTTCGTCTATCGATTCATATCAACGACTCAGAGTCGACTCTTACTTTTGAGAGATAATAACTTTGTATACGGTGAACTTTCATATTTAAAACTTTGCAGGATGTTTTCGTTCACTTAGATCTATGTTACACACTACATGAAAGGTAATTTTCAAAATTCCATGATAGGTACCCTTTAATCTTGTGTGTGTCAGTCGTCCATGAGAGGCTGTCGCTTCTACTTTTGCTGTGTGTTTATTTAATTTCTGATTATTAAAATGTGTTGAATGTTCGCCAGTTCCCGCCTCCATCTTCCCCTAACAACATACTTTGCTACATCGGTGCCGAAGCCCGGGAGTAAGGAGGGACACGCTGTGGGAGAGCCGTCGCTGCTGAGGGGGATCGTGGTGCTTAGGATGTCAGGCAGCAAAAAAGCAGTGACGCCAGTGGCTGTCCGAGGAGGGAGAGCTGGAGCGATTGAACTGCAGATGGAGATGGAGAGCTCACTACCGTGCTTCTGGGTCGAGGAGGGGTGGCTGCAGTCCGAGAGTATGGGTTACTTCTCCTTTTACTTTCACTTTTTTTCAAAAAGAGGTTAAACAGAGAAAAAGTTTTAAGTATCACTGAAATTAATTTGAAGAAAATCATTAAATCAAACCCTGAAGGTGTTCAGTATGTCTGGATTGGGCTGAAGAGGATGGAGGTTGATAAATGGCAGTGGTCTTCAGGTGAACCTGCACTCTATCTGAACTGTGAACCATATACACCTGGGGCCGGTTTCATCAGCTGGACGTAAAAGTTGGGTGAAAGCTCTGCGCTGGAGTTATGTCCAGCTTTCCGGATTAATATTTACACCTGTTGCACCATCTAAAACTATGACGAGGCACAGCTACGCTTAGTGTAGACGCTGGCATGTTCTACCGCACTGACAGTTGAGATGCCGTTCGTGTTACTATGGTACAACAAATTTGATGAAAATTCATCGAATAGATGAAAAATTACTGCTAAGCCGGAAAAAAGAAAATTAAATTAGCCAGATTGTGAAAACAAGAAAAAAATATTGAGCTATTCAGTAAGTATATGCATATTTTGGTATGCATGCATTGGCATAAAAACACAGATAAATTAAAGCTGCTAGCAGCATTTAGCGGTGTTCAAGCTGTTAAGGCCTTTAAGATTTTTAAGCACACAAGCATCAAAAGACATTAAGTTTTATGTAGCAAGCATTTAACCACTGACATCATAGATGGAATAGACCATGTTTTAGCATGATTTACCATGATATACCACATTTAGTGTGATTTTTCATGATTTACCATGTTCCAGTATGATTTACCATGAATCTAGCATGATTTACCATAGTTTACCATGATATACCACATTCTAGAATGATTTACCAGGATTCTAGCATTATTTACCTTATTTACTATGATTTACCATGTTTCTAGCTTTATTTACCATGATTTACCACGTGGCTAGCCATTATGTGAAGCATTAGAACAAATGAATTGATAAACTTTGACAAAATATGATTGTGTCATAATAGTAATAGTTATATAAGGGATTTTTAAGAGTCTAAAGATATGAATGCACATGTGAAAAGACTGTTAATAAGCATAATGGCCAGCAGAGGGCAGTAGAAGACTACTTATTGGCTCATTTTCATTCTGAACTACTTGGTTTCACCAGTATTCTTCACTAAAGCAAACCAGTGATATACCAAGTTCTAGTATGATTCACCTTGATTTACCCTGTTCTAGCATGGTTTACCACAACTGAACACATTTGAGTATGATTTGCCATGTTATAGGATGATTTACCACAACTGAACACATTTGAGTATGATTTGCCATGTTATAGGATGATTTACCATGATATACCACATTCTAGAATGATTTATCAGGATGTAGCATGATTTACCATGATTCATCACATTTCTAGCATGATTTGCCATGATACACCATGTAATAGTATTTTTTGCTATGATTTACCATGTTTCTATCATGATTACAGGCAATTTACCATAGGAAATACATGGTTTTAAAGCTTTTCAACAGTTATAGCGCCACCTATTGTCCGATCTCCATGAAACTTTGCATGCTTCTTCACCATGGTATGACTCATATGCTCACCAATTTTTGTGAAGTTCTGAGTTTTTATTTATGATTTATAGGCGTTTGAGTGTATTTTGACACACCCATTTTATAAATTACCCTGTTTTAGTGAACCAAAGGCCAAATTTCAACTTTTTTTCGATAATTATTGATCTAGACAGTCCAGAGAATTGTTCTAGACTGGTCTGGTTCCGATCGTGCGAAGAACCAGGGACTAGTTCGCAAAAGTAGGTTTTTAACATATTTGTGAATATTTAATGAACGATTTGATTGACAGATATGGTTCTAGAGGCAAAGTTGTTCAGCATTAGGAGATCTATCAAATGATATGCATTTTGTGGGGATTTGTGCAACACCACGTGATTACAGAGCCAAAAAACTCGTTAGCGCCAACTAGTGGCCGATTTCTTTCAAAATTCTTACAGACCTCTAGGGCCATGAGTCAAACATGCCCAGCGAGTTTCGTTCCGATCGGCCTCCGTTAACCTTGTCTCATAGGTGCTCAAACTTCATTGGTCGATGGCGGCCATGTTTTTTGTGATACGCCAATATCCTTTTACACATACATGGCACCTTGGACCAAGACACTGCATACCAATTTTCAAGTCAATCAGACTAACGGTCATGTGGTCATAGCTCTTTTTATGTTTTTTTAATGTTATAGCGCCACCATGTGGCCAATCGACGCAATTTTTTTCATGTGACCTCAGACTGTCCTCATACACATGTCTGTTGAGTTTGGTGACGATATCTCATTTACTTCTTGAGTTATAGGCATTTTAGTAAAATAGGCTCCTCCCACAACGTTTATTTTACTCCCCCTACCGACCGTAAATCGAAATTTCAACTTTTTTTCGATAATTATTGATATTCAGACTCCATAGAACATTTCTGCACTGGTTTGGTTCCGATCGGGCAAAAAACCAGGGACTAGTTCGCAAAAGTAGTTTTTCAACAAAATTCAAAATGGCGGAAATTTTTTCCTACCGGAAATGAAATCGGAGATATACGTTTTTTAAGTCAGAAGTCCAGCTTTCCAATGATATAAGACACTTGAGTCTACGACATACGGTCTAGGAGTTATGAGCAGTTTCGCGCAATTGATTGCTATAGCGCCACCTATGGGCCAATCGGGCTCATAATTTGATAACCTCTCCTCGATTTTTGTACTACCATCTGACAAAGTTTCAAGTCTCTAGCATTTACGGTTTGGTCTGCACGATGCGTTTTACGGCAGAAGAATAATAATAATAATTAAAGCTGCAAGCAGCATTTATCGGGGTTCAAGCAGTTAAGGCCTTTAAGGACATAAACATTTAAGACATTCAGTTTTATTTAGGAAGCTTTTAACCAGTGACATAATAGATGGAAAAGACCATTTACAGCCAATACAGGCAATTTACCATAGCATTTTAACAGTTATAGCGCCACCTATTGTCCGATCTCTATAAAATTTGGCATGCTTGTTAATGATGTTATCTCACATATGCTCACCAATTTTTGTGAAGTTCAGAGTTTTCATTTAGGATTTATAGGCTTTTGAGTGTATTTAGCCACACCCCTTTTCTAAATGACCCATTTATAGCCATACGAAAAAATCAAAAGTTCAACTTTTTTTTAATAATTATTAATCTAGAGAGTCCAGAGAATTTTCCTAGACTGGTTTGGTTCCGATCGGGTGAAAAACCTAGGACTAGTTCGTAAAAGTAGGTTTTTCACATTTTCGTTAATAACTCATGAACAATTTGATTGACAGCAATGGTTATAAAGGCAAAGTTGTTTAGCATGAGGAGATCTATTGACTGATATGCATTTTGTGGGGATGGACACAACACCACGTGATTACAGAGCCATAAAACTCGTTAGCGCCAACTAGTGGCCGATTTCTTTCAAAATTCTTACAGACCTCTAGGATCACGAGTCGAACATGCCCATCGAGTTTCGTTCCGATCGGACTCCGTTAACCTTGTTTAATAGGTGCTCAAACTTCATTGGCCGATGGCGGCCATGTTTTTTGAGATACGCCAATATCCTTTTACACATACATGGCACCTAGGACCAAGACACTGCATACCAATTTTCAAGTCAATCAGACTAACGGTCACGTGGTCACAGCCATTTTTATGTTTTTTCCATGGTATAGCGCCACCTAGTGTTCAATCGTCGCGATTTTTTTACTGTGACCTCAGATTGTCCTCTTTGACATGTGTACCAAGTTTGGTGAACCTATCTCATTTACTTCTCGAGTTATAGCCAATTTAGAAAATCAGGCTCCTCCCACAACGTTCATTTTGCGCCCCCTAGCAACCGAAAATCAAAAATTCAACTTTTTTTCAATAATTATTGATATTCAGACTCCAGAGAACATTTCTGCACTGGTTTGGTTCCGATCCGGCAAAAATCCAGGGACTAGTTCGCAAAAGTAGGTTTTGGACAAAATTCAAAATGGCGGAAAATCTATCATGACGGAAATAAAATCGGAGATATACGTTTTGTCCTTCAGGCCTCCAGCTTTCCAATGATATATGACACATGAGTCTACGAGTTACGGTCTACGAGTTATGATCAGTTTCGCGCAATTGATTGCTATAGCGCCACCTATGGGCCAATTGGGGTCATATTTTCTCAACCTCTCCTCGATTTTTGTACTACCATCTGGAAAAGTTTCAAGTCTCTAGCACTTACGGTTTGGTCTGCACGATGCGTTTTACGGGAGAATAATAATAATAATTAAAGCTGCTAGCAGCATTTAGCGGTGTTCAAGCTGTTAAGGCCTTTAAGATTTTTAAGCACACAAGCATCAAAAGACATTAAGTTTTATGTAGCAAGCATTTAACCACTGACATCATAGATGGAATAGACCATGTTTTAGCATGATTTTCCATGATATACCACATTTAGTGTGATTTTTCATGATTTACCATGTTCCAGTATGATTTACCATGAATCTAGCATGATTTACCATAGTTTACCATGATATACCACATTCTAGAATGATTTACCAGGATTCTAGCATTTTTTACCTTATTTACTATGATTTACCATGTTTCTAGCTTTATTTACCATGATTTACCACGTGGCTAGCCATTATGTGAAGCATTAGAACAAATGAATTGATAAACTTTGACAAAATATGATTGTGTCATAATAGTAATAGTTATATAAGGGATTTTTAAGAGTCTAAAGATATGAATGCACATGTGAAAAGACTGTTAATAAGCATAATGGCCAGCAGAGGGCAGTAGAAGACTACTTATTGGCTCATTTTCATTCTGAACTACTTGGTTTCACCAGTATTCTTCACTAAAGCAAACCAGTGATATACCAAGTTCTAGTATGATTCACCTTGATTTACCCTGTTCTAGCATGGTTTACCACAACTGAACACATTTGAGTATGATTTGCCATGTTATAGGATGATTTACCACAACTGAACACATTTGAGTATGATTTGCCATGTTATAGGATGATTTACCATGATATACCACATTCTAGAATGATTTATCAGGATGTAGCATGATTTACCATGATTCATCACATTTCTAGCATGATTTGCCATGATACACCATGTAATAGTATTTTTTGCTATGATTTACCATGTTTCTATCATGATTACAGGCAATTTACCATAGGAAATACATGGTTTTAAAGCTTTTCAACAGTTATAGCGCCAACTATTGTCCGATCTCCATGAAACTTTGCATGCTTCTTCACCATGGTATGACTCATATGCTCACCAATTTTTGTGAAGTTCTGAGTTTTTATTTATGATTTATAGGCGTTTGAGTGTATTTTGACACACCCATTTTATAAATGACCCTGTTATAGTGAACCAAAGGCCAAATTTCAACTTTTTTTCGATAATTATTGATCTAGAGAGTCCAGAGAATTGTTCTAGACTGGTCTGGTTCCGATCGTGCGCGAAAAACCAGGGACTAGTTCGCAAAAGTAGGTTTTTAACATATTTGTGAATATTTAATGAACGATTTGATTGACAGATATGGTTCTAGAGGCAAAGTTGTTCAGCATTAGGAGATCTATCAAATGATATGCATTTTGTGGGGATTTGTGCAACACCACGTGATTACAGAGCCATAAAACTCGTTAGCGCCAACTAGTGGCCGATTTCTTTCAAAATTCTTACAGACCTCTAGGGCCATGAGTCAAACATGCCCAGCGAGTTTCGTTCCGATCGGCCTCCGTTAACCTCGTCTCATAGGTGCTCAAACTTCATTGGTCGATGGCGGCCATGTTTTTTGTGATACGCCAATATCCTTTTACACATACATGGCGCCTTGGACCAAGACACTGCATACCAATTTTCAAGTCAATCGGACTAACGGTCAGGTGGCCACACCCCCTTTTATGTTTTTTTAATGTTATAGCGCCACCTAGTGTTCGATCGTCGCGATTTTTTTACTGTGACCTCAGATTGAACTCATGCACATGTGTACCAAGTTTGGTGAGGATATCTCATTTACTTCTCGAGTTATAGCCATTTTAGTAAAATAGGCTCCTCCCACAATGTTTGTTTTACTGCCCCTAGCGACCGTAAATCGAAATTTCAACTTTTTTTCGATAATTATTGATATTCAGTCTCCAGAGAACATTTCTGCACTGGTTTGGTTCCGATCGGGCAAAAAACCAGGGACTAGTTCGCAAAAGTAGTTTTTCGACAAAATTCAAAATGGCGGAAAATCCAATATGGCGGAAATTAAATCGGAGATATACGTTTTTTAAGTCAGAAGTCCAGCTTTCCAATGATATAAGACACTTGAGTCTACGACTTACGGTTTAGGAGTTATGAGCAGTTTTGCGCAATTGGTTGCTATAGCGCCACCTATGGGCCAATCGGGCTCATAATTTGATAACCTCTCCTCGATTTTTGTACTACCATCTGACAAAGTTTCAAGTCTCTAGCATTTACGGTTTGGTCTGCACGATGCGTTTTACGGCAGAAGAATAATAATAATAACAAGCAGCATTTATCGGTGTTCAAGCAGTTAAGGCAGTTAAGGCAGTTATGCACACAAGCATCAAAAGACATTAAGTTTTATGTAGCAAGCATTTAACCACTGACATCATAGATGGAATAGACCATGTTTTAGCATGATTTACTATGATATACCACATTTAGTGTGATTTTTCATGATTTACCATGTTCCAGTATGATTTACCATGAATCTAGCATGATTTACAATAGTTTACCATGATATACCACATTCTAGAATGATTTACCAGGATTCTAGCATTATTTGCCTTATTTACTATGATTTACCATGTTTCTAGCTTTATTTACCATGATTTACTACGCGGCTAGCCATTATGTGAAGCAACAGAACAAATGAAATGATAATCTCTGACAAAATAAGATTTTGTTATAATAGTAATAGTTTTACAAGAGATTTTTAAGAGTCTAAATATATGAATGCACATGTGAAAAGACTGTTAATAAGGAGAATGTCCAGCAGAGGGCAGTAGAAGACCACTTATTGGCTCACTTTCATTTTGATCTACTTGGTTTCACCAGTATTCACTAAAGCAAACCAGTTTTTCCATGTTAACTCCATTATGCATGCTTACACACACACACACACACACACACACACACACACACACACACACACACACACACACACACACACACACACACACACACACACACGTTGTACAGGCAATTTACCATAGAATATATATTGTTTTAAAGCTTTTTAACAGTTATAGCGCCACCTATTGTCCGATCTCCGTGAAACTGTGCATGCTTCTTTGACATGTTATGACACATATGCTCACCAATTTTTGTGAATTTCTGAGTTTTTATTTATGATTTATAGGCGTTTGAGTGTATTTTGACACGCCCATTTTCTAAATGACTCTGTTGTAGCAAACCAAAGGGCAAAGTTCAACTTTTTTTGATAATTATTGACCTAGAGAGTCCAGAGAATTGTACTGCACTGATTTTGAGCATTATGATATAAAGATTATATGATTATAGATGGAACACACCATTTACAGCCAATACATTCAATTTACCATAGGAAATACATGGTTTTAAAGCTTTTCAACAGTTATAGCGCCACCTATTGTCCGATCTCCATGAAACTTTGCATGCTTCTTCACCATGGTATGAGACATATGCACATCAATTTTTGTCAAGTTCTGAGTTTCCTTGTAGGATTTATAGGCTTTTGAGTGTGTTTTGACACGTCTAATTTCTAAACACCCCTGTTATACCCATGCGAAAAATGCAAAAGTTCCACTTTTTTTTGATAATTATTGATCTAGAGAGTCCATAGAATTGTCCTAGACTGGTCTGGTTCCGATCGGGCGAAAAACCAGGGACTAGTTTGCAAAAGTAGGTTTTTAACATATTCGTGAATATTTAATGAACGATTTGATTGACAGCAATGGTTCAAGAGGCAAAGTTGTTCAGCATGAGGAGATCTATCGACTGATATGCATTTTATGGGGATGTGTGCAACACCACGTGATTACAGAGCCGTAAAACTCGTTAGCGCCAACTAGTGGCCGATTTCTTTCAAAACTCTTACAGACCTCTTGGGCCATGAGTCGAACATGCCCATTGAGTTTCGTTCCGATCGGCCTCCGTTAACCTTGTTTAAAAGGTGCACAAACTTCATTGGCCAATGGCGGCCATGTTTTTTGAGATATGTCAATATCCTTTTACACATACATGGCACCTTGGACCAAGACACTGCATACCAATTTTCAAGTCAATCGGACTAACGGTCAGGTGGCCACACCCCCTTTTATGTTTTTTTAATGTTATAGCGCCACCTAGTGTTCGATCGTCGCGATTTTTTTACTGTGACCTCAGATTGAACTCATGCACATATCTACCAAGTTTGGTGAACGTACCTCATTTACTTCTGGAGTTATAGCCATTTTAGTAAAATAGGCTCCTCCCACAATGTTGTTTTTGCACCCCCTAGCGACCGAAAATCGAAAATTCAACTTTTTTTTGATAATTATTGATATTCAGTCTCCAGAGAACATTTCTGCACTGGTTTGGTTCCGATCGGGCAAAAAACCAGGGACTAGTTCGCAAAAGTAGTTTTTTGACAAAATCCAAGATGGCGGAAAATCCAATATGGCGGAAATAAAATCGGAGATATACGTTTTTTAAGTCAGGAGTCCAGCTTTCCAATGATATAAGACACTTGAGTCTATGACTTACGGTCTACGAGTTATGAGCCATTTCGCGCAATTGATTGCTATAGCGCCACCTATAGGCCAATCGGGGTCATACTCTCTGAACCTCTCCTCGATTTTTGTACTACCATCTGACAAAGTTTCAGAGCTCCAGCACTTACGGTTTGGGCTGCACGATGCGTTTTAGCGGAGAAGAAAAATAATAATAAAAATCGGTACAATTACAATAGGTTTTCAGCACTTCGTGCTTGAACACCTAATTAAAGCTGCAAGCAGCATTTATCGGGGTTCAAGCAGTTAAGGCCTTTAAGGACATAAACATTTAAGACATTCAGTTTTATTTAGGAAGCTTTTAACCAGTGACATAATAGATGGAAAAGACCATTTACAGCCAATTTACCATAGCATTTTAACAGTTATAGCGCCACCTATTGTCCGATCTGTATAAAATTTGGCATGCTTGTTAATGATGTTATCTCACATATGCTCACCAATTTTTGTGAAGTTCAGAGTTTTCATTTAGGATTTATAGGCTTTTGAGTGTATTAAGCCACACCCCTTTTCTAAATGACCCATTTATAGCCATACGAAAAAATCAAAAGTTCAACTTTTTTTTAATAATTATTAATCTAGAGAGTCCAGAGAATTTTCCTAGACTGGTTTGGTTCCGATCGGGTGAAAAACCTAGGACTAGTTCGTAAAAGTAGGTATTTCACATTTTTGTTAATAACTCATGAACAATTTGATTGACAGCAATGGTTCTAGAGGCAAAGTTGTTTAGCATGAGGAGATCTATTGACTGATATGTATTTTGTGGGGATGGACACAACACCACGTGATTACAGAGCCGTAAAACTCGTTAGCGCCAACTAGTGGCCGATTTCTTTCAAAATTCTTACAGACCTCTAGGATCACGAGTCGAACATGCCCATTGAGTTTCGTTCCGATCGGACTCCGTTAACCTTGTTTAATAGGTGCTCAAACTTCATTGGCCGATGGCGGCCATGTTTTTTGAGATACGCCAATATCCTTTTACACATACATGGCACCTAGGACCAAGACACTGCATACCAAATTTCAAGTCAATCAGACTAACGGTCACGTGGTCACAGCCATTTTTATGTTTTTTCCATGTTATAGCGCCACCTAGTGTTCAATCGTCGCGATTTTTTTACTGTGACCTCAGATTGTCCTCTTTGACATGTGTACCAAGTTTGGTGAACCTATCTCATTTACTTCTCGAGTTATAGCCAATTTAGAAAATCAGGCTCCTCCCACAACGTTCATTTTGCGCCCCCTAGCAACCGAAAATCAAAATTTCAACTTTTTTTCGATAATTATTGATATTCAGACTCCAGAGAACATTTCTGCACTGGTTTGGTTCCGATCCGGCAAAAATCCAGGGACTAGTTCGCAAAAGTAGGTTTTGGACAAAATTCAAAATGGCCGAAAATCTATCATGACGGAAATAAAATCGGAGATATACATTTTTTTCTACAGATGTCCAGCGTTCCAATGATATAAGACACTTGAGTCTATGTCTTACGGTCTAGGAGTTATGAACAGTTTCGCGCAATTGATTGCTATAGCGCCACCTATGGGCCGATTGGGCTGAGTCCGTGTATCTGAGTAGCGAGGATGAGTACTACCCTATGCCCAAATTTCACGTCTCTAGCCTTTACGGTTTGGTCTGCACGATGCGTTTTATGGCGGAAAAATAATAATAATAAAAATCCTTCCAATAACAATAGGGTTTCAGCACTTCGTGCTTGAACCCCTAATTAAAGCTGCTAGCAGCATTTAGCGGTGTTCAAGCTGTTAAGGCCTTTAAGATTTTTAAGCACACAAGCATCAAAAGACATTAAGTTTTATGTAGCAAGCATTTAACCACTGACATCATAGATGGAATAGACCATGTTTTAGCATGATTTACCATGATATACCACATTTAGTGTGATTTTTCATGATTTACCATGTTCCAGTATGATTTACCATGAATCTAGCATGATTTACCATAGTTTACCATGATATACCACATTCTAGAATGATTTACCAGGATTCTAGCATTATTTACCTTATTTACTATGATTTACCATGTTTCTAGCTTTATTTACCATGATTTACCACGTGGCTAGCCATTATGTGAAGCATTAGAACAAATGAATTGATAAACTTTGGCAAAATATGATTGTGTCATAATAGTAATAGTTATATAAGGGATTTTTAAGAGTCTAAAGATATGAATGCACATGTGAAAAGACTGTTAATAAGCATAATGGCCAGCAGAGGGCAGTAGAAGACTACTTATTGGCTCATTTTCATTCTGAACTACTTGGTTTCACCAGTATTCTTCACTAAAGCAAACCAGTGATATACCAAGTTCTAGTATGATTCACCTTGATTTACCCTGTTCTAGCATGGTTTACCACAACTGAACACATTTGAGTATGATTTGCCATGTTATAGGATGATTTACCACAACTGAACACATTTGAGTATGATTTGCAATGTTATAGGATGATTTACCATGATATACCACATTCTAGAATAATTAATCAGAATGTAGCATGATTTACCATGATTCATCACATTTCTAGCATGATTTGCCATGATACACCATGTAATAGTATTTTTTGCTATGATTTACCAGGTTTCTATCATGATTACAGGCAATTTACCATAGGAAATACATGGTTTTAAAGCTTTTCAACAGTTATAGCGCCAACTATTGTCCGATCTCCATGAAACTTTGCATGCTTCTTCACCATGGTATGACTCATATGCTCACCAATTTTTGTGAAGTTCTGAGTTTTTATTTATGATTTATAGGCGTTTGAGTGTATTTTGACACACCCATTTTATAAATGACCCTGTTATAGTGAACCAAAGGCCAAATTTCAACTTTTTTTCGATAATTATTGATCTAGACAGTCCAGAGAATTGTTCTAGACTGGTCTGGTTCCGATCGTGCGAAAAACCAGGGACTAGTTCGCAAAAGTAGGTTTTTAACATATTTGTGAATATTTAATGAACGATTTGATTGACCAATATGGTTCTAGAGGCAAAGTTGTTCAGCATTAGGAGATCTATCAAATGATATGCATTTTGTGGGGATTTGTGCAACACCACGTGATTACAGAGCCATAAAACTCGTTAGCGCCAACTAGTGGCCGATTTCTTTCAAAATTCTTACAGACCTCTAGGGCCATGAGTCAAACATGCCCAGCGAGTTTCGTTCCGATCGGCCTCCGTTAACCTCATCTCATAGGTGCTCAAACTTCATTGGTCGATGGCGGCCATGTTTTTTGTGATACGCCAATATCCTTTTACACATACATGGCGCCTTGGACCAAGACACTGCATACCAATTTTCAAGTCAATCGGACTAACGGTCAGGTGGCCACACCCCCTTTTATGTTTTTTTAGTGTTATAGCGCCACCTAGTGTTCGATCGTCGCGATTTTTTTACTGTGACCTCAGATTGAACTCATGCACATGTGTACCAAGTTTGGTGAGGATATCTCATTTACTTCTTGAGTTATAGCCATTTTAGTAAAATAGGCTCCTCCCACAATGTTTGTTTTACTGCCCCTAGCGACCGTAAATCGAAATTTCAACTTTTTTTCGATAATTATTGATATTCAGTCTCCAGAGAACATTTCTGCACTGGTTTGGTTCCGATCGGGCAAAAAACCAGGGACTAGTTCGCAAAAGTAGTTTTTCAACAAAATTCAAAATGGCGGAAAATCCAATATGGCGGAAATTAAATCGGAGATATACGTTTTTTAAGTCAGAAGTCCAGCTTTCCAATGATATAAGACACTTGAGTCTACGACTTACGGTTTAGGAGTTATGAGCAGTTTTGCGCAATTGGTTGCTATTGCGCCACCTATGGGCCAATCGGGCTCATAATTTGATAACCTCTCCTCGATTTTTGTACTACCATCTGACAAAGTTTCAAGTCTCTAGCATTTACGGTTTGGTCTGCACGATGCGTTTTACGGCAGAAGAATAATAATAATAATAATAATTAAAGCTGCTAGCAGCATTTAGCGGTGTTCAAGCAGTTAAGGCATTTAAGATTTTTAAGCACACAAGCATCAAAAGACATTAAGTTTTATGCAGCAAGCATTTAACCACTGACATCATAGATGAAATAGACCATGTTTTAGCATGATTTACCCTGATTTACCACATTTAGTGTGATTTTTCATGATTTACCATGTTCCAGTATGATTTCCCATGAATCTAGCATGATTTACCATAGTTTACCATGATATACCACATTCTAGAATGATTTACCAGTATTCTAGCATTATTTACCTTATTTACTATGATTTACCATGTTTCTAGCTTTATTTACCATGATTTACTACGTGGCTAGCAATTATATGAAGCATCAGAACAAATGAAGTGATAAACTCTGACAAAATATGATTGTGTTATAACAGTAATAGTTATATAAGGGATTTTTAAGAGTCTAAATATATGAATGCACATGTGAAAAGACTGTTAATAAGGAGAATGGCCAGCAGAGGGCAGCAGAAGACCACTTATTGGCTCACTTTCATTTTAAACTCATTGGTTTCACCTGTATTCACTAAATCAAACCAGTTTTTCCATGTTAACTCCATTATGCATGCTTACACACACACACACACACACACACACACACACACACACACACACACACACACACACACACACACACACACACACTGTCTAATGTCTTTGTAAACTATTAATCATATTATTCAGCATTTATTTAGAAACCTAGGACTACACACACACACACACACACATTCTGTTGTAGATACAGACAATTGAACTATGTGATGTAAAAACAAAATGTTTACTGCAAGTCTCCTTCAGGATTCACATTTCTCTATGAGCTAAATAGTCAGTAGTAATACTTCAATAGATTAATTTTGACTAAATGTGAGTATAAATGTTAAAAGAGTGATTTTATAAAGTCTAAATAAAAATTATAGTATAATATTAGTCAGTAACATGACAAATGACTATTTTAAACAGCAGGGGGCAGTATAATACCACTTATTGGCTTAATAAGCCATTATGCTCTTATCATTTTCATCTTTTTAACTGTTATAGAGGCAAACTTTCAACTTTTTTTGATAATTATTGATCTAGGGAGTCCAGAGAATTGTACTGCACTGGTTTTGAACATTATGATTTAAACATTATATGATAATAGATGGAAAAGACCATTTAGAGCCAATACATGCAATTTACCATAGGAAATCTATGGTTTTAAAGCTATTTGACAGTTATAGCGCCACATATGGTCCGATCTGCATGAAACTTTGCATGCTTCTTCACCATGGTATGACACATATGCTCATCAATTTTTGTGATGTTTTGAGTTTTCATTTATGATTTATAGGCTTTTGAGTGTGTTTTGACACGGCCATTTTCTAAATGGCCCTGATATAGTGAACCAAAGGGCAAATTTCAACTTTTTTTTGATAATTATTGACCTAGAGAGTCCATAGAATTGTCCTAGACTGGTCTGGTTCCGATCGGGCAAAAAACCAGGGACTAGTTCGCAAAAGTAGGTTTTCAACATATTCGTGAATATTTAATGAACGATTTGATTGACAGATATGGTTCTAGAGGCAAAGTTGTTCAACATGAGGAGATCTATCGACTGATATGCATATTATGGGGATTTGTGCAACACCACGTGATTACAGAGCCGTAAAACTCGTTAGCGCCATCTAGTGGCCGATTTCTTTCAAAACTCTTACAGACCTCTTGGGCCACGAGTTGAACATGCCCATCGAGTTTCGTTCCGATCGGACTCCGTTAACCTTGTTTAATAGGTGCTTGAACTTCATTGGCTAATGGTGGCCATGTTTTTTTAGATACGCCAATATCCTTTTACACATACATGGCACCTTGGACCAAGACACTGCATACCAATTTTCAAGTCAATCGGACTAACGGTCAGGTGGCCACACCCCCTTTTATGTTTTTTTAATATTATAGCGCCACCTAGTGTTCGATCGTCGCGATTTTTTTACTGTGACCTCAGATTGAACTCATGCACATATCTACCAAGTTTGGTGAAAGTACCTCATTTACTTCTGGAGTTATAGCCATTTTAGTAAAATAGGCTCCTCCCACAATGTTTGTTTTACTCCCCCTAGCGACCGTAAATCGAAATTCCAACTTTTTTTCGATAATTATTGATATTCAGACTCCAGAGAACATTTCTGCACTGGTTTGGTTCCGATCGGGCAAAAAACCAGGGACTAGTTCGCAAAAGTAGTTTTTCGACAAAATTAAAAATGGCGGAAAATCCAATATGGCGGAAATAAAATCGGAGATATACGTTTTTTAAGTCAGAAGTCCAGCTTTCCAATGATATAAGACACTTGAGTCTACGACATACGGTTTAGGAGTTATGAGCCGTTTCGCGCAATTGATTGCTATAGCGCCACCTATGGGCCAATCGGGCTCATAATTTGATAACCTCTCCTCGATTTTTGTACTACCATCTGACAAAGTTTCAAGTCTCTAGCACTTACGGTTTAGGCTGCACGATGCGTTTTACGGCAGAATAATAATAATAATTAAAGCTGCTAGCAGCATTTAGCGGTGTTCAAGCTGTTAAGGCCTTTAAGATTTTTAAGCACACAAGCATCAAAAGACATTAAGTTTTATGTAGCAAGCATTTAACCACTGACATCATAAATGAAATAGACCATGTTTTAGCATGATTTACCACGATATGCCACATTTAGTGCTATTTTTCATGATTTACCATGTTCCAGTATGATTTACCATGAATCTAGCATGATTTACCATAGTTTACCATGATATACCACATTCTAGAATGATTTACCAGGATTCTAGCATTATTTACCTTATTTACTATGATTTACCATGTTTCTAGCTTTATTTACCATGATTTACCACGTGCCTAGCCATTATGTGAAGCATCAGAACAAATGAAGTGATAAACTCTGAAAAAATATGATTGTGTCATAATAGTAAAAGTTATATAAGGGATTTTTAAGTGTCTAAAGATATGAATGCACATGTGAAAAGACTGTTAATAAGTAAAATGGCCAGCAGAGGGCAGTAGAAGACCACTTATTGGCTCACTTTCATTTTGATCTACTTGGTTTCACCAGTATTCACTAAAGAAAACCAGTTTTTCCATGTTAACTCCATTATGCATGCTTACACAACACACACACACACACACACACACACACACACACACACACACACACACACACACACACACACACACACACACACACACACACACACACACACACACACATTGTACAGGCAATTTAACATAGGAAATACATGGTTTTTAAGCTTTTTAACAGTTATAGCGCCACCTATGGTCCAACCTCCATAAAACTGTGCATGTTTTGTTAATGATGTTATGTCACATATTGTCACCAATTCTTGTGAAGTTCTGAGTTTTTATTTATGATTTATAGGCTTTTGAGTGTATTTTGACACGCCCATTTTCTAAATGACCTTATTATAGCAAACCAAAGGGCAAAATTCTAATTTTTTTTGATAATTATTGATCTGGAGAGTCCGTAGAATTGTACTGGACTGATTTTGAGCATTATCATATAAAGATTATATGATCATGGATGGAACACACCATTTACAGCCAATACAGGCAATTTACCATAGGAAATACATGGTTTTAAAGCTTTTCAACAGTTATAGCGCCACCTATTGTCCGATCTCCATGAAACTTTGCATGCTTCTTCACCATGGTATGAGACATATGCACATCAATTTTTGTCAAGTTCTGAGTTTCCTTGTAGGATTTATAGGCTTTTGAGTGCGTTTTGACACGTCTAATTTCTAAACGCCCCTGTTATACCCATGCGAAAAATGCAAAAGTTCCACTTTTTTTTGATAATTATTGATCTAGAGAGTCCATAGAATTGTCCTAGACTGGTCTGGTTCCGATCGGGCGAAAAACCAGGGACTAGTTCGCAAAAGTAGGTTTTTGACAAATTCGTGAATATTTAATGAACGATTTGATTGACAGCAATGGTTCAAGAGGCAAAGTTGTTCAGCATGAGGAGATCTATCGACTGATATGCATTTTATGGGGATGTGTGCAACACCACGTGATTACAGAGCCGTAAAACTCGTTAGCGCCAACTAGTGGCCGATTTCTTTCAAAACTCTTACAGACCTCTTGGGCCATGAGTCGAACATGCCCATTGAGTTTCGTTCCGATCGGCCTCCGTTAACCTTGTTTAAAAGGTGCACAAACTTCATTGGCCAATGGCGGCCATGTTTTTTGAGATATGCCAATATCCTTTAACACATACATGGCACCTTGGACCAAGACACTGCATACCAATTTTCAAGTCAATCGGACTAACGGTCAGGTGGCCACACCCCCTTCTATGTTTTTTTAATGTTATAGCGCCACCTAGTGTTCAATCGTCGCGATTTTTTTACTGTGACCTCACATTGAACTCATACATATGTGTACCAAGTTTGGTGAAGTTATCTTATTTACTTCTTGAGTTATAGCCATTTTAGTAAAATAGGCTCCTCCCACAACGTTATTTTTGCGCCCCCTAGCGACCGTAAATCGAAATTTCAACTTTTTTTGATAATTATTGATTTTCTGTCTCCAGAGAACATTTCTGCACTGGTTTGGTTCCGATCGGGCAAAAAACCAGGGACTAGTTCGCAAAAGTAGTTTTTCGACAAAATTCAAAATGGCGGAAAATCCAATATGGCGCAAATAAAATCGGAGATATACGTTTTTTAAGTCAGAAGTCCAGCTTTCCAATGATATAAGACACTTGAGTCTACGACATACGGTCTAGGAGTTATGAGCAGTTTCGCGCTTGTGGTTGCTATAGCGCCACCTATGGGCCAATCGGGCTCATACTCTCTCAACCTCTCCTCGATTTTTGTACTACCCTAATCCGAAGTTTCAAGTCTCTAGCACTTACGGTTTGGTCTGCACGATGCGTTTTAGGGGAAAATAATAATAATAATAATTAAAGCTGCTAGCAGCATTTAGCGGTGTTCAAGCTGTTAAGACCTTTAAGATTTTTAAGCACACAAGCATCAAAAGACATTAAGTTTTATGTAGCAAGCATTTAACCACTGACATCATAGATGGAATAGACCATGTTTTAGCATGATTTACCATGATATACCACATTTCAGTGTGATTTTTCATGATTTACCATGTTCCAGTATGATTTACCATGAATCTAGCATGATTTACCATAGTTTACCATGATATACCACATTCTAGAATGATTTACCAGGATTCTAGCATTGTTTACCTTATTTACTATGATTTACCATGTTTCTAGCTTTATTTACCATGATTTACCACGTGGCTAGTCATTATGTGAAGCATTAGAACAAATGAATTGATAAACTTTGACAAAATATGATTGTGTCATAACAGTAATAGTTATATAAGGGATTTTTAAGAGTCTAAAGATATGAATGCACATGTGAAAAGACTGTTAATAAGCATAATGGCCAGCAGAGGGCAGCAGAAGACTACTTATTGGCTCATTTTCATTTTGAACTACTTGGTTTCACCAGTATTCTTCACTAAAGCAAACCAGTGATATACCAAGTTCTAGTATGATTCACCTTGATTTACCCTGTTCTAGCATGGTTTACCACAACTGAACACATTTGAGTATGATTTGCCATGCTATAGGATGATTTACCATGATATACCACATTCTAGAATGATTTATCAGGATGTAGCATGATTTACCATGATTCATCACATTTCTAGCATGATTTGCCATGATACACCATGTAATAGTATTTTTTGCTATGATTTACCATGTTTCTATCATGATTACAGGCAATTTACCATAGGAAATACATGGTTTTAAAGCTTTTCAACAGTTATAGCGCCACCTATTGTCCGATCTCCATGAAACTTTGCATGCTTCTTTACCATGGTATGACTCATATGCTCACCAATTTTTGTGAAGTTCTGAGTTTTTATTTATGATTTATAGGCGTTTGAGTGTATTTTGACACGCCCATTTTATAAATGACCCTGTTTTAGTGAACCAAAGGGCAAATTTCAACTTTTTTTCGATAATTATTGATCTAGACAGTCCAGAGAATTGTCCTAGACTGGTCTGGTTCCGATCGTGCGAAAAACCAGGGACTAGTTCGCAAAAGTAGGTTTTTAACATATTTGTGAATATTTAATGAACGATTTGATTGACAGATATGGTTCTAGAGGCAAAGTTGTTCAGCATGAGGAGATCTATTGACTGATATGCATTTTATGGGGATGTGTGCAACACCACGTGATTACAGAGCCGTAAAACTCGTTAGCGCCAACTAGTGGCCGATTTCTTTCAAAACTCTTACAGACCTCTTAGGCCATGAGTTGAACATGCCTATCGAGTTTCGTTCCGATCGGACTCCGTTAACCTTGTTTAATAGGTGCTTGAAGTTCATTGGCTAATGGCGGCCATGTTTTTTTAGATACGCCAATATCCTTTTACACATACATGGCACTTTGAACCAAGACACTGCATACCAATTTTCAAGTCAATTGGACTAACGGTCAGGTGGCCACACCCCCTTTTATGTTTTTTTAATGTTATA
Organism: Chrosomus eos; assembly: GCA_036326025.1. Lineage (NCBI taxonomy): Eukaryota > Metazoa > Chordata > Actinopteri > Cypriniformes > Leuciscidae > Chrosomus > Chrosomus eos. The sequence goes on along the minus strand of CM070818.1, from coordinate 5,546,491 downwards.
GCGCCACCTAGTGTTCGATCGTCGCGATTTTTTTACTGTGACCTCAGATTGAACTCATGCACATGTGTACCAAGTTTGGTGAGGATATCTCATTTACTTCTCGAGTTATAGCCATTTTAGTAAAATAGGCTCCTCCCACAATGTTTGTTTTACTGCCCCTAGCGACCGTAAATCGAAATTCCAACTTTTTTTCGATAATTATTGATAGTCAGTCTCCAGAGAACATTTCTGCACTGGTTTGGTTCCGATCGGGCAAAAAACCAGGGACTAGTTCGCAAAAGTAGTTTTTCAACAAAATTCAAAATGGCGGAAAATCCAATATGGCGGAAATTAAATCGGAGATATACGTTTTTTAAGTCAGAAGTCCAGCTTTCCAATGATATAAGACACTTGAGTCTACGACTTACGGTTTAGGAGTTATGAGCAGTTTTGCGCAATTGGTTGCTATAGCGCCACCTATGGGCCAATCGGGCTCATAATTTGATAACCTCTCCTCGATTTTTGTACTACCATCTGACAAAGTTTCAAGTCTCTAGCATTTACGGTTTGGTCTGCACGATGCGTTTTACGGCAGAAGAATAATAATAATAATAATAATTAAAGCTGCAAGCAGCATTTATCGGGGTTCAAGCAGTTAAGGCCTTTAAGGACATAAGCATTTAAGACATTAAGTTTTATTTAGGAAGCTTTTAACCACTGACATAATAGATGGAAAAGACCATTTACAGGCAATTTACCAAAGCATTTTAACAGTTATAGCGCCACCTATTGTCCGATCTCTATACAATTTGGCATGCCTGTTAATGATGTTATCTCACATATGCTCACCAATTTTTGTGAAGTTCAGAGTTTTCATTTAGGATTTATAGGCTTTTGAGTGTATTTAGCCACACCCCTTTTCTAAATGACCCATTTATAGCCATACGAAAAAATCAAAAGTTCAACTTTTTTTTAATAATTATTAATCTAGAGAGTCCAGAGAATTTTCCTAGACTGGTTTGGTTCCGATCGTGTGAAAAACCTAGGACTAGTTCGTAAAAGTAGGTTTTTCACATTTTCGTTAATAACTCATGAACAATTTGATTGACAGCAATGGTTCTAGAGGCAAAGTTGTTTAGCATGAGGAGATCTATTGACTGATATGCATTTTGTGGGGATGGACACAACACCACGTGGTTACAGAGCCATAAAACTCGTTAGCACCAACTAGTGGCCGATTTCTTTCAAAATTCTTACAGACCTCTAGGATCACGAGTCGAACATGCCCATCGAGTTTCGTTCCGATCGGACTCCGTTAACCTTGTTTAATAGGTGCTCAAACTTCATTGGCCGATGGCGGCCATGTTTTTTGAGATACGCCAATATCCTTTTACACATACATGGCACCTAGGACCAAGACACTGCATACCAAATTTCAAGTCAATCAGACTAACGGTCTCGTGGTCACAGCCATTTTTATGTTTTTTCCATGGTATAGCGCCACCTAGTGTTCAATCGTCGCGATTTTTTTACTGTGACCTCAGATTGTCCTCTTTGACATGTGTACCAAGTTTGGTGAACCTATCTCATTTACTTCTCGAGTTATAGCCAATTTAGAAAATCAGGCTCCTCCCACAATGTTCATTTTGCGCCCCCTAGCAACCGGAAATCAAAAATTCAACTTTTTTTCGATAATTATTGATATTCAGACTCCAGAGAACATTTCTGCACTGGTTTGGTTCCGATCCGGCAAAAATCCAGGGACTAGTTCGCAAAAGTAGGTTTTGGACAAAATTCAAAATGGCGGAAAATCTATCATGACGGAAATAAAATCGGAGATATACATTTTTTTCTACAGATGTCCAGCGTTCCAATGATATAAGACACTTGACTCTACGACATATGGTCTAGGAGTTATGAGCAGTTTCGCGCAATTGATTGCTATAGCGCCACCTATGGGCCAATTGGGCTCATCATTTGATAACCTCTCCTCGATTTTTGTACTACCATCTGACAAAGTTTCAGAGCTCCAGCACTTACGGTTTGGGCTGCACGATGCGTTTTAGGGCGGAATAATAATAATAATAAAAATCCTTACAAATACAATAGGGTTTCAGCACTTCGTGCTTGAACCCCTAATAAAAATCAGCACAAATACAATAGGTTTTCAGCACTTCGTGCTTGAACACCTAAAAATCAGTACAATTACAATAGGTTTTCAGCACTTCGTGCTTGAACACCTAATTAAAGCTGCTAGCAGCATTTAGCGGTGTTCAAGCTGTTAAGGCCTTTAAGATTTTTAAGCACACAAGCATCAAAAGACATTAAGTTTAATGTAGCAAGCATTTAACCACTGACATCATAGATGGAATAGACCATGTTTTAGCATGATTTACCATGATATACCACATTTAGTGTGATTTTTCATGATTTACCATGTTCCAGTATGATTTACCATGAATCTAGCATGATTTACCATAGTTTACCATGATATACCACATTCTAGAATGATTTACCAGGATTCTAGCATTATTTACCTTATTTACTATGATTTACCATGTTTCTAGCTTTATTTACCATAATTTACCACGTGGCTAGCCATTATGTATAGCATTAGAACAAATGAATTGATAAACTTTGACAAAATATGATTGTGTCATAATAGTAATAGTTATATAAGGGATTGTTAAGAGTCTAAAGATATGAATGCACATGTGAAAAGACTGTTAATAAGCATAATGGCCAGCAGAGGGCAGTAGAAAACCACTTATTGGCTCATTTTCATTTTGAACTACTTGGTTTCACCAGTATTCTTCACTAAAGCAAACCAGTGATATACCAAGTTCTAGTATGATTCACCTTGATTTACCCTGTTCTAGCATGGTTTACCACAACTGAACACATTTGAGTATGATTTGCCATGCTATAGGATGATTTACCATGATATACCACATTCTAGAATGATTTATCAGGATGTAGCATGATTTACCATGATTCATCACATTTCTAGCATGATTTGCCATGATACACCATGTAATAGTATTTTTTGCTATGATTTACCATGTTTCTATCATGATTACAGGCAATTTACCATAGGAAATACATGGTTTTAAAGCTTTTCAACAGTTATAGCGCAAGCTATTGTCCGATCTCCATGAAACTTTGCATGCTTCTTCACCATGGTATGACTCATATGCTCACCAATTTTTGTGAAGTTCTGAGTTTTTATTTATGATTTATAGGCGTTTGAGTGTATTTTGACACGCCATTTTATAAATGACCCTGTTTTAGTGAACCAAAGGGCAAATTTCAACTTTTTTTCGATAATTATTGATCTAGACAGTCCAGAGAATTGTCCTAGACTGGTCTGGTTCCGATCGTGCAAAAAACCAGGGACTAGTTCGCAAAAGTAGGTTTTTAACATATTTGTGAATATTTAATGAACGATTTGATTGACAGATATGGTTCTAGAGGCAAAGTTGTTCAGCATGAGGAGATCTATCGACTGATATGCATTTTATGGGGATGTGTGCAACACCACGTGATTACAGAGCCGTAAAACTCGTTAGCGCCAACTAGTGGCCGATTTCTTTCAAAACTCTTACAGACCTCTTAGGCCATGAGTTGAACATGCCTATCGAGTTTCGTTCCGATCGGACTCCGTTAACCTTGTTTAATAGGTGCTTGAAGTTCATTGGCTAATGGCGGCCATGTTTTTTGAGATACGCCAATATCCTTTTACACATACATGGCACTTTGAACCAAGACACTGCATACCAATTTTCAAGTCAATTGGACTAACGGTCAGGTGGCCACACCCCCTTTTATGTTTTTTAATGTTATAGCGCCACCTAGTGTTCGATAGTCGCGATTTTTTTACTGTGACCTCAGATTGAAACTCTTGCACATGTGTACCAAGTTTGGTGAGGATATCTCATTTACTTCTCGAGTTATAGCCATTTTAGTAAAATAGGCTCCTCCCACAATGTTTGTTTTACTCCCCCTAGCGACCGTAAATCGAAATTTCAACTTTTTTTCGATAATTATTGATATTCAGACTCCAGAGAACATTTCTGCACTGGTTTGGTTCCGATCGGGCAAAAAACCAGGACTAGTTCGCAAAAGTAGTTTTTCGACAAAATTCAAAATGGCGGAAAATCCAATATGGCGGAAATTAAATCGGAGATATACGTTTTTTAAGTCAGAAGTCCAGCTTTCCAATGATATAAGACACTTGAGTCTACGACTTACGGTTTAGGAGTTATGAGCAGTTTTGCACAATTGGTTGCTATAGCGCCACCTATGGGCCAATCGGGCTCATAATTTGATAACCTCTCCTCGATTTTTGTACTACCATCTGACAAAGTTTCAAGTCTCTAGCATTTACGGTTTGGTCTGCACGATGCGTTTTACGGCAGAAGAATAATAATAATAATAATAATAATAATAATAAAAATCAGCACAAATACAATAGGTTTTCAGCACTTCGTGCTTGAACACCTAATAATAATAAAATCAGCACAAATACAATAGGTTTTCAGCACTTCGTGCTTGAACACCTAATAATAATAATAATTAAAGCTGCTAGCAGCATTTAGCGGTGTTCAAGCTGTTAAGGCCTTTAAGATTTTTAAGCACACAAGCATCAAAAGACATTAAGTTTTATGTAGCAAGCATTTAACCACTGACATCATAGATGGAATAGACCATGTTTTAGCATGATTTACCATGATATACCACATTTAGTGTGATTTTTCATGATTTACCATGTTCCAGTATGATTTACCATGAATCTAGCATGATTTACCATAGTTTACCATGATATACCACATTCTAGAATGATTTACCAGGATTCTAGCATTATTTACCTTATTTACTATGATTTACCATGTTTCTAGCTTTATTTACCATGATTTACCACGTGGCTAGCCATTATGTGAAGCATTAGAACAAATGAATTGATAAACTTTGACAAAATATGATTGTGTCATAATAGTAATAGTTATATAAGGGATTTTAAGAGTCTAAAGATGAATGCACATGTGAAAAGACTGTTAATAAGCATAATGGCCAGCAGAGGGCAGTAGAAGACTACTTATTGGCTCATTTTCATTTGAACTACTTGGTTTCACCAGTATTCTTCACTAAAGCAAACCAGTGATATACCAAGTTCTAGTATGATTCACCTTGATTTACCCTGTTCTAGCATGGTTTACCACAACTGAACACATTTGAGTATGATTTGCCATGTATAGGATGATTTACCATGATATACCACATTCTAGAATGATTTATCAGGATGTAGCATGATTTACCATGATTCATCACATTTCTAGCATGATTTGCCATGATACACCATGTAATAGTATTTTTTGCTATGATTTACCATGTTTCTATCATGATTACAGGCAATTTACCATAGGAAATACATGGTTTTAAAGCTTTTCAACAGTTATAGCGCCACCTATTGTCCGATCTCCATGAAACTTTGCATGCTTCTTCACCATGGTATGACTCATATGCTCACCAATTTTTGTGAAGTTCTGAGTTTTTATTTATGATTTATAGGCGTTTGAGTGTATTTTGACACACCCATTTTATAAATGACCCTGTTATAGTGAACCAAAGGCCAAATTTCAACTTTTTTTCGATAATTATTGATCTAGACAGTCCAGAGAATTGTCTAGACTGGTCTGGTTCCGATCGTGCAAAAACCAGGGACTAGTTCGCAAAAGTAGGTTTTTAACATATTTGTGAATATTTAATGAACGATTTGATTGACAGATATGGTTCTAGAGGCAAAGTTGTTCAGCATTAGGAGATCTATCAAATGATATGCATTTTGTGGGGATTTGTGCAACACCACGTGATTACAGAGCCATAAAACTCGTTAGCGCCAACTAGTGGCCGATTTCTTTCAAAATTCTTACAGACCTCTAGGGCCATGAGTCAAACATGCCAGCGAGTTTCGTTCCGATCGGCTCCGTTAACCTTGTTCATAGGTGCTAAACTTCATTGGTCGATGGCGGCCATGTTTTTTGTAGATACGCCAATATCCTTTTACACATACATGGCGCCTTGGACCAAGACACTGCATACCAATTTTCAAGTCAATCGGACTAACGGTCAGGTGGCCACACCCCCTTTTATGTTTTTTTAATGTTATAGCGCCACCTAGTGTTCGATAGTCGCGATTTTTTTACTGTGACCTCAGATTGAACTCATGCACATGTGTACCAAGTTTGGTGAGGATATCTCATTTACTTCTCGAGTTATAGCCATTTTAGTAAAATAGGCTCCTCCCACAATGTTTGTTTTACTGCCCCTAGCGACCGTAAATCGAAATTTCAACTTTTTTTCGATAATTATTAATATTCAGTCTCCAGAGAACATTTCTGCACTGGTTTGGTTCCGATCGGGCAAAAAACCAGGGACTAGTTCGCAAAAGTAGTTTTTCGACAAAATTCAAAATGGCGGAAAATCCATCATGGCGGAAATAAAATCGGAGATATACGTTTTTTAAGTCAGAAGTCCAGCTTTCCAATGATATAAGACACTTGAGTCTACGACATACGGTCTAGGAGTTATGAGCAGTTTCGCGCTTTTGGTTGCTATAGCGCCACCTATGGGCCAATCGGGCTCATAATTTGATAACCTCTCCTCGATTTTTGTACTACCATCTGACAAAGTTTCAGAGCTCCAGCACTTACGGTTTGGGCTGCACGATGCGTTTTACGGCAGAATAATAATAATAATAATAATAATTAAAGCTGCAAGCAGCATTTATCGGGGTTCAAGCAGTTAAGGCCTTTAAGGACATAAACATTTAAGACATTCAGTTTTATTTAGGAAGCTTTTAACCAGTGACATAATAGATGGAAAAGACCATTTACAGCCAATACAGGCAATTTACCATAGCATTTTAACAGTTATAGCGCCACCTATTGTCCGATCTCTATAAAATTTGGCATGCTTGTTAATGATGTTATCTCACATATGCTCACCAATTTTTGTGAAGTTCAGAGTTTTCATTTAGGATTTATAGGCTTTTCAGTGTATTTAGCCACACCCCTTTTCTAAATGTCCCATTTATAGCCATACGAAAAAATCAAAAGTTCAACTTTTTTTAATAATTATTAATCTAGAGAGTCCAGAGAATTTTCCTAGACTGGTTTGGTTCCGATCGGGTGAAAAACCTAGGACTAGTTCGTAAAAGTAGGTATTTCACATTTTCGTTAATAACTCATGAACAATTTGATTGACAGCAATGGTTCTAGAGGCAAAGTTGTTCATCATGAGGAGATCTATTGACTGATATGCATTTTGTGGGGATGGACACAACACCACGTGATTACAGAGCCGTAAAACTCGTTAGCGCCAACTAGTGGCCGATTTCTTTCAAAATTCTTACAGACCTCCAAAATCACGAGTCGAACATGCCCATCGAGTTTCGTTCCGATCGGACTCCGTTAACCTTGTTTAATAGGTGCTCAAACTTCATTGGCCGATGGCGGCCATGTTTTTTGCGATACGCCAATATCCTTTTACACATACATGGTACCTAGGACCAAGACACTGCATACCAAATTTCAAGTCAATCAGACTAACGGTCACGTGGTCACAGCCATTTTTATGTTTTTTCCATGGTATAGCGCCACCTAGTGTTCAATCGTCGCGATTTTTTTACTGTGACCTCAGATTGTCCTCTTTGACATGTGTACCAAGTTTGGTGAACCTATCTCATTTACTTCTCGAGTTATAGGCAATTTAGAAAATCAGGCTCCTCCCACAACGTTCATTTTGCGCCCCCTAGCAACTAAAAATCAAAAATTCAACTTTTTTTCGATAATTATTGATATTCAGACTCCAGAGAACATTTCTGCACTGGTTTGGTTCCGATCCGGCAAAAATCCAGGGACTAGTTCGCAAAAGTAGGTTTTGGACAAAATTCAAAATGGCGGAAAATCTATCATGACGGAAATAAAATCGGAGATATACATTTTTTTCTACAGATGTCCAGCGTTCCAATGATATAAGACACTTGAGTCTATGTCTTACGGTCTAGGAGTTATGAACAGTTTCGCGCAATTGATTGCTATAGCGCCACCTATGGGCCGATTGGGCTGAGTCCGTGTATCTGAGTAGCGAGGATGAGTACTACCCTATGCCCAAATTTCACGTCTCTAGCCTTTACGGTTTGGTCTGCACGATGCGTTTTATGGCGGAAAAATAATAATAATAAAAATCCTTCCAATAACAATAGGGTTTCAGCACTTCGTGCTTGAACCCCTAATTAAAGCTGCTAGCAGCATTTAGCGGTGTTCAAGCTGTTAAGGCCTTTAAGATTTTTAAGCACACAAGCATCAAAAGACATTAAGTTTTATGTAGCAAGCATTTAACCACTGACATCATAGATGGAATAGACCATGTTTTAGCATGATTTACCATGATATACCACATTTAGTGTGATTTTTCATGATTTACCATGTTCCAGTATGATTTATCATGAATCTAGCATGATTTACCATAGTTTACCATGATATACCACATTCTAGAATGATTTACCAGGATTCTAGCATTATTTACCTTATTTACTATGATTTACCATGTTTCTAGCTTTATTTACCATGATTTACCACGTGGCTAGCCATTATGTGAAGCATTAGAACAAATGAATTGATAAACTTTGACAAAATATGATTGTGTCATAATAGTAATAGTTATATAAGGGATTTTTAAGAGTCTAAAGATATGAATGCACATGTGAAAAGACTGTTAATAAGCATAATGGCCAGCAGAGGGCAGTAGAAGACTACTTATTGGCTCATTTTCATTCTGAACTACTTGGTTTCACCAGTATTCTTCACTAAAGCAAACCAGTGATATACCAAGTTCTAGTATGATTCACCTTGATTTACCCTGTTCTAGCATGGTTTACCACAACTGAACACATTTGAGTATGATTTGCCATGTTATAGGATGATTTACCACAACTGAACACATTTGAGTATGATTTGCCATGTTATAGGATGATTTACCATGATATACCACATTCTAGAATGATTTATCAGGATGTAGCATGATTTTCCATGATTCATCACATTTCTAGCATGATTTGCCATGATACACCATGTAATAGTATTTTTTGCTATGATTTACCAGGTTTCTATCATGATTACAGGCAATTTACCATAGGAAATACATGGTTTTAAAGCTTTTCAACAGTTATAGCGCCAACTATTGTCCGATCTCCATGAAACTTTGCATGCTTCTTCACCATGGTATGACTCATATGCTCACCAATTTTTGTGAAGTTCTGAGTTTTTATTTATGATTTATAGGCGTTTGAGTGTATTTTGACACACCCATTTTATAAATGACCCTGTTATAGTGAACCAAAGGCCAAATTTCAACTTTTTTTCGATAATTATTGATCTAGACAGTCCATAGAATTGTCCTAGACTGGTCTGGTTCCAATCGGGCGAATAACCAGGGACTAGTTCGCAAAAGTAGGTTTTTAACATATTTGTGAATATTTAATGAACGATTTGATTGACAGCAATGGTTCAAGAGGCAAAGTTGTTCAGCATGAGGAGATCTATCGACTGATATGCATTTTATGGGGATGTGTGCAACACCACGTGATTACAGAGCCGTAAAACTCGTTAGCGCCAACTAGTGGCCGATTTCTTTCAAAACTCTTACAGACCTCTTGGGCCATGAGTCGAACATGCCCATTGAGTTTCGTTCTGATCGGCCTCCGTTAACCTTGTTTAAAAGGTGCACAAATTTCATTGGCCAATGGCGGCCATGTTTTTTGAGATACGCCAATATCCTTTTACACATACATGGCACCTTGGACCAAGACACTGCATACCAATTTTCAAGTCAATCGGACTAACGGTCAGGTGGCCACACCCCCTTTTAAGTTTTTTTAATGTTATAGCGCCACCTAGTGTTCGATCGTCGCGATTTTTTTACTGTGACCTCAGATTGAACTCATGCACATATCTACCAAGTTTGGTGAACGTACCTCATTTACTTCTGGAGTTATAGCCATTTTAGTAAAATAGGCTCCTCCCACAATGTTATTTTTGCACCCCCTAGCGACCGAAAATTGAAAATTCAACTTTTTTTTGATAATTATTGATATTCAGTCTCCAGAGAACATTTCTGCACTGGTTTGGTTCCGATCGGGCAAAAAACCAGGGACTAGTTCGCAAAAGTAGTTTTTTGACAAAATCCAAGATGGCGGAAAATCCAATATGGCGGAAATAAAATCGGAGATATACGTTTTTTAAGTCAGGAGTCCAGCTTTCCAATGATATAAGACACTTGAGCCTATGACTTACGGTCTACGAGTTATGAGCCATTTCGCGCAATTGATTGCTATAGCGCCACCTATAGGCCAATCGGGGTCATACTCTCTGAACCTCTCCTCGATTTTTGTACTACCATCTGACAAAGTTTCAGAGCTCCAGCACTTACGGTTTGGGCTGCACGATGCGTTTTAGCGGAGAAGAAAAATAATAATAAAAATCGGTACAATTACAATAGGTTTTCAGCACTTCGTGCTTGAACACCTAATAATTAAAGCTGCAAGCAGCATTTATCGGGGTTCAAGCAGTTAAGGCCTTTAAGGACATAAACATTTAAGACATTCAGTTTTATTTAGGAAGCTTTTAACCACTGACATAATAGATGGAAAAGACCATTTACAGCATATACAGGCAATTTACCATAGCATTTTAACAGTTATAGCGCCACCTATTGTCCGATCTCCATAAAACTTTGCATGCTTGTTAATGATGTCATGTAACATATGCTAACCAATTTTTGTGAAGTTCTGAGTTTGTATTTATGATTTATAGGCTTTTGAGTGTATTTTAACACGCCCAGTTTCTAAACGACTAATAGCCATGCGAAAAATGCTAAATTTCAACTTTTTTTCGATAATTATTGATCTAGAGAGTCCAGAGAATTGTTCTAGACAGGTTTGGTTTTGATTGTGCGAAAAACCAGGGACTAGTTCGCAAAAGTAGGTTTTCAACAAATTTGTGAATATTTAATGAACGATTTGATTGACAGCAGTGGTTCTAGAGGCAAAGTTGTTCACCATGAGGAGATCTATCGACTGATATTCATTTTATGGCAATGTGTGCAACACCACGTGATTACAGAGCCGTAAAACTCGTTAGCGCCAACTAGTGGCCGATTTCTTTCAAAATTCTTACAGACCTTTAGGGCTATGAGTCGAACATGCCCATTGAGTTTCTTTCCGATCGGCCTCCGATAACCTTGTCTTATAGATGCTCAAATTTCATTGGCCGATGGCGGCCATGTTTTTTGAGATACGCCAATATCCTCATACACATACATGGGGCATTGGACCAAGACACTGCATACCAATTTTCAAGTCAATCGGACTAACGGTCAGGTGGTCATAGCTCTTTAAATGTTTTTTTCATGTTATGGCGCCACCTACTGGCCAATCGCCACAATTTTTTGCACGTGACCAAAGATTAAGCTCAAACATTGGTGTTTCAAATTTGGTTAAGATATCTCATTCCGTTGACGAGTTATAGCAATTTTAGTAAAATAGGCTCCTCCCACAACTATCATTTTGCGCCCTCTATCGACCCTGAATCGAAATTTCAACTTTTTTTCGATAATTATTGATCTTCAGACTCCAGAGAACATTTCTGCACTAGTTTGGTTCCGATCGGGTGTAAAACCAGGGACTAGTTCGCAAAAGTAGGTTTTTAACAAATTTCAAAATGGCGGACAAATTTGCATACAAAAAATAAAATCGGAGATATACGTTTTGTCCTTCAGGCCTCCAGCTTTCCAATGATATATTACACATGAGTCTACGAGTTACGGTCTACGAGTTATGATCAGTTTCGCGCAATTGATTGCTATAGCGCCACCTATGGGCCAATTGGGGTCATATTCTCTCAACCTCTCCTCGATTTTTGTACTACCATCTGGCAAAGTTTCAAGTCTCTAGCACTTACGGTTTGGTCTGCACGATGCGTTTTACGGGAGAATAATAATAATAATAATAATTAAAGCTGCAAGCAGCATTTATCGGGGTTCAAGCAGTTAAGGCCTTTAAGGACATAAACATTTAAGACATTCAGTTTTATTTAGGAAGCTTTTAACCAGTGACATAATAGATGGAAAAGACCATTTACAGCCAATACAGGCAATTTACCATAGCATTTTAACAGTTATAGCGCCACCTATTGTCCGATCTCTATAAAATTTGGCATGCTTGTTAATGATGTTATCTCACATATGCTCACCAATTTTTGTGAAGTTCAGAGTTTTCATTTAGGATTTATAGGCTTTTGAGTGTATTTAGCCACACCCCTTTTCTAAATGACCCATTTATAGCCATACGAAAAAATCAAAAGTTCAACTTTTTTTTAATAATTATTAATCTAGAGAGTCCAGAGAATTTTCCTAGACTGGTTTGGTTCCGATCGGGTGAAAAACCTAGGACTAGTTCGTAAAAGTAGGTATTTCACATTTTCGTTAATAACTCATGAACAATTTGATTGACAGCAATGGTTCTAGAGGCAAAGTTGTTTAGCATGAGGAGATCTATTGACTGATATGCATTTTGTGGGGATGGACACAACACCACGTGATTACAGAGCCGTAAAACTCGTTAGCGCCAACTAGTGGCCGATTTCTTTCAAAATTCTTACAGACCTCTAGGATCACGAGTCGAACATGCCCATCGAGTTTCGTTCCGATCGAACTCCGTTAACCTTGTTTAATAGGTGCTCAAACTTCATTGGCCGATGGCGGCCATGTTTTTTGAGATACGCCAATATCCTTTTACATATACATGGCACCTAGGACCAAGACACTGCATACCAAATTTCAAGTCAATCAGACTAACGGTCACGTGGTCACAGCCATTTTTATGTTTTTTCCATGGTATAGCGCCACCTACAGTTCGATCGTTGCGGTTTTTTTACTGTGAGCTCAGATTGTCCTCTTTGACATGTGTACCAAGTTTGGTGAACCTATCTCATTTACTTCTCGAGTTATAGCCAATTTAGTAAATGAGGCTCCTCCCACAACGTTCATTTTGCGCCCCCTAGCAACCGGAAATCAAAAATTCAACTTTTTTTCGATAATTATTGATAATCAGACTCCAGAGAACATTTCTGCACTGGTTTGGTTCCGATCCGGCAAAAAACCAGGGACTAGTTCGCAAAAGTAGGTTTTGGACAAAATTCAAAATGGCGGAAAATCCAATATGGCGGAAATAAAATCGGAGATATACGTTTTTTAAGTCAGGAGTCCAGCTTTCCAATGATATAAGACACTTGAGTCTATGACTTACGGTCTAGGAGTTATGAGCAGTTACGCGCAATTGATTGCTGTAGCGCCACCTATAGGCCAATCGGGGTCATACTCTCTGAACCTCTCCTCGATTTTTGTACTACCATCTGACAAAGTTTCAGAGCTCTAGCACTTACGGTTTGGGCTGCACGATGCGTTTTACGGCAGAAGAAAAATAATAATAATTAAAGCTGCAAGCAGCATTTATCGGGGTTCAAGCAGTTAAGGCCTTTAAGGACATAAGCATTTAAGACATTAAGTTTTATTTAGGAAGCTTTTAACCACTGACATAACAGATGGAAAAGACCATTTACAGGCAATTTACCAAATCATTTTAACAGTTATAGCGCCACCTATTGTCCGATCTCTATACAATTTGGCATACCTGTTAATGATGTTATCTCACATATGCTCACCAATTTTTGTGAAGTTCAGAGTTTTCATTTAGGATTTATAGGCTTTTGAGTGTATTTAGCCACACCCCTTTTCTAAATGACCCATTTATAGCCATACGAAAAAATCAAAAGTTCAACTTTTTTTTAATAATTATTAATCTAGAGAGTCCAGAGAATTTTCCTAGACTGGTTTGGTTCCGATCGTGTGAAAAACCTAGGACTAGTTCGTAAAAGTAGGTTTTTCACATTTTCGTTAATAACTCATGAACAATTTGATTGACAGCAATGGTTCTAGAGGCAAAGTTGTTTAGCATGAGGAGATCTATTGACTGATATGCATTTTGTGGGGATGGAAACAACACCACGTGGATACAGAGCCATAAAACTCGTTAGCACCAACTAGTGGCCGATTTCTTTCAAAATTCTTACAGACCTCTAGGATCACGAGTCGAACATGCCCATCGAGTTTCGTTCCGATCGGACTCCGTTAACCTTGTTTAATAGGTGCTCAAACTTCATTGGCCGATGGCGGCCATGTTTTTTGAGATACGCCAATATCCTTTTACACATACATGGCACCTAGGACCAAGACACTGCATACCAAATTTCAAGTCAATCAGACTAACGGTCTTGTGGTCACAGCCATTTTTATGTTTTTTCCATGGTATAGCGCCACCTAGTGTTCAATCGTCGCGATTTTTTGACTGTGACCTCAGATTGTCCTCTTTGACATGTGTACCAAGTTTGGTGAACCTATCTCATTTACTTATCGAGTTATAGCCAATTTAGAAAATCAGGCTCCTCCCACAATGTTCATTTTGCGCCCCCTAGCAACCGGAAATCAAAAATTCAACTTTTTTTCGATAATTATTGATATTCAGACGCCAGAGAACATTTCTGCACTGGTTTGGTTCCGATCCGGCAAAAATCCAGGGACTAGTTCGCAAAAGTAGGTTTTGGACAAAATTCAAAATGGCGGAAAATCTATCATGACGGAAATAAAATCGGAGATATACATTTTTTTCTACAGATGTCCAGCGTTCCAATGATATAAGACACTTGACTCTACGACATATGGTCTAGGAGTTATGAGCAGTTTCGCGCAATTGATTGCTATAGCGCCACCTATGGGCCAATTGGGCTCATCATTTGATAACCTCTCCTCGATTTTTGTACTACCATCTGACAAAGTTTCAGAGCTCCAGCACTTACGGTTTGGGCTGCACGACGCGTTTTAGGGCGGAATAATAATAATAATAAAAATCCTTACAAATACAATAGGGTTTCAGCACTTCGTGCTTGAACCCCTAAAAATCCTTACAAATACAATAGGGTTTCAGCACTTCGTGCTTGAACCCCTAATAATAAAAATCAGTACAATAACAATAGGGTTTCAGCACTTCGTGCTTGAACCCCTAATTAAAGCTGCTAGCAGCATTTAGCGGTGTTCAAGCAATTAAGGCAGTTAAGGCCTTTAAGCTCAAAAGCATCAAAAGACATTACGTTTTATGTAGCAAGCATTTAACCACTGACATCATAGATGGAAGACAATTTTTAGCATGATTTACCATGATATACCAAATCTAGTGTGATTTTTCATGATTTACCATGTTCCAGTATGATTTACCATGAATCTAGCATGATTTACAATAGTTTACCATGATATACCAAGTTCTAGGATGATTCACCATGATTTGCCTTGTTCTAGCATGGTTTACCACAATTGAACACATTCTAGTATGATTTCATATGATTCTAGCATTCATTGAAGAGATATAGGCTTTCAGGGACACATATGGCTACATATTGAAGTGACCCTATTATAGCCATCCAAATGAAGAAGTTAGACCTTTTCTGATAATCATTGATCTAGAGAGTCCAGAGAAATGCACTGCACTGATTTTGAGAATTACGATATAAAGATTATATTATCATAGATGGAAAATACCATTTACAGCCAATACAGGCAATTTACCATAGGAAATACATGGTTTTAAAGCTTTTTAATATACAATAATTATTTATTAATTTTCATTCATTCATTTATTTAGTCATTCTTTTTATTTATTTCTTTGTGTTTTATTGTTTAAAATGTCTGTGTAATGTCCTTTTATAATGAATTTGTATAGAGACTTGCATCATACATTTGGCAGGTTTATAATGAAGTACTTACAACAAAAGGTGATGTAAGAAATGAAACAAACTCTTTGCAGCAGAAAAGAGAAAAAGAAAGGAAAGACAAAGAACTTTGAGATATATTAGACCATATTTGCTGCTTCATTCTCATCATATTCCAACACTTCAAGTATTGATAAACAGGTAAGACTATTTTTATCTTTTAAATTAGTTATAACTGTTATTACATTGACATAATATGACTAGAATACTCTGTAATATTTGTTTCTGTTATAAGGATATTCTGTTAAATAAATAGTTGCTTTTAAACACAATGTTTTAGAAGTACATAATTCACTTGTAAAGTGTAACTAAAATAAAAAATCCTAATCAAATCCTCATTGTCTTTAGGTACATCAAATGTCTTACGCTGCTCTGATGACAAAATCATCTTCATTATAGGACAATATTCAACTCCAGAACCAGCTGAAGATTCTATTCAATGCAAATCAAGGAATCAGTTTGACTGCAGAAAAACAATGTCCAGATCATCACAGCACCATCACCATTGTGGACTACATCTGTGTGACTCAGTTCAGCATTCAGATCATCACACCACCATCACCATTGTGGACTACATCTGTGTGGCTCAGTTCAGCATTCAGATCATCACACCACCATCACCATTGTGGACTACATCTGTGTGGCTCAGTTCAGCATTCAGATCATCACACCACCATTGTGGACTACATCTGTGTGGCTCAATTCAGCACATACTGAAATGCTGACCATTCTGAAATGCTTATCACAGTTTTATCTGACCGAGTTTTTTGTGTTTGACAGAGGCCAGTGTTGTCTGACATTGAGGGTATTTTAGTGGTGTTGTCCTGCATGGACTGAAGCCCTTACCACCCTATCATCCCTGAGGATTGGTCTATGAGCTGAACGCCCACTGAATTATTGTCTCTTACCATTTCATATGTCTTGTTTTCATATGCATTGTTTTTTTTTTTATTCTGTCATTAAAATTGATCTATGACTTTTAGTTTGATTCAATGTACCTTTTTTAAATGGCACATTTTTCATATTAACTCTAATGAATGTGCTTACACAAATTGTTGGATATATATTTGAAATAAATGATTTTTAACTTCCTTTTTAATTTCTACAGAGGCACCTATTGCCTGATGTCCATGAAATTTTGCATGCTTGTTTAGAGGCATGTCATTTGCTTATTTTTAAGAAAATCTGATCTTTCCTTGAGGACTGTAAAACACCATTATGCCATTTCTGAAATGTTCTGTTGAAATGTGCCTGGAAAAGAATAAGCTAAAATACAGAGAAAGGAGAAGCTTAAACAATAATACTTGATACACACAATTGTGTGCATGCTTACACACACACACACACACACACACACACACACACACACACACACACACACACACACACACACACACACACACACACACACACACACACACACACACTTTTGGGTTATGTTATTGTGAAAATTTGTTTTAGTGGTCTATATAAGCATTTCACATATTTCTTTGTGATGTAATTATATTAAACTTTATAATAAATCCTTATTTATTATTATATTATTTATCATAAATATTATTTCCATCATAATAAATAGCTTTAAGCATTTGTTTGTTAGCCAATGCTGAAAACTGCTTTAAAAGATTAAAAATGTCTAATGCTATTGCTCCCTCTCGTGGACAACAGCGGTATTACAATACAGTTGAAATGAATGACAGATTTTTTTTTTTTTTTTTTTTTTTACTTATATCTCGGGAATGAGAAAGCGAAAAAATCTGAAAGTCAGAACTTAGATAGTGTTAGAGAAGCTCTGTTGAACAAGACCATCGCGGTGTTCCTGAGTGATCTGGGACAGGAGTTATGTATGTTGAAATGCATATCTTTGTGGGCTTATAACTCGGGAATGCCCAGGCCAAATCGCACCATACTCGAATCGAAGCTAGATGAGGACGGGGCCTTTCCAACAAGCTCTCCCACAAGGATGTAGGTGCTCTAGGTCGGGAGATACAGCCATTCAGAGTTGGGGGTCTCACGAATTAGAGATCCGCGGGTGGGGGGTTCTCCCGAGCCCCGCGACGCCAGATTTGGATCAAGAGCCCGGAGAGGACCTCACCATCAAAATTTGAGCGCGCAGTGACTTTTCGTTTTCGAGTTATGAGTGAATTTGTACTGTAGGGGCGTGGCCTGAAGGTTTCAGTTTCGTTTTAAGGCGTTAATGTTGATTTTAATGTGATACTAATAGTAAATTCTCAATAGCAATACTCCAATAGATGAATTTGGACAAAATGTGAGTGTAAATGTTAAAATTGTGATTTTTATAAAGTCTAAATAAGAATTATACTATAATATTAGTTAGTAGCATGACAAAATGACTATTTTAAACAGCAGGGGGTAGTACAATACCACTTATTGGCTTAAGCCTTTATATTCACATCATTTTCACATTTTTAACTGCTATAAAGGGTATATTTTGTCCGAATCTGTCTGAAAAATGTTGTGCTTATTTAGTTTTACATGTTCAAACTTGTTTTTAAGAAGATATGAGCATTCATTGAAGAGATATAGGCTTTCAGGGACACTTGATCAATGCTACATATTGAAGTGTCACTATTATAGCCATCCAAATGAATAAGTTATATCTTTTCTGATAATTATTGATCTAGGGAGTCAAGAGAATTGTACTGTACTGGTTTTGAACATTAATTTTAACATTATATGCTCATAGATGGAAAACAAAATGTACAGCTAACCTTATTTATTATTATATTATTTATCATAAATATTATTTCCATCATAATAAATAGCTTTAAGCATTTGTTTGTTAGCCAATGCTGAAAACTGCTTTAAAAGATTAAAAATGTCTAATGCTATTGCTCCCTCTCGTGGACAACAGCGGTATTACAATACAGTTGAAATGAATGACAGGATTTTTTTTTATTTTTTTTTTACTTATATCTCGGGAATGAGAAAGCGAAAAAATCTGAAACTCAGAACTTAGATAGTGTTAGAGGAGCTCTGTTGAACAAGACCATCGCAGTGTTCCTGAGTGATCGGGGACAGGAGTTATGTATGTTGAAATGCATATCTTTGTGCTCTTATAACTCGGGAATGCCCAGGCCAAATCGCACCATACTCGAATCGAAGCTAGATGAGGACGGGGCCTTTCCAACAAGCTCTCTCACAAGGATGTAGGTGCTCTAGATCGGGAGATAAAGCCATTTAGAGTTGGGGGTCTCACGAATTAGAGATCCGCGGGGGGTGGGGGGTTCTCCCGAGCCCCGCGACGCTAGATTTGGATCAAGAGCCCGGAGAGGACCTCACCATCAAAATTTGAGCGCGCAGTGACTTTTCGTTTTCGAGTTATGAGTGAATTTGTACTGTAGGGGCGTGGCCTGAAGGATTTAGTTTCGTTTTAAGGCTTTAATGTAGATTTTAATGTGATACTAATAGTAAATTCTCAATAGCAATACTCCAATAGATGAATTTGGACAAAATGTGAGTGTAAATGTTAAAATTGTGATTTTTATAAAGTCTAAATAAGAATTATACTATAATATTAGTTAGTAGCATGACACAATGACTATTTTAAACAGCAGGGGGTAGTACAATACCACTTATTAGCTTAAGCCTTTATATTCACATCATTTTCACATATTTAACTGCTATAAAGGGTATATTTTGTCCGAATCTGTCTGAAAAATGTTGTGCTTATTTAGTTTTACATGTTCAAACTTGTTTTTAAGAAGATATGAGCATTCATTGAAGAGATATAGGCTTTCAGGGACACTTGATCAATGCTACATATTGAAGTGTCACTATTATAGCCATCCAAATAAATAAGTTATATCTTTTCTGATAATTATTGATCTAGGGAGTCAAGAGAATTGTACTGTACTGGTTTTGAACATTGATTTTAACATTATATGCTCATAGATGGAAAACAAAATGTACAGCCAACCTTATTTATTATTATATTATTTATCATAAATATTATTTCCATCATAATAAATAGCTTTAAGCATTTGTTTGTTAGCCAATGCTGAAAACTGCTTTAAAAGATTAAAAATGTCTAATGCTGTTGCTCCCTCTCGTGGACATATCTTTTCTGGAAAACAAAATGTACAGCCAATACAGGCAATTTGCCATAGGAAACATATGGGTTTAAAGCTTTTTTACAGTTATAGCGCCACCTATTGTCCGATCTCCATGAAACTGTGCATGCTTCTTCACCATGGTATGACACATATGCTCATCAATTTTTGTGAAGTTCTGAGTTTTTATTTAGGATTTATAGGCTTTTGAGTGTATTTTGAAACGCCCATTTTCTAAATGACCCTGTTATAGTGAACCAAAGGGCAAATTTCTACTTTTTTTCGATAATTATTGATCTAGAGAGTCCAGAGAATTGTCCTAGACTGGTCTGGTTCCGATCGGGCAAAAAACCAGGGACTAGTTCGCAAAAGTAGGTTTTTGACAAATTCGTGAATATTTAATGAACGATTTGATTGACAGCAATGGTTCAAGAGGCAAAGTTGTTCAGCATGAGGAGATCTATCGACTGATATGCATTTTATGGGGATGTGTGCAACACCACGTGATTACAGAGCCGTAAAACTCGTTAGCGCCAACTAGTGGCCGATTTCTTTCAAAACTCTTACAGACCTCTTGGGCCATGAGTCGAACATGCCCATTGAGTTTCGTTCCGATCGGCCTCCGTTAACCTTGTTTAAAAGGTGCACAAACTTCATTGGCCAATGGCGGCCATGTTTTTTGAGATATGCCAATATCCTTTAACACATACATGGCACCTTGGACCAAGACACTGCATACCAATTTTCAAGTCAATCGGACTAACGGTCAGGTGGCCACACCCCCTTTTATGTTTTTTTAATGTTATAGCGCCACCTAGTGTTCAATCGTCGCGATTTTTTTACTGTGACCTCAAATTGAACTCATACACATATCTACCAAGTTTGGTGAACGTACCTCATTTACTTCTGGAGTTATAGCCATTTTAGTAAAATAGGCTCCTCCCACAATGTTATTTTTGCACCCCCTAGCGACCGAAAATCGATAATTCAACTTTTTTTCGATAATTATTGATAATCAGTCTCCAGAGAACATTTCTGCACTGGTTTGGTTCCGATCGGGCAAAAAACCAGGGACTAGTTCGCAAAAGTAGTTTTTCGACAAAATTCAAAATGGCGGAAAATCCAATATGGCGCAAATAAAATCGGAGATATACGTTTTTTAAGTCAGAAGTCCAGCTTTCCAATGATATAAGACACTTGAGTCTACGACATACGGTCTAGGAGTTATGAGCAGTTTCGCGCTTGTGGTTGCTATAGCGCCACCTATGGGCCAATCGGGCTCATACTCTCTCAACCTCTCCTCGATTTTTGTACTACCCTAATCCGAAGTTTCAAGTCTCTAGCACTTACGGTTTGGTCTGCACGATGCGTTTTAGGGGAAAATAATAATAATAATAAAAATCAGTACAATTACAATAGGTTTTCAGCACTTCGTGCTTGAACACCTAATAATAATTAAAGCTGCAAGCAGCATTTATCGGGGTTCAAGCAGTTAAGGCCTTTAAGGACATAAGCATTTAAGACATTAAGTTTTTTTTAAGAGGCTTTTAACCACTGACATATTAGATGTAAAAGACCATTTGAAGCCAATACAGGCAATTTACCATAGCAATTTTACATTTATAGCGCCACCTATGGTCCGATCTCTATAAAATTTGGCATGCTTGTTACTGATGGTATGTTACACATGCTCACCAATTTTTGTGAAGTTTTGAGGTTTTTTTTAGGATTTATAGGCTTTTGAGTGTATTTTGCCACGCCCATTTTCTAAATTACCCTTTTATAGCGAACCAAAGGGCAAATTTCAACTTTTTTTCGATAATTATTGATCTAGAGAGTCCAGAGAATTGTCCTAGACTGGTCTGGTTTTGATCCGGCGAAAAACCAGGGACTAGTTCGCAAAAGTAGGTTTTTAACATATTCGTGAATATTTAATGAACGATTTGATTGACAGCAATGGTTCTAGAGGCAAAGTTGTTCAGCTTGAGGAGATCTATCATATGATATGCATTTTGTGGGGATTTGTGCAACACCACGTGATTACAGAGCTGTAAAACTCATTAGCGCCAACTAGTGGCCGATTTATTTCAAAACTCTTACAGACCTCTTAGGCCATGAGTCGAACATGCCCATCGAGTTTCGTTCCGATTGGCCTCCGTTAACCTCGTCTCAACTTCTTTGGTCGATGGCGGCCATGTTTTTTGAGATACGCCAATGTCCTCTTACACATACATGGGGCCTTGGACCAAGACACTGCATACCAATTTTCAGGTCAATCGGACTAACGGTTAGTCCTTTATATGTTTTTTTCATGTTAGAGCGCCACCTAGTGGTCGGTCGTCACGATTTTTTTTTTCTGTGACCTCAGATTGAACTCACGCACATGTTTACCAAGATTGGTGAAGCTATCTCATTTCCTTCTCGAGTTATAGCCATTTTAGTAAAATAGGCTCCTCCCACAATGTTCATTTTGCACCCCCTAGCGACCGGAAATCGAAAATTAAACTTTTTTTCGATAATTATTGATCTTCAGACTCCAGAGAACATTTCTGCACTGGTTTGGTTCCGATCGGACGAAAAACCAGGGACTAGTTCACAAAAGTCGTTTTTCGACAAAATTCAAAATGGCGGAAAATCTATCATGACGGAAATTAAATCGGAAATATTCGTTGTTTTCGTCAGGTGATCAGCTTTCCAATGATATAAGACACTTGAGTCTACGACTAACGGTCTAGGAGTTATGAGCAGTTTCGCGCAATTGGTTGCTATAGCGCCACCTATGGGCCAATTGGGCTCATATTTTGATAACCTCTCCTCGATTTTTGTACTACCTTGTGCCAAAGTTTCAAGTCTCTAGCACTTACGGTTTGGGCTGCACGACACGTTTTACGGCGGAAGAATAATAATAATAATTAAAGCTGCTAGCAGCATTTATCGGTGTTCAAGCAATTAAGGCTGTTAAGGCAGTTAAGCTCAAAAGCATCAAAAGACATTAAGTTTTATTTGGTAAGCATTTATCCACTGACATCATAGATGAAATAGACGATTTACAACTAATACAGGCAATTTACCATAGGAAATACATGGTTTTTAAGCTTTTTAACAGTTATAGCGCCACCTATTGTCCAATCTCCATACAACTTTGCATGCTTCTTCAATATGTTATGTCACATATGCTCACCAATTTTTGTAAAGTTCTGAGTTTTTATTTATGATTTATAGGCTTTTGAGTGTATTTTGACATGGCCATTTTCTAAATTACTCTGTTATAGTGAACCAAAGGGCAAATTTCAACTTTTTTTCGATAATTATTGATCTAGAGAGTCCGAAGAATTGGCCTAGACTGGTTTGGTTTCGATCGGGCAAAAAACCAGGGACTAGTTCGCAAAAGTAGGTTTATAACATATTCGTGAATATTTAATGAACGATTTGATTGACAGCAATGGTTCTAGAGGCAAAGTTGTTCAACATGAGGAGATCTATCAAATGATATGCATTTTGTGTGGATGTGTGCAACACCACGTGATTACATAGCCATAAAACTCGTTAGCGCCAACTAGTGGCCGATTTCTATCAAAACTCTTACAGACCTCTTGGGCTATGAGTTGAACATGTCCATCGAGTTTCGTTCCGATCGGACTTCGTTAACCTTGTTTAATAGGTGCTTGAACTTCATTGGCTAATGGCGGCCATGTTTTTTGAGATACGCCAATATCCTTTTACACATACATGGCACCTTGGACCAAGACACTGCATACCAATTTTTCAAGTCAATCGGACTAACGGTCAGCCCTTTATATGTTTTTTTCACATTATAGCGCCACCTAGTGGTCAATCGTCGCGATTTTTTTACTGTGACCTCAGATTGAACTCATCCACATATGTACCAAGTTTGGTGAAGCTATCTCATTTACTTATTGAGTTATAGCCATTTTAGTAAAATAGGCTCCTCCCACAAAGTTTTGTTTTACTCCCCCTAGCGACCGTAAATCGAAATTTCAACTTTTTTTCGATAATTATTGATATTCAGACTCCAGAGAACATTTCTGCACTGGTTTGGTTCCGATCGGGCAAAAAAACAGGGACTAGTTCGCAAAAGTAGTTTTTCGACAAAATTCAAAATGGCGGAAAATCCATCATGGCGGAAATAAAATCGGAGATATACGTTTTTTAAGTCAAGAGTCCAGCTTTCCACTGATATAAGACACTTGAGTCTACGACATACGGTCTAGGAGTTAAGAGCAGTTTCGCGCTTTTGGTTGCTATAGCGCCACCTATGGGCCAATCGGGCTCATAATTTGATAACCTCTCCTCGATTTTTGTACTACCATCTGACAAAGTTTCAAGTCTCTAGCACTTACGGTTTGGGCTGCACAACGCGTTTTACGGCGGAAGAAAAATAATAATAATTAAAGCTGCTAGCAGCATTTAGCGGTGTTCAAGCTGTTAAGGCCTTTAAGATTTTTAAGCACACAAGCATCAAAAGACATTAAGTTTTATGTAGCAAGCATTTAACCACTGACATCATAGATGGAATAGACCATGTTTTAGCATGATTTACCATGATATGCCACATTTAGTGTGATTTTTCATGATTTACCATGTTCCAGTATGATTTACCATGAATTTAGCATGATTTACCATAGTTTACCATGATATACCACATTCTAGAATGATTTACCAGGATTCTAGCATTATTTACCTTATTTACTATGATTTACCATGTTTCTAGCTTTATTTACCATGATTTACCACGTGGCTAGCCATTATGTGAAGCATTAGAACAAATGAATTGATAAACTTTGACAAAATATGATTGTGTCATAATAGTAATAGTTATATAAGGGATTTTTAAGAGTCTAAAGATATGAATGCACATGTGAAAAGACTGTTAATAAGCATAATGGCCAGCAGAGGGCAGTAGAAGACTACTTATTGGCTCATTTTCATTCTGAACTACTTGGTTTCACCAGTATTCTTCACTAAAGCAAACCAGTGATATACCAAGTTCTAGTATGATTCACCTTGATTTACCCTGTTCTAGCATGGTTTACCACAACTGAACACATTTGACTATGATTTGCCATGTTATAGGATGATTTACC
This sequence comes from Chrosomus eos, assembly GCA_036326025.1. Lineage (NCBI taxonomy): Eukaryota > Metazoa > Chordata > Actinopteri > Cypriniformes > Leuciscidae > Chrosomus > Chrosomus eos. The sequence goes on along the minus strand of CM070818.1, from coordinate 5,521,399 downwards.
ATGATATACCACATTCTAGAATGATTTATCAGGATGTAGCATGATTTACCATGATTCATCACATTTCTAGCATGATTTGCCATGATACACCATGTAATAGTATTTTTTGCTATGATTTACCAGGTTTCTATCATGATTACAGGCAATTTACCATAGGAAATACATGGTTTAAAAGCTTTTCAACAGTTATAGCGCCAACTATTGTCCGATCTCCATGAAACTTTGCATGCTTCTTCACCATGGTATGACTCATATGCTCACCAATTTTTGTGAAGTTCTGAGTTTTTATTTATGATTTATAGGCGTTTGAGTGTATTTTGACACACCCATTTTATAAATGACCCTGTTATAGTGAACCAAAGGCCAAATTTCAACTTTTTTTCGATAATTATTGATCTAGACAGTCCAGAAAATTGTTCTAGACTGGTCTGGTTCCGATCGTGCGAAAAACCAGGGACTAGTTCGCAAAAGTAGGTTTTTAACATATTTGTGAATATTTAATGAACGATTTGATTGACAGATATGGTTCTAGAGGCAAAGTTGTTCAGCATTAGGAGATCTATCAAATGATATGCATTTTGTGGGGATTTGTGCAACACCACGTGATTACAGAGCCATAAAACTCGTTAGCGCCAACTAGTGGCCGATTTCTTTCAAAATTCTTACAGACCTCTAGGGCCATGAGTCAAACATGCCCAGCGAGTTTCGTTCCGATCGGCCTCCGTTAACCTTGTCTCATAGGTAATCAAACTTCATTGGTCGATGGCGGCCATGTTTTTTGTGATACACCAATATCCTTTTACACATACATGGCGCCTTGGACCAAGACACTGCATACCAATTTTCAAGTCAATCGGACTAACGGTCAGGTGGCCACACCCCCTTTTATGTTTTTTTTAATGTTATAGCGCCACCTAGTGTTCGATCGTCGCGATTTTTTTACTGTGACCTCAGATTGAACTCATGCACATGTGTACCAAGTTTGGTGAGGATATCTCATTTACTTCTTGAGTTATAGCCATTTTAGTAAAATAGGCTCCTCCCACAATGTTTGTTTTACTGCCCCTAGCGACCGTAAATCGAAATTTCAACTTTTTTTCAATAATTATTGATATTCAGTCTCCAGAGAACATTTCTGCACTGGTTTGGTTCCGATCGGGCAAAAAACCAGGGACTAGTTCGCAAAAGTAGTTTTTCGACAAAATTCAAAATGGCGGAAAATCCAATATGGCGGAAATTAAATCGGAGATATACGTTTTTTAAGTCAGAAGTCCAGCTTTCCAATGATATAAGACACTTGAGTCTACGACTTACGGTTTAGGAGTTATGAGCAGTTTTGCGCAATTGGTTGCTATAGCGCCACCTATGGGCCAATCGGGCTCATAATTTGATAACCTCTCCTCGATTTTTGTACTACCATCTGACAAAGTTTCAAGTCTCTAGCATTTACGGTTTGGTCTGCACGATGCGTTTTACGGCAGAAGAATAATAATAATAATAATTAAAGCTGCTAGCAGCATTTAGCGGTGTTCAAGCAGTTAAGGCATTTAAGATTTTTAAGCACACAAGCATCAAAAGACATTAAGTTTTATGTAGCAAGCATTTAACCACTGACATCATAGATGTAATAGACCATGTTTTAGCATGATTTACCATGATTTACCACATTTGGTGTGATTTTTCACGATTTACCATGTTCCAGTATGATTTCCCATGAATCTAGCATGATTTACCATAGTTTACCATGATATACCACATTCTAGAATGATTTACCAGGATTCTAGCATTATTTACCTTATTTACTATGATTTACCATGTTTCTAGCTTTATTTACCATGATTTACCACGTGGCTAGCCATTATGTGAAGCATCAGAACAAATGAAGTGATAAACTCTGACAAAATATGATTGTGTTATAATAGTAATAGTTATATAAGGGATTTTTAAGAGTCTAAATATATGAATGCACATGTGAAAAGACTGTTAATAAGTAGAATGGCCAGCAGAGGGCAGTAGAAGACCACTTATTGGCTCACTTTCATTTTGAACTACTTGGTTTCTCCAGTATTCTTCACTAAAGCAAACCATTGATATACCAAGTTCTAGTATGATTTACCTTGATTTACCCTGTTCTAGCATGGTTTACCACAATTGAACACATTTGAGTATGATTTGCCATGTTATAGGATGATTTACCATGATATACCACATTCTAGAATTATTTATCAGGATGTAGCATGATTTACCATGATTCATCACATTTCTAGCATGATTTGCCATGATACACCATGTAATAGTATTTTTTGCTATGATTTACCATGTTTCTATCATGATTTTCCATGATTTACCACATTACTGCATTGATGTGAAGTGTCAATAAAAATGAAGTGATCAACTCTGACAAAAAATTTATTGTATTACAATAGTTAACATGGAAAAACTGGTTTGCTTTAGTACATAATACTGATGAATCCAAGTAGTTCAAAATGAAAGTGAGCCAATAAGTGGTCTTCTACTGCCCTCTGCTGGCCATTCTGCTTATTAATAAAGTGTTTTCACATGTGATTTTGCACTCATATGTAGACATTTGCTCACACACACACACACACACACACACACACACACACACACACACACACACACACACACACACACACACACACACACACACACACACACAACACACACACACACACACACACACACACACACACACACACACACAAATGTTGTTGTTGGTTTTTTTCAATGCTATTGGGATGTCATTATGAAAATATACTTTAATGGTCTATAAGCATTTCACAATGTCTTTGTAAACTATGAATCAGATTATTTAGCATTTATCCAGAAATCTACAACTACAACCACATATTCTGTTGTACATACAGACATTTGAACTATGTGATGGTAAAACAACATATTTACTGCAAGCCTCCTTCAGGATTTTTCAATGTGCTACAATAGTCAGTATACTTCAATAGATGAATTTTGACTAAATGTGAGTGTAAATGTTAAAATAGTGATTTTCTAAAGTCTAAATAAGAATTATAGAATAATATTAGTTAGTAGCATGACAAAATTACTATTTTAAACAGCAGGGGGCAGTAAAACACCACTTATTGGCTTAATATTCAATTATGTTATTAGATTTTTCACCTTTTTAACTGTTAACTGTTATAGAGGCATTGTACTGCACTGATTTTGAGCATTATGATATAAAGATGATATGATCATAGATGGAACACACCATTTAAAGCCAATACAGGCAATTTACCATAGGAAATACATGGTTTTAAAGCTTTTCAACAGTTATAGCGCCACCTATTGTCCGATCTCCATGAAACTTTGCATGCTGCTTCACCATGGTATGACACATATGCTCACCAATTTTTGTGAAGTTCTGAGTTTTTATTTACGATGTATAGGCTTTTGAGTGTATTTTGACACGCCCATTTTATAAATGACCCTGTTTTAGTGAACCAAAGGGCAAATTTCAACTTTTTTTCGATAATTATTGATCTAGAGAGTCCAGAGAATTGTCCTAGACTGGTTTGGTTCCGATCGTGCGAAAAACCAGGGACTAGTTCGCAAAAGTAGGTTTTTAACATATTTGTGAATATTTAATGAACGATTTGATTGACAGATATGGTTCTAGAGGCAAAGTTGTTCAGCATTAGGAGATCTATCGACTGATATGCATATTATAGGGATTTGTGCAAACACCACGTGATTACAGAGCCGTAAAACACGTTAGCGCCAACTAGTGGCCGATTTCTTTCAAAACTCTTACAGACCTCTTTGGCCATGAGTCGAACATGCCCATCGAGTTTCGTTCTGATCAGCCTCCGTTAACCTTGTCTCATAGGTGCTCAAATTTCATTGGTCGATGGCGGCCATGTTTTTTGAGATACGCCAATATCCTTTTACACATTCATGGCACCTTGGACCAAGACGCTGCATACCAATTTTCAAGTCAATCGGACTAACGGTCAGGTGGTCATAGCTCTTTTTATGTTTTTTTAATGTTATAGCGCCACCATGTGGCCAATCGACGTTATTTTTTTACTGTGACCTCAGAATGAACTCATTCACACGTGTACCGAGTTTGGTGGAGATATCTCTTATACTTCTTGAGTTATAGCCATTTTAGTAAAATAGGCTCCGCCCACAAAGTTCCTTTTGCGCCCCCTAGCGACCCTGAATCAAAATATCAACTTTTTTTCGATAATTATTGATATTCAGACTCCAGAGAACAATTCTGCACTGGTTTGGTTCCGATCGGGTGAAAAACCAGGGACTAGTTCGCAAAAGTAGGTTTTGGACAAAATCCAAGATGGCGGAAGATTTTTCCAGGCGCAAATAAAATCGGAGATATACGTTTTGTCCGTCTTGAGCCAAGGATTACAGGGATATAAGACACTTGATTCTAGGATAAATGGTCTAGGAGTTATTCACGATTTACTACTTTTGCTTGCTATAGCGCCACCTATGGGCCAATCGGGCTCATACTTTGATAACCTCTCCTCGATTTTTGTACTACCATCTGACAAAGTTTCAAGTCTCTAGCCCTTACGGTTTGGGCTGCACGATGCGTTTTACGGCAGAAAAATAATAATAAAAATCCTTACAAATACAATAGGTTTTCAGCACTTCGTGCTTGAACACCTAATTAAAGCTGCTAGCAGCATTTAGCGGTGTTCAAGCTGTTAAGGCCTTTAAGATTTTTAAGCACAAAAGCATCAAAAGACATTAAGTTTTATGTAGCAAGCATTTAACCACTGACATCATAGATGGAATAGTCCATGTTTTAGCATGATTTACCATTACATACCACATTTAGTGTGATTTTTCATGAATTACCATGTTCCAGTATGATTTACCATGAATCTAGCATGATTTACCATAGTTTACCATGATATACCACATTCTAGAATGATTTACCAGGATTCTAGCATTATTTACATTATTTACTATGATTTACCATGTTTCTAGCTTTATTTACCATGATTTACCACTTGGATAGCAATTATTTGAAGCATCAGAACAAATAAAGTGATAAACTGACCAAATATAATTGTGTTATAATAGTAATTGTTATATAAGGGATTTTTTAGTGTCTAAATATATGAATGCATATGTGAAAAGATTGTTAATAAGTTGAATGGCCAGCAGAGGGCAGTAGAAGACCACTTATTGGCTCACTTTCAGTTTGAACTACTTGGTTTCTCCAGTATTCATCACTAAAGCAAACCAGTTTTCTCATGTTAACTCCATAATGCATGCTTACACACACACACACACACACACACACACACACACACACACACACACACACACACACACACACACACACACACACACACACACACACACACACACAGACACACACACTGTACAGGCCATTTACCATAGGAAATACATGGTTTTTAAGCTTTTTAACAGTTATTACGCCATCTATGGTCCGATCTCCATGAAACTTTGCATGGTTCTTCACCATGTTATAACACATATGCACAGCAATTTTTGTGAAGTTCTGAGTTTTTATTTAGGATTTATAGGCTTTTGAGTGTATTTTGAAACGCCCATTTTCTAAATGACCCTGTTATAGTGAACCAAAGGGCAAATTTCTACTTTTTTTCGATAATTATTGATCTAGAGAGTCCAGAGAATTGTCCTAGACTGGTCTGGTTCCGATCGGGCGAAAAACCAGGGACTAGTTCGCAAAAGTAGGTTTTTAACATATTCCTGAATATTTAATGAACGATTTGACTGACAGCAATGGTTCTAGAGGCAAAGTTGTTCAGCATGAGGAGATCTATCGACTGATATGAGTTTTATGGGGATTTGTGCAACACCACGTGATTACAGAGCCGTAAAACTCGTTAGCGCCAACTAGTGGCCGATTTCTTTCAAAACTCTTACAGACCTCTTGGGCCATGAGTTGAACATCCCCATCGAGTTTCGTTCCGATCGGACTCTGTTAACCTTGTTTAATAGGTGCTTGAACTTCATTGGCTAATGGCGGCCATGTTTTTTGAGATACGCCAATATCCTTTTACACATACATGGCACCTTGGACCAAGACACTGCATACCAATTTTCAAGTCAATCGGACTAACGGTCAGCCCTTTATATGTTTTTTTCACATTATAGCGCCACCTAGTGTTCAATCGTCGCCATTTTTTTACTGTGTCCTCAGATTGAACTCATCCACATATCTACCAAGTTTGGTGAACCTACCTCATTTACTTCTGGAGTTATAGCCATTTTAGTAAAATAGGCTCCTCCCACAATGTTTGTTTTACTCCCCCTAGCGACCGTAAATCGAAATTTCAACTTTTTTTCGATAATTATTGATATTCAGACTCCAGAGAACATTTCTGCACTGGTTTGGTTCCGATCGGGCAAAAAACCAGGGACTAGTTCGCAAAAGTAGTTTTTCGACAAAATTCAAAATGGCGGAAAATCCAATATGGCGGAAATAAAATCGGAGATATACGTTTTTTAAGTCAGAAGTCCAGCTTTCCAATGATATAAGACACTTGAGTCTACGACATACGGTTTAGGAGTTATGAGCCGTTTCGCGCAATTGATTGCTATAGCGCCACCTAAGGGCCAATCGGGCTCATAATTTGATAACCTCTCCTCGATTTTTGTACTACCATCTGACAAAGTTTCAAGTCTCTAGCATTTACGGTTTGGTCTGCACGATGCGTTTTACGGCAGAAGAATAATAATAATAATAATAATTAAAGCTGCAAGCAGCATTTATCGGGGTTCAAGCAGTTAAGGCCTTTAAGGACATAAGCATTTATGACATTAAGTTTTATTTAGGAAGCTTTTAACCACTGACATAATAGATGGAAAAGACCATTTACAGGCAATTTACCAAAGCATTTTAACAGTTATAGCGCCACCTATTGTCCGATCTCTATACAATTTGGCATGCCTGTTAATGATGTTATCTCACATATGCTCACCAATTTTTGTGAAGTTCAGAGTTTTCATTTAGGATTTATAGGCTTTTGAGTGTATTTAGCCACACCCCTTTTCTAAATGACCCATTTATAGCCATACGAAAAAATCAAAAGTTCAACTTTTTTTTAATAATTATTAATCTAGAGAGTCCAGAGAATTTTCCTAGACTGGTTTGGTTCCGATCGTGTGAAAAACCTAGGACTAGTTCGTAAAAGTAGGTTTTTCACATTTTCGTTAATAACTCATGAACAATTTGATTGACAGCAATGGTTCTAGAGGCAAAGTTGTTTAGCATGAGGAGATCTATTGACTGATATGCATTTTGTGGGGATGGACACAACACCACGTGGTTAGGGAGCCATAAAACTCGTTAGCACCAACTAGTGGCCGATTTCTTTCAAAATTCTTACAGACCTCTAGGATCACGAGTCGAACATGCCCATCGAGTTTCGTTCCGATCGGACTCCGTTAACCTTGTTTAATAGGTGCTCAAACTTCATTGGCCGATGGCGGCCATGTTTTTTGAGATACGCCAATATCCTTTTACACATACATGGCACCTAGGACCAAGACACTGCATACCAAATTTCAAGTCAATCAGACTAACGGTCTCTTGGTCACAGCCATTTTTATGTTTTTTCCATGGTATAGCGCCACCTAGTGTTCAATCGTCGCGATTTTTTTACTGTGACCTCAGATTGTCCTCTTTGACATGTGTACCAAGTTTGGTGAACCTATCTCATTTACTTCTCGAGTTATAGCCAATTTAGAAAATCAGGCTCCTCCCACAATGTTCATTTTGCGCCCCCTAGCAACCGGAAATCAAAAATTCAACTTTTTTTCGATAATTATTGATATTCAGACTCCAGAGAACATTTCTGCACTGGTTTGGTTCCGATCCGGCAAAAATCCAGGGACTAGTTCGCAAAAGTAGGTTTTGGACAAAATTCAAAATGGCGGAAAATCTATCATGACGGAAATAAAATCGGAGATATACATTTTTTTCTACAGATGTCCAGCGTTCCAATGATATAAGACACTTGACTCTACGACATATGGTCTAGGAGTTATGAGCAGTTTCGCGCAATTGATTGCTATAGCGCCACCTATGGGCCAATTGGGCTCATCATTTGATAACCTCTCCTCGATTTTTGTACTACCATCTGACAAAGTTTCAGAGCTCCAGCACTTACGGTTTGGGCTGCACGATGCGTTTTAGGGCGGAATAATAATAATAATAAAAATCCTTACAAATACAATAGGGTTTCAGCACTTCGTGCTTGAACCCCTAATAATAATAATAATAAAAATCAGCACAAATACAATAGGTTTTCAGCACTTCGTGCTTGAACACCTAATAATAATTAAAGCTGCAAGCAGCATTTATCGGGGTTCAAGCAGTTAAGGCCTTTAAGGACATAAACATTTAAGACATTCAGTTTTATTTAGGAAGCTTTTAACCACTGACATAATAGATGGAAAAGACCATTTACAGCCAATACAGGCAATTTACCATAGCATTTTAACAGTTATAGCGCCACCTATTGTCCGATCTCTATAAAATTTGGCATGCTTGTTAATGATGTTATCTCACATATGCTCACCAATTTTTGTGAAGTTCAGAGTTTTCATTTAGGATTTATAGGCTTTTGAGTGTATTTAGCCACACCCCTTTTCTAAATGACCCATTTATAGCCATACGAAAAAATCAAAAGTTCAACTTTTTTTTAATAATTATTAATCTAGAGAGTCCAGAGAATTTTCCTAGACTGGTTTGGTTCCGATCGGGTGAAAAACCTAGGACTAGTTCGTAAAAGTAGGTATTTCACATTTTCGTTAATAACTCATGAACAATTTGATTGACAGCAATGGTTCTAGAGGCAAAGTTGTTTAGCATGAGGAGATCTATTGACTGATATGCATTTTGTGGGGATGGACACAACACCACGTAATTACAGAGCCGTAAAACTCGTTAGCGCCAACTAGTGGCCGATTTCTTTCAAAATTCTTACAGACCTCTAGGATCACGAGCCGAACATGCCCATCGAGTTTCGTTCCGATCGAACTCCGTTAACCTTGTTTAATAGGTGCTCAAATTTCATTGGCCGATGGCGGCCATGTTTTTTGAGATACGCCAATATCCTTTTACACATACATGGAACCTAGGACCAAGACACTGCATACCAAATTTCAAGTCAATCAGACTAACGGTCACGTGGTCACAGCCATTTTTATGTTTTTTCCATGGTATAGCGCCACCTACAGTTCGATCGTTGCGGTTTTTTTACTGTGACCTCAGATTGTCCTCTTTGACATGTGTACCAAGTTTGGTGAACCTATCTCATTTACTTCTCGAGTTATAGCCAATTTAGAAAATGAGGCTCCTCCCACAACGTTCATTTTGCGCCCCCTAGCAACCGGAAATCAAAAAATTCAACTTTTTTTCGATAATTATTGATAATCAGACTCCAGAGAACATTTCTGCACTGGTTTGGTTCCGATCCGGCAAAAAACCAGGGACTAGTTCGCAAAAGTAGGTTTTGGACAAAATTCAAAATGGCGGAAAATCCAATATGGCGGAAATAAAATCGGAGATATACGTTTTTTAAGTCAGGAGTCCAGCTTTCCAATGATATAAGACACTTGAGTCTATGACTTACGGTCTAGGAGTTATGAGCAGTTACGCGCAATTGATTGCTGTAGCGCCACCTATAGGCCAATCGGGGTCATACTCTCTGAACCTCTCCTCGATTTTTGTACTACCATCTGACAAAGTTTCAGAGCTCTAGCACTTACGGTTTGGGCTGCACGATGCGTTTTACGGCAGAAGAAAAATAATAATAAAAATCCTTACAAATACAATAGGGTTTCAGCACTTCGTGCTTGAACCCCTAATAAAAATCAGCACAAATACAATAGGTTTTCAGCACTTCGTGCTTGAACACCTAATAATAAAAATCAGTACAAATACAATAGGTTTTCAGCACTTCGTGCTTGAACACCTAATAAAAACTAGCAGCATTTAGCGGTGTTCAAGCTGTTAAGGCCTTTAAGATTTTTAAGCACACAAGCATCAAAAGACATTAAGTTTTATGCAGCAAACATTTAACCACTGACATCATAGATGGAATAGACCATGTTTTAGCATGATTTACCATGATATGCCACATTTAGTGTGATTTTTCATGATTTACCATGTTCCAGTATGATTTACCATGAATCTAGCATGATTTACCATAGTTTACCATGATATACCACATTCTAGACTGATTTACCAGGATTCTAGCATTATTTACCTTATTTACTATGATTTACCATGTTTCTAGCTTTATTTACCATGATTTACCACGTGGCTAGCCATTATGTGAAGCATTAGAACAAATGAATTGATAAACTTTGACAAAATATGATTGTGTCATAATAGTAATAGTTATATAAGGGATTTTTAAGAGTCTAAAGATATGAATGCACATGTGAAAAGACTGTTAATAAGCATAATGGCCAGCAGAGGGCAGTAGAAGACTACTTATTGGCTCATTTTTATTTTGAACTACTTGGTTTCACCAGTATTCTTCACTAAAGCAAACCAGTGATATACCAAGTTCTAGTATGATTCACCTTGATTTACCTGTTCTAGCATGGTTTACCACAACTGAACACATTAGAGTATGATTTGCCATGTTATAGGATGATTTACCATGATATACCACATTCTAGAATGATTTATCAGGATGTAGCATGATTTACCATGATTCATCACATTTCTAGCATGATATGCCATGATACACCATGTAATAGTATTTTTTGCTATGATTTACCATGTTTCTATCATGATTACAGGCAATTTACCATAGGAATTACATGGTTTTAAAGCTTTTCAACAGTTATAGCGCCACCTATTGTCCGATCTCCATGAAACTTTGCATGCTTCTTCACCATGGTATGACTCATATGCTCACCAATTTTTGTGAAGTTCTGAGTTTTTATTTATGATTTATAGGCGTTTGAGTGTATTTTGACACGCCCATTTTATAAATGACCCTGTTTTAGTGAACCAAAGGGCAAATTTCAACTTTTTTTCGATAATTATTGATCTAGACAGTCCAGAGAATTGTCCTAGACTGGTTTGGTTCCGATCGTGCGAAAAACCAGGGACTAGTTCGCAAAAGTAGGTTTTTAACATATTTGTGAATATTTAATGAACGATTTGATTGACAGATATGGTTCTAGAGGCAAAGTTGTTCAGCATTAGGAGATCTATCGACTGATATGCATATTATAGGGATTTGTGCAAACACCACGTGATTACAGAGCCGTAAAACTCATTAGCGCCAACTAGTGGCCGATTTCTTTCAAAACTCTTACAGACCTCTTTGGCCATGAGTCGAACATGCCCATCGAGTTTCGTTCTGATCAGCCTCCGTTAACCTTGTCTCATAGGTGCTCAAACTTCATTGGTCGATGGCGGCCATGTTTTTTGAGATACGCCAATATCCTTTTACACATACATGGCACCTTGGACCAAGACGCTGCATACCAATTTTCAAGTCAATCGGACTAACGGTCAGGTGGTCATAGCTCTTTTTATGTTTTTTTAATGTTATAGCGCCACCATGTGGCCAATCGACGCAATTTTTTTACTGTGACCTCAAAATGAACTCATTCACACGTGTACCGAGTTTGGTGGAGATATCTCTTTTACTTCTTGAGTTATAGCCATTTTAGTAAAATAGGCTCCGCCCACAAAGTTCATTTTGCGCCCCCTAGCGACCCTGAATCAAAATATCAACTTTTTTTCGATAATTATTGATAATCAGACTCCAAAGAAAGATTCTGCACTGGTTTGGTTCCGATCGGGTGAAAAACCAGGGACTAGTTCGCAAAAGTAGGTTTTGAACAAAATCCAAGATGGCGGAAGATTTTTCCAGGCGCAAATAAAATCGGAGATATACGTTTTGTCCGTCTTGAGCCAAGGATTACAGGGATATAAGACACTTGATTCTAGGATAAATGGTCTAGGAGTTATTCACGATTTCCTACTTTTGCTTGCTATAGCGCCACCTATGGGCCAATTGGGCTCATACTTTGATAACCTCTCCTCGATTTTTGTACTACCATCTGGCAAAGTTTCAGAGCTCTAGCACTTACGGTTTGGGCTGCACGATGCGTTTTAGCGGAGAAGAAAAATAATAAAAATCGGTACAATTACAATAGGTTTTCAGCACTTCGTGCTTGAACACCTAATTAAAGCTGCTAGCAGCATTTAGCGGTGTTCAAGCAATTAAGGCAGTTAAGGCCTTTAAGCTCAAAAGCATCAAAAGACATTACGTTTTATGTAGCAAGCATTTAACCACTGACATCATAGATGGAAGACAATTTTTAGCATGATTTACCATGATATACCAAATCTAGTGTGATTTTTCATGATTTACCATGTTCCAGTATGATTTACCATGAATCTAGCATGATTTACAATAGTTTACCATGATATACCAAGTTCTAGGATGATTCACCATGATTTGTCTTGTTCTAGCATGGTTTACCACAATTGAACACATTCTAGTATGATTTCATATGATTCTAGCATTCATTGAAGAGATATAGGCTTTCAGGGACACATATGGCTACATATTTAAGTGACCCTATTATAGCCATCCAAAGTTAGACCTTTTCTGATAATCATTGATCTAGAGAGTCCAGAGAAATGCACTGCACTGATTTTTAGAATTACGATATAAAGATTATATTATCATAGATGGAAAATACCATTTACAGCCAATACAGGCAATTTACCATAGGAAATACATGGTTTTAAAGCTTTTTAACATACTTATTACTTATAACATAATTATTTATTAATTTTCATTCATTCATTTATTTAGTCATTCTTTTTATTTATTTCTTTGTGTTTTATTGTTTAAAATGTCTGTGTAATGTCCTTTTATAATGAATTTGTATAGAGACTTGCATCATACATTTGGCAGGTTTATAATGAAGTACTTACAACAAAAGGTGATGTAAGAAATGAAACAAACTCTTTGCAGCAGAAAGAGAAAAAAGAAAGGAAAGACAAAGAACTTTGAGATATATTAGACCATATTTGCTGCTTCATTCTCATCATATTCCAACACTTCAAGTATTGATAAACAGGTAAGACTATTTTTATCTTTTAAATTAGTTATAACTGTTATTACATTGACATAATATGCCTAGAATTCTCTGTAATATTTGTTTCTGTTATAAGGATATTCTGTTAAATAAATAGTTGCTTTTAAACACAATGTTTTAGAAGTACATAATTCACTTGTAAAGTGTAAATAAAATAAAAAATCCTAATCAAATCCTCATTGTCTTTAGGTACATCAAATGTCTTACGCTGCTCTGATGACAAAATCATCTTCATTATAGGACAATATTCAACTCCAGAACCAGCTGAAGATTCTATTCAATGCAAATCAAGGAATCAGTTTGACTGCAGAAAAACCATGTCCAGATCATCACAGCACCATCACCATTGTGGACTACATCTGTGTGGCTCAGTTCAGCATTCAGATCATCACACCACCATCACCATTGTGGACTACATCTGTGTGGCTCAGTTCAGCATTCAGATCATCACACCACCATTGTGGACTACATCTCTGTGGCTCAGTTCAGCATTCAGATCATCACACCACCATCACCATTGTGGACTACATCTGTGTGGCTCAGTTTCAGCACATACTGAAATGCTGACCATTCTGAAATGCTTATCACAGTTGTATCTGACAGAGTTGTTGTGTTTGACAGAGGCCAGTGTTGTCTGTCATTGAGGGTATTTTAGTGGTGTTTGTCCTGCATGGACCGAAGCCCTTACCACCCTATCATCCCTGAGGATTGGTCTATGAGCTGAACGCCACTGAATTATTGTCTCTTACCATTTCATATGTCTTGTTTTCATATGCATTGTTTTGTTTTTTTTATTCTGTCATTAAAATTGATCTATGACTTTTAGTTTGATTCAATGTACCTTTTTTAAATGGCACATTTTTCATATTAACTCTAATGAATGTGCTTACACAAATTGTTGGATATATATTTGAAATAAATGATTATATATATTAATAATAGTTATATATTTTCTGATAATTATTGATCTAGGGAGTCAAGAGAATTGTACTGTACTGGTTTTGAACATTGATTTTAACATTATATGCTCATAGATGGAAAACAAAATGTACAGCTAACCTTATTTATTATTATATTATTTATCATAAATATTATTTCCATCATAATAAATAGCTTTAAGCATTTGTTTGTTAGCCAATGCTGAAAACTGCTTTAAAAGATTAAAAATGTCTAATGCTATTGCTCCCTCTCGTGGACAACAGCAGTATTACAATACAGTTGAAATGAATGACAGGATTTTTTTAAATTTTTTTTTACTTATATCTCGGGAATGAGAAAGCGAAAAAATCTGAAACTCAGAACTTAGATAGTGTTAGAGGAGCTCTGTTGAACAAGACCATCGCAGTGTTCCTGAGTGATCGGGGACAGGAGTTATGTATGTTGAAATGCATATCTTTGTGCTCTTATAACTCGGGAATGCCCAGGCCAAATCGCACCATACTCGAATCGAAGCTAGATGAGGACGGGGCCTTTCCAACAAGCTCTCTCACAAGGATGTAGGTGCTCTAGATCGGGAGATATAGCCATTCAGAGTTGGGGGTCTCACGAATTAGAGATCCGCGGGGGGTGGGGGGGTTCTCCCGAGCCCCGCGACGCCAGATTTGGATCAAGAGCCGGAGAGGACCTCACCATCAAAATTTGAGCGTGCAGTGACTTTTCGTTTTCGAGTTATGACTGAACTTTGTTACTGTAGGGCGTGGCCTGAAGGTTTTAGTTCGTTATTAAGAATGCTGTTAATGTTGATATTTAATGTGATACTAATAGTAAATTCTCATAGCAATACTCCAATAGATGCAATTTGGACAAAATGTGATGTGTAAATGTTAAAATTGTGATTTTTATAAAGTCTAAATAAGAATTATACTATAATATTAGTTTGTAGCATGACAAATGACTATTTTAACAGCAGGGGGTAGTACAATACCACTTATTGGCTTAAGTCTTTATATTCACATCATTTTCACATTTTTAACTGTTATAAAGGGTTATATTTTGTCCGAATCTGTCTGCAAAATGTTGTGCTTATTTAGTTTTACATGATTCAAACTTTTTTTAGATAGATATGAGCTTTCTTGAAGAGATATAGGCTTTCAGGGACACTTGATCAATGCTTACATATTGAATGTCACTATTATAGCCATCCATAATGAATAAGTTATATATTTTCTGATAATTATTGATCTAGGGAGTCAAGAGAATTGTACTGTACTGGTTTTGAACATTGATTTTAACATTATATGCTCATAGATGGAAAACAAAATGTACAGCTAACCTTATTTATTATTATATTAATTATCATAAATATTATTTCCATCATAATAAATAGCTTTAAGCATTTGTTTGTTAGCCAATGCTGAAAACTGCTTTAAAAGATTAAAAATGTCTAATGCTATTGCTCCCTCTCGTGGACAACAGCGGTATTACAATACAGTTGAAATGAATGACAGGATTTTTTTTTTTTTTTTACTTATATCTCGGGAATGAGAAAGCGAAAAAATCTGAAACTCAGAACTTAGATAGTGTTAGAGGAGCTCTGTTGAACAAGACCATCGCAGTGTTCCTGAGTGATCGGGGACAGGAGTTATGTATGTTGAAATGCATATCTTTGTGCTCTTATAACTCGGGAATGCCCAGGCCAAATCGCACCATACTCGAATCGAAGCTAGATGAGGACGGGGCCTTTCCAACAAGCTCTCTCACAAGGATGTAGGTGCTCTAGATCGGGAGATATAGCCATTTAGAGTTGGGGGTCTCACCAATTAGAGATCCGCGGGTGGGGGGTTCTCCCGAGCCCCGCGACGCCAGATTTGGATCAAGAGCCCGGAGAGGACCTCACCATCAAAATTTGAGCGCGCAGTGACTTTTCGTTTTCGAGTTATGAGTGAATTTGTACTGTAGGGGCGTGGCCTGAAGGTTTTAGTTTCGTTTTAAGGCGTTAATGTTGATTTTAATGTGATACTAATAGTAAATTCTCAATAGCAATACTCCAATAGATGAATTTGGACAAAATGTGAGTGTAAATGTTAAAATTGTGATTTTTATAAAGTCTAAATAAGAATTATAGTATAATATTAGTTAGTAGCATGACAAAATGACTATTTTAAACAGCAGGGGGTAGTACAATACCACTTATTGCTTAAGCCTTTATATTCACATCATTTTCACATTTTTTAACTGCTATAAAGGGTATATTTTGTCCGAATCTGTCTGAAAAATGTTGTGCTTATTTAGTTTTACATGTTCAAACTTGTTTTTAAGAAGATATGAGCATTCATTGAAGAGATATAGGCTTTCAGGGACACTTGATCAATGCTACATATTGAAGTGTCACTATTATAGCCATCCAAATAATAAGTTATATCTTTTCTGATAATTATTGATCTAGGGAGTCAAGAGAATTGTACTGTACTGGTTTTGAACATTGATTTTTAACATTATATGCTCATAGATGGAAAACAAAATGTACAGCCAACCTTATTTATTATTATATTATTTATCATAAATATTATTTCCATCATAATAAATAGCTTTAAGCATTTGTTTGTTAGCCAATGCTGAAAACTGCTTTAAAAGATTAAAAATGTCTAATGCTGTTGCTCCCTCTCGTGGACAACAGCGGTATTACAATACAGTTGAAATGAATGACAGGATTCTTTTTTTTTTTTTTTACTTATATCTCGGGAATGAGAAAGCGAAAAAATCTGAAACTCAGAACTTAGATAGTGTTAGAGGAGCTCTGTTGAACAAGACCATCGCGGTGTTCCTGAGTGATCGGGGACAGGAGTTATGTATGTTGAAATGCATATCTTTGTGGGCTTATAACTCGGGAATGCCCAGGCCAAATCACACCATACTCGAATCGAAGCTAGATGAGGACGGGGCCTTTCCAACAAGCTCTCCCACAAGGATGTAGGTGCTCTAGATCGGGAGATAAAGCCATTTAGAGTTGGGGGTCTCACGAATTAGAGATCCGCGGGTGGGGGGTTCTCCCGAGCCCCGTGACGCTAGATTTGGATCAAGAGCCCGGAGAGGACCTCACCATCAAAATTTGAGCGCGCAGTGACTTTTCGTTTTCGAGTTATGAGTGAATTTGTACTGTAGGGGCGTGGCCTGAAGGATTTAGTTTCGTTTTAAAGCTTTAATGTTGATTTTAATGTGATACTAATAGTAAATTCTCAATAGCAATACTCCAATAGATGAATTTGGACAAAATGTGAGTGTAAATGTTAAAATTGTGATTTTTATAAAGTCTAAATAAGAATTATAGTATAATATTAGTTAGTAGCATGACACAATGACTATTTTAAACAGCAGGGGGTAGTACAATACCACTTATTAGCTTAAGCCTTTATATTCACATCATTTTCACATATTTAACTGCTATAAAGGGTATATTTTGTCCGAATCTGTCTGAAAAATGTTGTGCTTATTTAGTTTTACATGTTCAAACTTGTTTTTAAGAAGATATGAGCATTCATTGAAGAGATATAGGCTTTCAGGGACACTTGATCAATGCTACATATTGAAGTGTCACTATTATAGCCATCCAAATAAATAAGTTATATCTTTTCTGATAATTATTGATCTAGGGAGTCAAGAGAATTGTACTGTACTGGTTTTGAACATTGATTTTAACATTATATGCTCATAGATGGAAAACAAAATGTACAGCCAACCTTATTTATTATTATATTATTTATCATAAATATTATTTCCATCATAATAAATAGCTTTAAGCATTTGTTTGTTAGCCAATGCTGAAAACTGCTTTAAAAGATTAAAAATGTCTAATGCTGTTGCTCCCTCTCGTGGACATATCTTTTCTGGAAAACAAAATGTACAGCCAATACAGGCAATTTGCCATAGGAAACATATGGGTTTAAAGCTTTTTTACAGTTATAGCGCCACCTATTGTCCGATCTCCATGAAACTTTGCATGCTTCTTCATCATGGTATGACACATATGCACAGCAATTTTTTGTGAAGTTCTGAGTTTTTATTTAGGATTTATAGGCTTTTGAGTGTATTTTGAAACGCCCATTTTCTAAATGACCCTGTTATAGTGAACCAAAGGGCAAATTTCTACTTTTTTTCGATAATTATTGATCTAGAGAGTCCAGAGAATTGTCCTAGACTGGTCTGGTTCCGATCGGGCGAAAAACCAGGGACTAGTTCGCAAAAGTAGGTTTTTAACATATTCGTGAATATTTAATGAACGATTTGACTGACAGCAATGGTTCTAGAGGCAAAGTTGTTCAGCATGAGGAGATCTATCGACTGATATGCATTTTATGGGGATTTGTGCAACACCACGTGATTACAGAGCCGTAAAACTCGTTAGCGCCAACTAGTGGCCGATTTCTTTCAAAACTCTTACGGACCTCTTAGGCCATGAGTTGAACATGCCTATCGAGTTTCGTTCCGATCGGACTCCGTTAACCTTGTTTAATAGGTGCTTGAACTTCATTGGCTAATGGCGGCCATGTTTTTTTAGATACGCCAATATCCTTTTACACATACATGGCACCTTGAACCAAGACACTGCATACCAATTTTCAAGTCAATTGGACTAACGGTCAGGTGGCCACACCCCCTTTTATGTTTTTTTAATGTTATAGCGCCACCTAGTGTTCGATAGTCGCGATTTTTTTACTGTGACCTCAGATTGAACTCATGCACATGTGTACCAAGTTTGGTGAGGATATCTCATTTACTTCTCGAGTTATAGCCATTTTAGTAAAATAGGCTCCTCCCACAATGTTTGTTTTACTGCCCCTAGCGACCGTAAATCGAAATTTCAACTTTTTTTCGATAATTATTGATATTCAGTCTCCAGAGAACATTTCTGCACTGGTTTGGTTCCGATCGGGCAAAAAACCAGGGACTAGTTTGCAAAAGTAGTTTTTCAACAAAATTCAAAATGGCGGAAAATCCAATATGGCGGAAATTAAATCGGAGATATACGTTTTTTAAGTCAGAAGTCCAGCTTTCCAATGATATAAGACACTTGAGTCTACGACTTACGGTTTAGGAGTTATGAGCAGTTTCGCGCAATTGGTTGCTATAGCGCCACCTATGGGCCAATCGGGCTCATAATTTGATAACCTCTCCTCGATTTTTGTACTACCATCTGACAAAGTTTCAAGTCTCTAGCATTTACGGTTTGGTCTGCACGATGCGTTTTACGGCAGAAGAATAATAATAATAATAATAATTAAAGCTGCAAGCAGCATTTATCGGGGTTCAAGCAGTTAAGGCCTTTAAGGACATAAACATTTAAGACATTCAGTTTTATTTAGGAAGCTTTTAACCAGTGACATAATAGATGGAAAAGACCATTTACAGCCAATACAGGCAATTTACCATAGCATTTTAACAGTTATAGCGCCACCTATTGTCCGATCTCTATAAAATTTGGCATGCTTGTTAATGATGTTATCTCACATATGCTCACCAATTTTTGTGAAGTTCAGAGTTTTCATTTAGGATTTATAGGCTTTTGAGTGTATTTAGCCACACCCCTTTTCTAAATGACCCATTTATAGCCATACGAAAAAATCAAAAGTTCAACTTTTTTTTAATAATTATTAATCTAGAGAGTCCAGAGAATTTTCCTAGACTGGTTTGGTTCCGATCGGGTGAAAAACCTAGGACTAGTTCGTAAAAGTAGGTATTTCACATTTTCGTTAATAACTCATGAACAATTTGATTGACAGCAATGGTTCTAGAGGCAAAGTTGTTTAGCATGAGGAGATCTATTGACTGATATGCATTTTGTGGGGATGGACACAACACCACGTGATTACAGAGCCGTAAAACTCGTTAGCGCCAACTAGTGGCCGATTTCTTTCAAAATTCTTACAGACCTCTAGGATCACGAGTCGAACATGCCCATCGAGTTTCGTTCCGATCGAACTCCGTTAACCTTGTTTAATAGGTGCTCAAACTTCATTGGCCGATGGCGGCCATGTTTTTTGAGATACGCCAATATCCTTTTACACATACATGGCACCTAGGACCAAGACACTGCATACCAAATTTCAAGTCAATCAGACTAACGGTCACGTGGTCACAGCCATTTTTATGTTTTTTCCATGTTATAGCGCCACCTAGTGTTCAATCGTCGCGATTTTTTTACTGTGACCTCGGATTGTCCTCTTTGACATGTGTACCAAGTTTGGTGAACCTATCTCATTTACTTCTCGAGTTATAGCCAATTTAGAAAATCAGGCTCCTCCCACAACGTTCATTTTGCGCCCCCTAGCAACCGAAAATCAAAAATTCAACTTTTTTTCGATAATTATTGATATTCAGACTCCAGAGAACATTTCTGCACTGGTTTGGTTCCGATCTGGCAAAAATCCAGGGACTAGTTCGCAAAAGTAGGTTTTGGACAAAATTCAAAATGGCGGAAAATCTATCATGACGGAAATAAAATCGGAGATATACATTTTTTTTCTACAGATGTCCAGCGTTCCAATGATATAAGACACTTGAGTCTATGTCTTACGGTCTAGGAGTTATGAACAGTTTCGCGCAATTGATTGCTATAGCGCCACCTATGGGCCGATTGGGCTGAGTCCGTGTATCTGAGTAGCGAGGATGAGTACTACCCTATGCCCAAATTTCACGTCTCTAGCCTTTACGGTTTGGTCTGCACGATGCGTTTTATGGCGGAAAAATAATAATAATAAAAATCCTTCCAATAACAATAGGGTTTCAGCACTTCGTGCTTGAACCCCTAATTAAAGCTGCTAGCAGCATTTAGCGGTGTTCAAGCTGTTAAGGCCTTTAAGATTTTTAAGCACACAAGCATCAAAAGACATTAAGTTTTATGTAGCAAGCATTTAACCACTGACATCATAGATGGAATAGACCATGTTTTAGCATGATTTACCATTATATACCACATTTAGTGTGATTTTTCATGATTTACCATGTTCCAGTATGATTTACCATGAATCTAGCATGATTTACCATAGTTTACCATGATATACCACATTCTAGAATGATTTACCAGGATTCTAGCATTATTTACCTTATTTACTATGATTTACCATGTTTCTAGCTTTATTTACCATGATTTACCACGTGGCTAGCCATTATGTGAAGCATTAGAACAAATGAATTGATAAACTTTGACAAAATATGATTGTGTCATAATAGTAATAGTTTTATAAGGGATTTTTAAGAGTCTAAAGATATGAATGCACATGTGAAAAGACTGTTAATAAGCATAATGGCCAGCAGAGGGCAGTAGAAGACTACTTATTGGCTCATTTTCATTCTGAACTACTTGGTTTCACCAGTATTCTTCACTAAAGCAAACCAGTGATATACCAAGTTCTAGTATGATTCACCTTGATTTACCCTGTTCTAGCATGGTTTACCACAACTGAACACATTTGAGTATGATTTGCCATGTTATAGGAGGATTTACCACAACTGAACACATTTGAGTATGATTTGCAATGTTATAGGATGATTTACCA
Organism: Chrosomus eos; assembly: GCA_036326025.1. Taxonomy (NCBI): domain Eukaryota; kingdom Metazoa; phylum Chordata; class Actinopteri; order Cypriniformes; family Leuciscidae; genus Chrosomus; species Chrosomus eos. The sequence continues at coordinate 5,499,761 of CM070818.1, read as the reverse complement.
TGATATACCACATTCTAGAATAATTAATCAGAATGTAGCATGATTTACCATGATTCATCACATTTCTAGCATTATTTGCCATGATACACCATGTAATAGTATTTTTTGCTATGATTTACCAGGTTTCTATCATGATTACAGGCAATTTACCATAGGAAATACATGGTTTTTAAAGCTTTTCAACAGTTATAGCGCAAACTATTGTCCGATCTCCATGAAACTTTGCATGCTTCTTCACCATGGTATGACTCATATGCTCACCAATTTTTGTAAAGTTCTGAGTTTTTATTTATGATTTATAGGCGTTTGAGTGTATTTTGACACACCCATTTTATAAATGACCCTGTTATAGTGAACCAAAGGCCAAATTTCAACTTTTTTTCGATAATTATTGATCTAGACAGTCCAGAGAATTGTTCTAGACTGGTCTGTGTTCCGATCGTGCGAAAAAACCAGGGACTAGTTCGCAAAAGTAGGTTTTTAACATATTTGTGAATATTTAATGAACGATTTGATTGACAGATATGGTTCTAGAGGCAAAGTTGTTCAGCATTAGGAGATCTATCAAATGATATGCATTTTGTGGGGATTTGTGCAACACCACGTGATTACAGAGCCATAAAACTCGTTAGCGCCAACTAGTGGCCGATTTCTTTCAAAATTCTTACAGACCTCTAGGGCCATGAGTCAAACATGCCCAGCGAGTTTCGTTCCGATCGGCCTCCGTTAACCTTGTCTCATAGGTGCTCAAACTTCATTGGTCGATGGCGGCCATGTTTTTTGTGATACGCCAATATCCTTTTACACATACATGGCGCCTTGGACCAAGACACTGCATACCAATTTTCAAGTCAATCGGACTAACGGTCAGGTGGCCACACCCCCTTTTATGTTTTTTTAATGTTATAGCGCCACCTAGTGTTCGATCGTCGCGATTTTTTTACTGTGACCTCAGATTGAACTCATGCACATGTGTACCAAGTTTGGTGAGGATATCTCATTTACTTCTTGAGTTATAGCCATTTTAGTAAAATAGGCTCCTCCCACAATGTTTGTTTTACTGCCCCTAGCGACCGTAAATCGAAATTTCAACTTTTTTTTCGATAATTATTGATATTCAGTCTCCAGAGAACATTTCTGCACTGGTTTGGTTCCGATCGGGCAAAAAACCAGGGACTAGTTCGCAAAAGTAGTTTTTCAACAAAATTCAAAATGGCGGAAAATCCAATATGGCGGAAATTAAATCGGAGATATACGTTTTTTAAGTCAGAAGTCCAGCTTTCCAATGATATAAGACACTTGAGTCTACGACTTACGGTTTAGGAGTTATGAGCAGTTTTGCGCAATTGGTTGCTATAGCGCCACCTATGGGCCAATCGGGCTCATAATTTGATAACCTCTCCTCGATTTTTGTACTACCATCTGACAAAGTTTCAAGTCTCTAGCATTTACGGTTTGGTCTGCACGATGCGTTTTACGGCAGAAGAATAATAATAATAATAATTAAAGCTGCTAGCAGCATTTAGCGGTGTTCAAGCAATTAAGGCAGTTAAGGCCTTTAAGCTCAAAAGCATCAAAAGACATTACGTTTTATGTAGCAAGCATTTAACCACTGACATCATAGATGGAAGACAATTTTTAGCATGATTTACCATGATATACCAAATCTAGTGTGATTTTTCATGATTTACCATGTTCCAGTATGATTTACCATGAATCTAGCATGATTTACAATAGTTTACCATGATATACCAAGTTCTAGGATGATTCACCATGATTTGCCTTGTTCTAGCATGGTTTACCACAATTGAACACATTCTAGTATGATTTCATATGATTCTAGCATTCATTGAAGAGATATAGGCTTTCAGGGACACATATGGCTACATATTTAAGTGACCCTATTATAGCCATCCAAATGAAGAAGTTAGACCTTTTCTGATAATCATTGATCTAGAGAGTCCAGAGAAATGCACTGCACTGATTTTTAGAATTACGATATAAAGATTATATTATCATAGATGGAAAATACCATTTACAGCCAATACAGGCAATTTACCATAGGAAATACATGGTTTTAAAGCTTTTTAGCATACAATAATTATTTATTAATTTTCATTCATTCATTTATTTAGTCATTCTTTTTATTTATTTCTTTGTGTTTTATTGTTTAAAATGTCTGTGTAATGTCATTTTATAATGAATTTGTATAGAGACTTGCATCATACATTTGGCAGGTTTATAATGAAGTACTTACAACAAAAGGTGATGTAAGAAATGAAACAAACTCTTTGCAGCAGAAAGAGAAAAAAGAAAGGAAAGACAAAGAACTTTGAGATATATTAGACCATATTTGCTGCTTCATTCTCATCATATTCCAACACTTCAAGTATTGATAAACAGGTAAGACTATTTTTATCTTTTAAATTAGTTATAACTGTTATTACATTGACATAATATGCCTAGAATTCTCTGTAATATTTGTTTCTGTTATAAGGATATTCTGTTAAATAAATAGTTGCTTTTAAACACAATGTTTTAGAAGTACATAATTCACTTGTAAAGTGTAAATAAAATAAAAAATCCTAATCAAATCCTCATTGTCTTTAGGTACATCAAATGTCTTACGCTGCTCTGATGACAAGATCATCTTCATTATAGGACAATAATCAACTCCAGAACCAGCTGAAGATTCTATTCAATGCAAATCAAGGAATCAGTTTGACTGCAGAAAAACAATGTCCAGATCATCACACCACCATCACCATTGTGGACTACATCTGTGTGGCTCAGTTCAGCATTCAGATCATCACACCACCATCACCATTGTGGACTACATCTGTGTGGCTCAGTTCAGCATTCAGATCATCACACCACCATCACCATTGTGGACTACATCTGTGTGGCTCAGTTCAGCATTCAGATCATCACACCACCATCACCATTGTGGACTACATCTGTGTGGCTCAGTTCAGCATACTGAAATCATCGATCACCATACTGCATCACCATTGTGGAAGGCCTAGCACTCTTTGGGATTGTTGGCTCATGATTTTCATTCATTGTCATGAATCTGATGCTACACCTACACCTAACTTACCACATTGTGGATTATATTAACTGATTGTGGCTCGTCGAGGTTTCATGCATTCCATATACAATGCTACAGCTACCACCATATTTTCCACATTGATGAGCTTACATCTGTGTGTGGACTCTTAGTAATGCAATGCAGCACTACTGGAAATGCGTACCATTCTGAAATGGCTTATTTACTTTTATCTGGAGAAACAGTCGTTGAGTGTTGTGTTTGACAAGAGCCAGCGTTGTTCCTGGTCATTGGAGGGATTTATGTGGTGTCTTTTGTGCCTGCAATGGACCGAACGAAGCCCTTACCACCGGCTACTCATTCTCCCATGAGAGTGATTTGGACTCTTATGAGCTGAACCAAATGACGCCAACTGAATTTATATTGTCTCCTATTTCTCATTTCATATGTCTTGTATTGTTCCAATAGCATTTGTTTTCTTTTTTTTTTATTCTGTCATTAAAATTGATCTAATGACTTTTTAAAGATGGTATTCACATGGTAACCTTTTTTAAATGGCACATTTTTTACATATGTAATCTAATTGTGAAATGTGGCTTATAGACACAAATTGTTTGAGATATACATATTGAAGATTATAGACATTGATCATAATATATTAAATTATAATAAGTTTATATCTTTCTGATAATTATTGATCTAGGGAGTCAAGAGAATTGTACTGTACTGGTTTTGAACATTGATTTTAACATTATATGCTCATAATGGAAAACAAAATGTACAGCTAACCTTATTTATTATTATATTATTTTTCATAAATATTATTTCCATCATAATAAATAGCTTTAAGCATTTGTTTGTTAGCCAATGCTGAAAACTGCTTTAAAAGATTAAAAATGTCTAATGCTATTGCTCCCTCTCGTGGACAACAGCGGTATTACAATACAGTTGAAATGAATGACAGGATTTTTTTTTTTTTTTTTTTACTTATATCTCGGGAATGAGAAAGCGAAAAAATCTGAAACTCAGAACTTAGATAGTGTTAGAGAAGCTCTGTTGAACAAGACCATCGCGGTGTTCCTGAGTGATCTGGGACAGGAGTTATGTATGTTGAAATGCATATCTTTGTGGGCTTATAACTCGGGAATGCCCAGGCCAAATCGCACCATACTCGAATCGAAGCTAGATGAGGACGGGGCCTTTCCAACAAGCTCTCCCACAAGGATGTAGGTGATCTAGATCGGGAGATACGGCCATTCAGAGTTGGGGGTCTCACGAATTAGAGATCCGCGGGTGGAGGGTTCTCCCGAGCCCCGCGACGCCAGATTTGGATCAAGAGCCCGGAGAGGACCTCACCATCAAAATTTGAGCGCGCAGTGACTTTTCGTTTTCGAGTTATGAGTGAATTTGTACTGTAGGGGCGTGGCCTGAAGGTTTCAGTTTCGTTTTAAGGCGTTAATGTTGATTTTAATGTGATACTAATAGTAAATTCTCAATAGCAATACTCCAATAGATGAATTTGGACAAAATGTGAGTGTAAATGTTAAAATTGTGATTTTTATAAAGTCTAAATAAGAATTATACTATAATATTAGTTAGTAGCATGACAAAATGACTATTTTAAACAGCAGGGGGTAGTACAATACCACTTATTGGCTTAAGCCTTTATATTCACATCATTTTCACATATTTAACTGCTATAAAGGGTATATTTTGTCCGAATCTGTCTGAAAAATGTTGTGCTTATTTAGTTTTACATGTTCAAACTTGTTTTTAAGAAGATATGAGCATTCATTGAAGAGATATAGGCTTTCAGGGACACTTGATCAATGCTACATATTGAAGTGTCACTATTATAGCCATCCAAATGAATAAGTTATATCTTTTCTGATAATTATTGATCTAGGGAGTCAAGAGAATTGTACTGTACTGGTTTTGAACATTGATTTTAACATTATATGCTCATAGATGGAAAACAAAATGTACAGCCAACCTTATTTATTATTATATTATTTATCATAAATATTATTTCCATCATAATAAATAGCTTTAAGCATTTGTTTATTAGCCAATGCTGAAAACTGCTTTAAAAGATTAAAAATGTCTAATGCTGTTGCTCCCTCTCGTGGACATATCTTTTCTGGAAAACAAAATGTACAGCCAATAGGCCTACAGGCAATTTGCCATAGGAAACATATGGGTTTAAAGCTTTTTTACAGTTATAGCGCCACCTATTGTCCGATCTCAATGAAACTTTGCATGCTTCTTCACCATGGTATGACACATATGCTCATCGATTTTCGTGAAGTTCTGAGTTTTTATTTATGATTTATAGGCTTTTGAGTGTATTTTGACATGCCCATTTTCTAAATTACCCTGTTATAGTGAACCAAAGGGCAAATTTCAACTTTTTTTCAATAATTATTGATCTAGAGAGTCCAGAGATTTGTCTCAGACTGGTCTGGTTCTGATCGGGCGAAAAACCAGGGACTAGTTTGCAAAAGTAGGTTTTTAACATATTTGTGAATATTTAATGAACGATTTGATTGACAGATATGGTTCTAGAGGCAAAGTTGTTCAGCATGAGGAGATCTATCGACTGATATGCATTTTATGGGGATGTGTGCAACACCACGTGATTACAGAGCCGTAAAACTCGTTAGCGCCAACTAGTGGCCGATTTCTTTCAAAACTCTTGAAGACCTCTTGGGCCATGAGTTGAACATGCCTATCGAGTTTCGTTCCGATCGGACTCCGTTAACCTTGTTTAATAGGTGCTTGAAGTTCATTGGCTAATGGCGGCCATGTTTTTTTAGATACGCCAATATCCTTTTACACATACATGGCACTTTGAACCAAGACACTGCATACCAATTTTCAAGTCAATTGGACTAACGGTCAGGTGGCCACACCCCCTTTTATGTTTTTTTAATGTTATAGCGCCACCTAGTGTTCGATAGTCGCGATTTTTTTACTGTGACCTCAGATTGAACTCATGCACATGTGTACCAAGGTTGGTGAGGATATCTCATTTACTTCTCGAGTTATAGCCATTTTAGTAAAATAGGCTCCTCCCACAATGTTTGTTTTACTGCCCCTAGCGACCGTAAATCGAAATTTCAACTTTTTTTCGATAATTATTGATATTCAGACTCCAGAGAACATTTCTGCACTGGTTTGGTTCCGATCGGGCAAAAAACCAGGGACTAGTTCGCAAAAGTAGTTTTTCAACAAAATTCAAAATGGCGGAAAATCCAATATGGCGGAAATTAAATCGGAGATATACGTTTTTTAAGTCAGAAGTCCAGCTTTCCAATGATATAAGACACTTGAGTCTACGACTTACGGTTTAGGAGTTATGAGCAGTTTTGCGCAATTGGTTGCTATAGCGCCACCTATGGGCCAATCGGGCTCATAATTTGATAACCTCTCCTCGATTTTTGTACTACCATCTGACAAAGTTTCAAGTCTCTAGCATTTACGGTTTGGTCTGCACGATGCGTTTTACGGCAGAATAATAATAATAATAATAATAATTAAAGCTGCTAGCAGCATTTAGCGGTGTTCAAGCTGTTAAGGCCTTTAAGATTTTTAAGCACACAAGCATCAAAAGACATTAAGTTTTATGTAGCAAGCATTTAACCACTGACATCATAGATGGAATAGACCATGTTTTAGCATGATTTACCATGATATACCACATTTAGTGTGATTTTTCATGATTTACCATGTTCCAGTATGATTTATCATGAATCTAGCATGATTTACCATAGTTTACCATGATATACCACATTCTAGAATGATTTACCAGGATTCTAGCATTATTTACCTTATTTACTATGATTTACCATGTTTCTAGCTTTATTTACCATGATTTACCACGTGGCTAGCCATTATGTGAAGCATTAGAACAAATGAATTGATAAACTTTGACAAAATATGATTGTGTCATAATAGTAATAGTTATATAAGTGATTTTTAAGAGTCTAAAGATATGAATGCACATGTGAAAAGACTGTTAATAAGCATAATGGCCAGCAGAGGGCAGTAGAAGACTACTTATTGGCTCATTTTCATTCTGAACTACTTGGTTTCACCAGTATTCTTCACTAAAGCAAACCAGTGATATACCAAGTTCTAGTATGATTCACCTTGATTTATCCTGTTCTAGCATGGTTTACCACAACTGAACACATTTGAGTATGATTTGCCATGTTATAGGATGATTTACCATGATATACCACATTCTAGAATGATTTATCAGGATGTAGCATGATTTACCATGATTCATCACATTTCTAGCATGATTTGCCATGATACACCATGTAATAGTATTTTTTGCTATGATTTACCATGTTTCTATCATGATTACAGGCAATTTACCATAGGAAATACATGGTTTTAAAGCTTTTCAACAGTTATAGCGCCACCTATTGTCCGATCTCCATGAAACTTTGCATGCTTCTTCACCATGGTATGACTCATATGCTCACCAATTTTTGTGAAGTTCTGAGTTTTTATTTATGATTTATAGGCGTTTGAGTGTATTTTGACACACCCATTTTATAAATGACCCTGTTTTAGTGAACCAAAGGCCAAATTTCAACTTTTTTTCGATAATTATTGATCTAGACAGTCCAGAGAATTGTTCTAGACTGGTCTGGTTCCGATCGTGCGAAAAACCAGGGACTAGTTCGCAAAAGTAGGTTTTTAACATATTTGTGAATATTTAATGAACGATTTGATTGACAGATATAGTTCTAGAGGCAAAGTTGTTCAGCATGAGGAGATCTATCGACTGATATAAATTTTATGGGGATTTGTGCAACACCACGTGATTACAGAGGCGTAAAACTCGTTAGCGCCAACTAGTGGCCGATTTCTTTCAAAACTCTTACAGACCTCTTGGGCCACGAGTCGAACATGCCCATCGAGTTTCGTTCCGATCGGACTCCGTTAACCTTGTTTAATAGGTGCTTGAACTTCATTGGCTAATGGCGGCCATGTTTTTTGAGATACGCCAATATCCTTTTACACATACATGGCACCTAGGACCAAGACACTGCATACCAATTTTCAAGTCAATCGGACTAACGCTCAGCCCTTTATATGTTTTCTTCACATTATAGCGCCACCTAGTGTTCAATCGTCGCGATTTTTTTACTGTGACCTCAAATTGAACTCATGCATATGTGTATCAAGTTTGGTCAAGTTATCTTATTAACTTCTTGAGTTATAGCCATTTTAGTAAAATAGGCTCCTCCCACAATGTTATTTTTGCGCCCCCTAGCGACCGTAAATCGAAATTTCAACTTTTTTTTGATAATTATTAATATTCAGTCTCCAGAGAACATTTCTGCACTGGTTTGGTTCCGATCGGGCAAAAAACCAGGGACTAGTTCGCAAAAGTAGTTTTTCAACAAAATTCAAAATGGCGGAAAATCCAATATGGCGGAAATTAAATCGGAGATATACGTTTTTTAAGTCAGAAGTCCAGCTTTCCAATGATATAAGACACTTGAGTCTACGACTTACGGTTTAGGAGTTATGAGCAGTTTTGCGCAATTGGTTGCTATAGCGCCACCTATGGGCCAATCGGGCTCATAATTTGATAACCTCTCCTCGATTTTGTGTACTACCATCTGACAAAGTTTCAAGTCTCTAGCACTTACGGTTTGGGCTGCACGATGCGTTTTAGGGGAAAATAATAATAATAATAATAATAATAATAATAAAAATCAGTACAAATACAATAGGTTTTCAGCACTTCGTGCTTGAAACACCTAATAAAAATCAGCACAAATACAATAGGTTTTCAGCACTTCGTGCTTGAACACCTAATAATAAAAATCAGCACAAATACAATAGGTTTTCAGCACTTCGTGCTTGAACACCTAATAATTAAAGCTGCAAGCAGCATTTATCGGTGTTCAAGCAGTTAAGGCAGTTAAGGCCTTTAAGCTCAAAAGCATCAAAAGACGTTAAGTTTTATGTAGCAAGCATTTAACCACTGAATCCCAGATGGAATAGACCATTTTTAGCATGATGTACCATGATATACCAAATTTAGTGTGATATTTCATGATTTACCATGTTCCAGTATGATTTACCATGAATCTAGCATGATTTACCATAGTTTACTATGATATACCAAGTTCTAGGATGATTCACCATGATTCGCCCTGTTCTATCATGGTTTACCACAATTGAACACATTCTAGTATGATTTCATATGATTCTAGCATTCATTAAAGAGATATAGGCTTTCGGGGACACATAAGGCTACATATTGAAGTGACCCTATTATAGCCATCCAAATGAAGAAGTTAGACCTTTTCTGATAATCATGCACTGATTTTGAGAATTATGATATAGAGATTATATAATCATAGATGGAAAACACCATTTACAGCCAATAGAGGCAATTTACCATAGGAAATGTATGGTTTTAAACCTTTTTAACACAAAATAATTATTTATTAATTTTCATTTATTCATTTATTTAGTCATTCTTTTTATTTATTTCTTTGATGTGTTTTATTGTTTAAAATGTCTGTGTAATGTCCTTTTATAATGAATTTGTATGGAGACTTGCATCATACATTTGGCAGGTTTATAATGAAGTACTTACAACAAAAGGTCATGTAAGAAATTAAACAAACTCTTTGCAGCAGAAAGAGAAAAAAGAAAGGAAAGACAATGAACTTTGAGATATATTAGACTATCTTTGCTGCTTCATTCTCATCATATTCCAACACTTCAAGTATTGATAAACAGGTAAGACTATTTTTTATCTTTTAAATTAGTTATAACGGTTATTACATTGACATAATATGCCTAGAAGACTCTGTAATATTTGTTTCTGTTATAAGGATATTCTGTTAAATAAATAGTTGCTTTAAACACAATGTTTTAGAAGTACATAATTCACTTGTAAAGTGTAAATAAAATAAAAAATCCTAATCAAATCCTCATTGTCTTTAGGTACATCAAATGTCTTATGCTGCTCTGATGACAAGATCATTTTCATTATAGGACAATATTCAACTCCAGAACCAGCTGAAGATTCTATTCAATGCAAATCAAGGAATCAGTTTGACTGCAGAAAAACCATGTCCAGATCATCACACCACCATCACCATTGTGGACTACATCTGTGTGACTCAGTTCAGCATTCAGATCATCACACCACCATCACCATTGTGGACTACATCTGTGTGGCTCAGTTCAGCATTCAGATCATCACCATCACCATTGTGGACTACATCTGTGTTGCTCAGTTCAGCATTCAGATCATCACATCACCATCACCATTGTGGACTACATCTGTGTGACTCAGTTCAGCATTCAGATCATCACACCACCATCACCATTGTGGACTACATCTGTGTGGCTCAGTTCAGCATTCAGATCATCACCATCACCATTGTGGACTACATCTGTGTTGCTCAGTTCAGCATTCAGATCATCACACCACCATCACCATTGTGGACTACATCTGTGTGACTCAGTTCAGCATTCAGATCATCACACCACCATCACCATTGTGGACTACATCTGTGTGGCTCAGTTCAGCATTCAGATCATCACACCACCATCACCATTGTGGACTACATCTGTGTGACTCAGTTCAGCATTCAGATCATCACACCACCATCACCATTGTGGACTACATCTGTGTTGCTCAGTTCAGCATTCAGATCATCACACCACCATCACCATTGTGGACTACATCTGTGTGACTCAGTTCAGCATTCAGATCATCACACCACCATTGTGGACTACATCTGTGTGGCTCAGTTCAGCATTCAGATCATCACCATCACCATTGTGGACTACATCTGTGTGGCTCAATTCAGCACATACTGAAATGCTGACCATTCTGAAATGCTTATCACAGTTGTATCTTACAGAGTTTTTGTGTTTGACAGAGGCCAGTGTTGTCTGATATTGAGGGTATTTTAGTGGTGTTGTCCTGCATGGACTGAAGCCCTTACCACCCTATCATCCCTGAGGATTGGTCTATGAGCTGAACGCCCACTGAATTATTGTCTCTTACCATTTCATATATCTTATTTTCATATGCATTGTTTTTTTTATTATTATTCTGTCATTAAAATTGATCTATGAACTTTAGTTTGATTCAATATACCTTTTTTAAATGTCACGTTTTTCATATTAACTCTAATGAATGTGCTTACACACATTGTTGGATATATTTGAAATAAATGATTTTTAACTTCCTTTTTAATTTCTACAGAGGCACCTATTGCCTAATGGCCATGAAATTTTGCATGCTTGTTTAGAGTCATGTCATTTGTTTATTTTTTAAGAAAATCTGATCTTTCCTTGAGGACTGTAAAACACCATTATGCCATTTCTGAAATATTCTGTTGAAATGTGCCTGGAAAAGAATACGCTAAAACACAGAGAAAGGAGAAGCTTAAACAATAATACTTGATACACACAATTGTGTGCATGCTTACACACACACACACACACACACACACACACACACACACACACACACACACACACACACACACACACACACACACACACACGGAATATTAGTGTCAAAATATCTTTTAATGGTATATAAGCATTTCACATATTTTTTTGTGATGTAATTATTATACATCCATTATAATAATAAAAAATAGCTTTAAGCATTTGTTTGTTAGCCAATACTGAAAGTTGACAAAAATGATTAAAAATGACTAATGCTGTTGCTCCATCTATTGGACAACATTGGTATTACATCATATTCCGTTGAAATGAATTAATAGAATGAATTGTTTACACACACACACGGAATATTAGTGTCAAAATATCTTTTAATGGTATATAAGCATTTCACATATTTTTTTGTGATGTAATTATTATACATCCATTATAATAATAAAAAATAGCTTTAAGCATTTGTTTGTTAGCCAATACTGAAAGCTGACAAAAATGATTAAAAATGACTAATGCTGTTGCTCCATCTATTGGACAACATTGGTATTACATCATATTCCGTTGAAATGAATTAATAGAATGAATTGTTTTTTCACTTCTATCTCGGGAATGAGAAAATGAAAAAATGTGAAACTCAGAACTTAGATAGGAATGGTATTCTTCAACAGGACTCCTCAAACACTGTGTTGCTGGGTGATTGAGTTTTTACTCTTATTTACCGGGAGTAATGTCTGTTGAAATGCATATCTTTGTGGGCTTATATCTCGGAATGCCCGGCCCAAATCGCACCATACATGAATCGAAGCTAGATGAGGACGGGCTCTTTCCAACAAGCTCTCCCACAAGGATCTAGCTGGTCTATTCAGGGAGTTACAGCTGTTCCAAGACCGGGGTCTCACGGAATAGCGATCCGCGGGGGGGTGGGTGTTCTCGAGCCCCGCGACCATAGATTTAGATAAAGATCTTACCAAGGACCTTACCATCAAAATTTGAGCGTGCAGCGACTTTCCGTTCTCGAGTTATGAATGAATTTGTACTGAGGGGGCGTGGCCTAAACGTTTTACTTTCACTTTTGGATTCTCATTTTTAAAATGTGACACAATATTCATTAGTGTGTAATAGTCAATAGTCTTACAAAATGTGAGTGTAAATGTTCAAATAGTTATATTATAAAGTCTAAATAAGAATCATAGAATAATATTAGTTATATTGCATGACAAAATGACTATTTTAAACAGCAGGGGGCAGTAGAATACCACTTATTGACTTAATATTCAATGATATTCAGAAAATATGTTTTTAGAATTTTCACCTGTTTAACTGTTATAGAGGCATTAATTATTATTATCTCATTTAGAGTCACATGTTCTGACATGTTTTTAAGAAGATCTGAGCATTAATTGAAGAGATATAGGCTTTCGTGGACACATAAGGCTACATATTGAAGTGACCCTATTATAGCCATCCAAATGAATAAGTTATAGCCTCAGTTTCTGATAATCATTGATCTAGAGAGTCCAGAGAATTGTACTGCAATGATCTTGAGCATTGTGATATGAAAAATTATACGATCATACATGGAAAAGACCATTTACAGCCAATACAGGCAATTTACCATAGGAAATGTATGGTTTTAAAGCTTTTTAACAGTTATAGCGCCACCTATGGTCTGATCTCCATGAAACTGTGCATGCTTCTTCACCATGGTATGACACATACGCTCATCAATTTTTGTCAAGTTCTGAGTTTTTATTTATGATTTATAGGCTTTTGAGTGTATTTTGACACACCCATTTTCTAAATTACCCTGTTATAGTGAACCAAAAGACAAATTTCAACTTTTTTTCGATAATTATTGATCTAGAGAGTCCAGAGAATTGTCCTAGACTGGTCTGGTTCCAATCGGGCAAAAAACCAGGGACTAGTTCGCAAAAGTAGGTTTTTAACATATTTGTGAATATTTAATGAACAATTTGATTGACAGCAATGGTTCTAGAGGCAAAGTTGTTCAACATGAGGAGATCTATCGACTGATATGAATTTTATGGGGATTTGTGCAACACCACGTGATTACAGAGCCGTAAAACTCGTTAGCGCCAACTAGTGGCCGATTTCTTTCAAAACTCTTACAGACCTCTTGGGCCATGAGTTGAACATGCCCATCGAGTTTCGTTCCGATCGGCCTCCGTTAACCTTGTTTAATAGGTGCTCAAAATTTATTGGCCGATGGCGGCCATGTTTTTTGAGATACGCCAATATCCTTTTACACATACATGGCACCTTGGACCAAGACACTGCATACCAAATTTCAAGTCAATCGGACTAACGGTCAGGTGGCCACACCCACTTTTATGTTTTTTTAATGTTATAGCGCCACCTAGTGTTTGATCGTCGCGATTTTTTTACTGTGACCTCAGATTAAACTCATACATATGGGTACCAAGTTTGGTGAAGCTATCTTTTTTACTTCTTGAGTTATAGCCATTTTAGTAAAATAGGCTCTGCCCACAACGTTTATTTTGCGCCCCCTAGCGACGGTAAATCGAAATTTCAACTTTTTTTTTGATAATTATTGATAATCAGTCTCCTGAGAACATTTCTGCACTGGTTTGGTTCCGATCGGGCAAAAAACCAGGGACTAGTTCGCAAAAGTAGTTTTTCGACAAAATTCAAAATGGCAGAAAATCCAATATGGCGGAAATTAAATCGGAGATATACATTTTTTAAGTCAGAAGTCCAGCTTTCCAATGATATAAGACACTTGAGTCTACGACATACGGTCTAGGAGTTATGAGCAGTTTCGCGCTTTTGGTTGCTATAGCGCCACCTATGGGCCAATCGGGCTCATAATTTGATAACCTCTCCTCGATTTTTGTACTACCATCTGACAAAGTTTCAAGTCTCTAGCACTTACGGTTTGGGCTGCACGATGCGTTTTAGGGGAAAATAATAATAATAATAATAATTAAAGCTGCTAGCAGCATTTAGCGGTGTTCAAGCAATTAAGGCAGTTAAGGCCTTTAAGCTCAAAAGCATCAAAAGACATTACGTTTTATGTAGCAAGCATTTAACCACTGACATCATAGATGGAAGACAATTTTTAGCATGATTTACCATGATATACCAAATCTAGTGTGATTTTTCATGATTTACCATGTTCCAGTATGATTTACCATGAATCTAGCATGATTTACAATAGTTTACCATGATATACCAAGTTCTAGGATGATTCACCATGATTTGCCTTGTTCTAGCATGGTTTACCACAATTGAACACATTCTAGTATGATTTCATATGATTCTAGCATTCATTGAAGAGATATAGGCTTTCAGGGACACATATGGCTACATATTGAAGTGACCCTATTATAGCCATCCAAATGAAGAAGTTAGACCTTTTCTGATAATCATTGATCTAGAGAGTCCAGAGAAATGCACTGCACTGATTTTTAGAATTACGATATAAAGATTATATTATCATAGATGGAAAATACCATTTACAGCCAATACAGGCAATTTACCATAGGAAATACATGGTTTTAAAGCTTTTTAACATACAATAATTATTTATTAATTTTCATTCATTCATTTATTTAGTCATTCTTTTTATTTATTTCTTTGTGTTTTATTGTTTAAAATGTCTGTGTAATGTCCTTTTATAATGAATTTGTATAGAGACTTGCATCATACATTTGGCAGGTTTATAATGAAGTACTTACAACAAAAGGTGATGTAAGAAATGAAACAAACTCTTTGCAGCAGAAAGAGAAAAAAGAAAGGAAAGACAAAGAACTTTGAGATATATTAGACCATATTTGCTGCTTCATTCTCATCATATTCCAACACTTCAAGTATTGATAAACAGGTAAGACTATTTTTATCTTTTAAATTAGTTATAACTGTTATTACATTGACATAATATGCCTAGAATTCTCTGTAATATTTGTTTCTGTTATAAGGATATTCTGTTAAATAAATAGTTGCTTTTAAACACAATGTTTTAGAAGTACATAATTCACTTGTAAAGTGTAAATAAAATAAAAAATCCTAATCAAATCCTCATTGTCTTTAGGTACATCAAATGTCTTACGCTGCTCTGATGACAAGATCATCTTCATTATAGGACAATATTCAAGTCCAGAACCAGCTGAAGATTCTATTCAATGCAAATCAAGGAATCAGTTTGACTGCAGAAAAACAATGTCCAGATCATCACACCACCATCACCATTGTGGACTACATCTGTGTGGCTCAGTTCAGCATTCAGATCATCACACCACCATCACCATTGTGGACTACATCTGTGTGACTCAGTTCAGCATTCAGATCATCACACCACCATTGTGGACTACATCTGTGTGGCTCAGTTCAGCATTCAGATTATCACCATCACCATTGTGGACTACATCTGTGTGGCTCAGTTCAGCATTCAGATCATCACACCACCATCACCATTGTGGACTACATCTGTGTGGCTCAGTTTAGCATTCAGATCATCACACCACCATCACCATTGTGGACTACATCTGTGTGGCTCAGTTCAGCATTCAGATCATCACACCACCATCACCATTGTGGACTACATCTGTGTGGCTCAGTTCAGCATTCAGATCACCACACTACCATCACCATTGTGGACTACATCTGTGTGGCTCAGTTCAGCATTCAGATCATCACACCACCATCACCATTGTGGACTACATCTGTGTGGCTCAGTTCAGCACATACTGAAATGCTGACCATTCTGAAATGCTTATCACAGTTTTATCTGACAGAGTTGTTGTGTTTGACAGAGGCCAGTGTTGTCTGTCATTGAGGGTATTTTAGTGGTGTTGTCCTGCATGGACCGAAGCCCTTACCACCCTATCATCCCTGAGGATTGGTCTATGAGCTGAACGCCCACTGAATTATTGTCTCTTACCATTTCATATGTCTTGTTTTCATATGCATTGTTTTTTTTTTTTTTATTCTGTCATTAAAATTGATCTATGACTTTTAGTTTGATTCAATGTACCTTTTTTAAATGGCACATTTTTCATATTAACTCTAATGAATGTGCTTACACAAATTGTTGGATATATATTTGAAATAAATGATTATATATATTAATAATAAGTTATATATTTTCTGATAATTATTGATCTAGGGAGTCAAGAGAATTGTACTGTACTGGTTTTGAACATTGATTTTAACATTATATGCTCATAGATGGAAAACAAAATGTACAGCTAACCTTATTTATTATATTATTTATCATAAATATTATTTCCATCATAATAAATAGCTTTAAGCATTTGTTTGTTAGCCAATGCTGAAAACTGCTTTAAAAGATTAAAAATGTCTAATGCTATTGCTCCCTCTCGTGGACAACAGCGGTATTACAATACAGTTGAAATGAATGACAGGATTTTTTTTTATTTTTTTTTACTTATATCTCGGGAATGAGAAAGCGAAAAAATCTGAAACTCAGAACTTAGATAGTGTTAGAGGAGCTCTGTTGAACAAGACCATCGCAGTGTTCCTGAGTGATCGGGGACAGGAGTTATGTATGTTGAAATGCATATCTTTGTGCTCTTATAACTCGGGAATGCCCAGGCCCAATCGCACCATACTCGAATCGAAGCTAGATGAGGACGGGGCCTTTCCAACAAGCTCTCTCACAAGGATGTAGGTGCTCTAGATCGGGAGATATAGCCATTCAGAGTTGGGGGTCTCACGAATTAGAGATCCGCGGGTGGGGGGTTCTCCCGAGCCCCGCGACGCCAGATTTGGATCAAGAGCCCGGAGAGGACCTCACCATCAAAATTTGAGCGCGCAGTGACTTTTCGTTTTCGACTTATGAGTGAATTTGTACTGTAGGGGCGTGGCCTGAAGGTTTTAGTTTCGTTTTAAGGCGTTAATGTTGATTTTAATGTGATACTAATAGTAAATTCTCAATAGCAATACTCCAATAGATGAATTTGGACAAAATGTGAGTGTAAATGTTAAAATTGTGATTTTTTATAAAGTCTAAATAAGAATTATACTATAATATTAGTTAGTAGCATGACAAAATGACTATTTTAAACAGCAGGGGGTAGTACAATACCACTTATTAGCTTAAGCCTTTATATTCACATCATTTTCACATATTTAACTGCTATAAAGGGTATATTTTGTCCGAATCTGTCTGAAAAATGTTGTGCTTATTTAGTTTTACATGTTCAAACTTGTTTTTAAGAAGATATGAGCATTCATTGAAGAGATATAGGCTTTCAGGGACACTTGATCAATGCTACATATTGAAGTGTCACTATTATAGCCATCCAAATGAATAAGTTATATCTTTTCTGATAATTATTGATCTAGGGAGTCAAGAGAATTGTACTGTACTGGTTTTGAACATTGATTTTAACATTATATGCTCATAGATGGAAAACAAAATGTACAGCCAACCTTATTTATTATTATATTATTTATCATAAATTTTAGTTCCATCATAATAAATAGCTTTAAGCATTTTTTTGTTAGCCAATGCTGAAAACTGCTTTAAAAGATTAAAAATGTCTAATGCTGTTGCTCCCTCTCGTGGACATATCTTTTCTGGAAAACAAAATGTACAGCCAATACAGGCAATTTGCCATAGGGAACATATGGGTTTAAATCTTTTTTACAGTTATAGCGCCACCTATTGTCCGATCTCAATGAAACTTTGCATGCTTCTTTACCATGGTATGACACATCTGCTCATCGATTTTCGTGAAGTTCTGAGTTTTTATTTATGATTTATAGGCTTTTGAGTGTATTTTGACATGTCCATTTTCTAAATTACCCTGTTATAGTGAACCAAAGGGCAAATTTCAACTTTTTTTCAATAATTATTGATCTAGAGAGTCCAGAGATTTGTCCTAGACTGGTCTGGTTCCGATCGGGCGAAAAACCAGGGACTAGTTCGCAAAAGTAGGTTTTTAACATATTCGTGAATATTTATTGAACGATTTGATTGACAGCAATGGTTCTAGAGGCAAAGTTGTTCAGCATGAGGAGATCTATCGACTGATATGCATTTTATGGGGATGTGTGCAACACCACGTGATTACAGAGCCGTAAAACTCGTTAGCGCCAACTAGTGGCCGATTTCTTTCAAAACTCTTACAGACCTCTTAGGCCATGAGTTGAACATGCCTATCGAGTTTCGTTCCGATCGGACTCCGTTAACCTTGTTTAATAGGTGCTTGAACTTCATTGGCTAATGGCGGCCATGTTTTTTTAGATACGCCAATATCCTTTTACACATACATGGCACCTTGAACCAAGACACTGCATACCAATTTTCAAGTCAATTGGACTAACGGTCAGGTGGCCACACCCCCTTTTATGTTTTTTTAATGTTATAGCGCCACCTAGTGTTCGATAGTCGCGATTTTTTTACTGTGACCTCAGATTGAACTCATGCACATGTGTACCAAGTTTGGTGAGGATATCTCATTTACTTCTCGAGTTATAGCCATTTTAGTAAAATAGGCTCCTCCCACAATGTTTGTTTTACTGCCCCTAGCGACCGTAAATCGAAATTTCAACTTTTTTTCGATAATTATTGATATTCAGTCTCCAGAGAACATTTCTGCACTGGTTTGGTTCCGATCGGGCAAAAAACCAGGGACTAGTTCGCAAAAGTAGTTTTTCGACAAAATTCAAAATGGCGGAAAATCCAATATGGCGGAAATTAAATCGGAGATATACGTTTTTTAAGTCAGAAGTCCAGCTTTCCAATGATATAAGACACTTGAGTCTATGACTTACGGTTTAGGAGTTATGAGCAGTTTTGCGCAATTGGTTGCTATAGCGCCACCTATGGGCCAATCGGGCTCATAATTTGATAACCTCTCCTCGATTTTTGTACTACCATCTGACAAAGTTTCAAGTCTCTAGCATTTACGGTTTGGTCTGCACGATGCGTTTTACGGCAGAAGAATAATAATAATAATAATAATAATAATAATAATTAAAGCTGCTAGCAGCATTTAGCGGTGTTCAAGCTGTTAAGGTCTTTAAGATTTTTAAGCACACAAGCATCAAAAGACATTAAGTTTTATGCGGCAAGCATTTAACCACTGACATCATAGATGGAATAGACCATGTTTTAGCATGATTTACCATGATATACCACATTTAGTGCGATTTTTCATGATTTACCATGTTCCAGTATGATTTAATCTATCAATCTAGCATGATTTACCATAGTTTACCATGATATACCACATTCTAGAATGATTTACCAGGATGCTAGCATTATTTACCTTATTTACTATGATTTACCATGTTTCTAGCTTTTTCTAAATGACCCTGTTATAGTGAACCAAATGGCAAAGTTCAACTTTTTTTTGATAATTATTGACCTATAGAGTCCAGAGAATTGTACTGCACTGATTTTGAGCATTATGATATAAAGATTAAATGGTCATAAATGGAACACACCATTTACAGCCATTACAGGCAATTTACCATAGGAAATACATGGTTTTATAGCTTTTCAACAGTTATAGCGCCATCTATGGTCCGATCTATATGAAACTTTGCATGCTTCTTCACCATGGTATGACACATATGCTCATCAATTTTTGTGAAGTTCTGAGTTTTTATTTATGATTTATAGGCTTTTGTGTGTATTTTGACACGCCCATTTTCTAAACGACCCTGTTATAGTGAACCAAAGGGCAAATTTCAACTTTTTTTCAATAATTATTAATCTAGAGAGTCCAGAGAATTGTCCTACACTGGTCTGGTTCCGATCGGGCGAAAAACCAGGGACTAGTTCGCAAAAGTAGGTTTTTAACATATTCGTGAATATTTAATGAACGATTTGATTGACAGCAATGGTTCTAGAGGCAAAGTTGTTCAGCATGAGGAGATCTATCGACTGATATGCATTTTATGGGGATGTGTGCAACACCACGTGATTACAGAGCCGTAAAACTCGTTAGCACCATCTAGTGGCCGATTTCTTTCAAAACTCTTACAGACCTCTTGGGCCACGAGTCGAACATGCCCATCGAGTTTCGTTCCGATCGGACTCCGTTAACCTTGTTTAATAGGTGCTTGAACTTCATTGGCTAATGGCGGCCATGTTTTTTGAGATACGCCAATATCCTTTTACACATACATGGCACCTTGGACCAAGACACTGCATACCAATTTTCAAGTCAATCGAACTAACGGTCAGGTGGTCATAGCTCTTTTTATGTTTTTTTGATGTTATAGCGCCACCTAGTGGTAGATCGACGCGATTTTTTTATTGTGACCTCAGACTGTCCTCATACACATGTGTACCGAGTTTGGTGAAGATATCTCAATTACTTCTCGAGTTATAGCCATTTTAGTAAAATAGGCTCCGCCCACAACGTTCATTTTGCGCCCCCTATCGACCATGAATCAAAATTTCAACTTTTTTTCGATAATTATTAATATTCAGACTCCAGAGAACATTTCTGCACTGGTTTCGTTCCGATTGGGTGAAAAACCAGGGACTAGTTCGCAAAAGTAGGTTTTGGATTAAATCCAAAATGGCGGAAAAATTTGCATACCGGAAATAAAACACCTGGGGGGTTTTTTGTTCGTCTTGAGCCAAGGATTCCAATGATATAAGACACTTGAGGCTGCGATAAAGGGTTTTTGAGATTTAAGCAAAATAGTGATTTTTTTTTGTTTTTTGCGCTATAGCGCCACCTATTGGCCAAATGGGCTCATATTTTGATAACCTCTCCTCGATTTTTGTACTACCTTTTGCCAAAGTTTCAAGTCTCTAGCACTTACGGTTTGGGCTGCACGATGCGTTTTACGGCAGAATAATAATAATAATAATAAAAATCAGTACAATTACAATAGGTTTTCAGCACTTCGTGCTTGAACACCTAAAAATCAGCACAAATACAATAGGTTTTCAGCACTTCGTGCTTGAACACCTAATTAAAGCTGCAAGCAGCATTTATCGGGGTTCAAGCAGTTAAGGCCTTTAAGGACATAAGCATTTATGACATTAAGTTTTATTTAGGAAGCTTTTAACCACTGACATAATAGATGGAAAAGACCATTTACAGGCAATTTACCAAAGCATTTTAACAGTTATAGCGCCACCTATTGTCCGATCTCTATACAATTTGGCATGCCTGTTAATGATGTTATCTCACATATGCTCACCAATTTTTGTGAAGTTCAGAGTTTTCATTTAGGATTTATAGGCTTTTGAGTGTATTTAGCCACACCCCTTTTCTAAATGACCCATTTATAGCCATACGAAAAAATCAAAAGTTCAACTTTTTTTTAATAATTATTAATCTAGAGAGTCCAGAGAATTTTCCTAGACTGGTTTGGTTCCGATGTGTGAAAAACCTAGGACTAGTTCGTAAAAGTAGGTTTTTCACATTTTCGTTAATAACTCATGAACAATTTGATTGACAGCAATGGTTCTAGAGGCAAAGTTGTTTAGCATGAGGAGATCTATTGACTGATATGCATTTTGTGGGGATGGACACAACACCACGTGGTTAGGGAGCCATAAAACTCGTTAGCACCAACTAGTGGCCGATTTCTTTCAAAATTCTTACAGACCTCTAGGATCACGAGTCGAACATGCCCATCGAGTTTCGTTCCGATCGGACTCCGTTAACCTTGTTTAATAGGTGCTCAAACTTCATTGGCCGATGGCGGCCATGTTTTTTGAGATACGCCAATATCCTTTTACACATACATGGCACCTAGGACCAAGACACTGCATACCAAATTTCAAGTCAATCAGACTAACGGTCTCTTGGTCACAGCCATTTTTATGTTTTTTCCATGGTATAGCGCCACCTAGTGTTCAATCGTCGCGATTTTTTTACTGTGACCTCAGATTGTCCTCTTTGACATGTGTACCAAGTTTGGTGAACCTATCTCATTTACTTCTCGAGTTATAGCCAATTTAGAAAATCAGGCTCCTCCCACAATGTTCATTTTGCGCCCCCTAGCAACCGGAAATCAAAAATTCAACTTTTTTTCGATAATTATTGATATTCAGACTCCAGAGAACATTTCTGCACTGGTTTGGTTCCGATCCGGCAAAAATCCAGGGACTAGTTCGCAAAAGTAGGTTTTGGACAAAATTCAAAATGGCGGAAAATCTATCATGACGGAAATAAAATCGGAGATATACATTTTTTTCTACAGATGTCCAGCGTTCCAATGATATAAGACACTTGACTCTACGACATATGGTCTAGGAGTTATGAGCAGTTTCGCGCAATTGATTGCTATAGCGCCACCTATGGGCCAATTGGGCTCATCATTTGATAACCTCTCCTCGATTTTTGTACTACCATCTGACAAAGTTTCAGAGCTCCAGCACTTACGGTTTGGGCTGCACGATGCGTTTTAGGGCGGAATAATAATAATAATAAAAATCCTTACAAATACAATAGGGTTTCAGCACTTCGTGCTTGAACCCCTAATAATAAAAATCTTAACAAAAACAATAGGTTTTCAGCACTTCGTGCTTGAACACCTAATAAAAATCAGTACAATTACAATAGGGTTTCAGCACTTCGTGCTTGAACCCCTAATAATAATAAAAATCAGTACAATTACAATAGGTTTTCAGCACTTCGTGCTTGAACACCTAATAATAAAAATCAGCACAAATACAATAGGTTTTCAGCACTTCGTGCTTGAACACCTAATTAGCACCTGCAGTGTTGGGGACAGAGCTCCGTTTCATGTCTGTTACATGTTGCAACTGCGGTGATAACTCATTGATTAATTCTAATCCTGCTAAAGCGAAAACTTTAAATAAGTTCTCTGCCTTCATATATATCTAGAGGATTGGTGCAGTCTCTCATTACTCTTTCATGCTGGATAGCCCGCTGATAATGTAGGCTGTATACCGGACACGCCGTTGTTTCAACATTTTTTATTTTTCTGTATTTTCATCATGGAAACAAGTCAAGACATCTCAGGTTACACCTACCTTTGACCATAATATTTAGCCTCAGACATGTGCTACGCCCAGATGGTGCAACAGGTATTAATTCTATGCAGGACTTAAGACACATTTTACGTTAAGCTTAATATTACGACCGGGTATACGTTCAGCTGGTGAAACCTGCCGCTGGAGGGTCTGGTTGAAACCCCCTTTGAAACCTCTAAAGTTGGTGCCTGACAAGCTTGCAATTCTAAAGATGTTTTTTTCTTATTGCTATCACTTCTTTAAAAATAATCTGTGATTTGCAGCCTCTGTTGGTCTAGCCATTCTGCCTAAACTTTGCACCAGGAATGGTTAAAACAATCTTGCATCCTCATCCTGACTACCTGCCTGAGGTCCCCTTCTCGACCGTACATCCGGTCACTCTTGAGGCCTTTTGTCCTCCGCCATTCACAACGCCGGATCGGGAGAGACTTCACAGAATGTGTCCAGTCGAAGCTCTTCAGACCTACGTCCACCACACTAGCCAGTGGGGTAAGTCAGAGCAATTATTTGTTTGTCACAGGGGCCGTAATACGGGGGCAGCCACCACAAAACAGACAATTTCACATTGGGTGAGGGATGCTATTGCTCTTGCATATGAGGCTTGAGGTCAAGCTTCACCAGTTGGCATCCGGGCTCATTCTACTAGGGGGGTCGCTTCTCAAGCCTTGGCGTTGGGTATATATATATATATATATATATATATATATATATATATATATATATATATATATATATATATATATATATATATATATATATATATATATATATATATATATTAGGGCCGGGACTCGATTAAAAAAATGATTCTACTTAATAAGAGGCTTTGTAATTAATTAATCAAAATTAATCACATTATAAATGCATAAATATTTGACCTGAGAACAGTGAGAAGTAATTTTTTTTCACATTGATTTTTAGTATACCATTGAATAATGACTGAATACATAAGCTTAAGCAACAACATATTGTTTATTTTTGTTCAACCAAGTCCAGCAGACCAGTGCAATATTTGCCATTAAGTGTAGCAATAGCTACAAGCTAAAGTCTGTAATTAATTAATGCGTTAAAGTCCCGGCCCTAATATATATCAAACCATCAAAATAAAGCTCTCATAAGTGCAAAACTGCAACTGCAGTTTCAAGTATCAAATCTTATTTGGGGAAATAACAACATTTAATTAAAGCTGCAAGCAGCGATGGGCGGGCCCTCGCACATGTAGCACGTCGGGGCGTGATGCGGCCGCGTTGCATATTCTGGAGCTCTGCCGGTGCGGCTGTGAATTTGCTATGCTTTTCGGACACTGCATGAAGGTGTTATATACGTCACTTCCTGTTGCCAGCAGGTGGCGCTGTGACTGTGGGTTAATGTCGGCAAGTGTATGTGTTCAGGGCGGGACTCTTCTTAAATGTGTAAAATTTCGTACAGATCTGAGCATGTACACTGAAGTTACAACCACTTCCTGTGTCGTGGCGAAGACTTGATGTTTGACGCCACGCCACGGACACGCCGATTAACGAAAGCTCGCAGATAGCACAACTTTTCATCCTCAATGCCTTTAGAAGGCACAGCAGAAATTTCAAGTCGATCTGATTAAATCCCTAGGAGGAGTTCGTTAATGTACGGAGTGTGTAAATCAGCCAAAATTTGACGTAAAATTCAAAATGGCCGACTTCCTGTTGGGTTTAGGGCATCGCTCCTAGAGGCTTTTTTGTGCGTTTGGACATGGTTGATGTGCCACAGAAATTTCGTACATGTAGGTCAAACGTGCGGCGGGGGCTGCTTCGTTAAAGGTCACTTCCTGTTGCCAGCAGGTGGCGCTATGACTGGGGGTGAATGTCGGCATGTACATGTGTTCAGGGCGGGACTCTTGTCAAGCGTGCAAAATTTGGTGCAGATCTGAGCATGTACAGCAATGTTACTCCAACTTCCTGTTACATGGCGAATCATCGATGCCACGGACACGCCCATTGACGAAAACGCGCAGAGAGCACAACTTTTCATCGTCAATGCCTTTAGAAGGCACAGCAGAAATTTGAAGTCGATCCGACTAAATCCCTAGGAGGAGTTTGTCAAAGGAGTGTGTAAATCGTCCCAAAATGGCCGCCAAATTCAAAATGGCGGACTTCCTGTCGAGTTTAGGGTATGGGTTCTTGAGGCATTTTTGTGCGTCTTGATATGATACACGTGCCCACCAAATTTCGTGCATGTAGGTCGAACATGGACGAGGGGCTAATTTTTTCTAATTTTCTAGGTGGCGCTAGCGAGCCATTTTGCCACGCCCATCCGCGAAACCCACAAAATACAACATTTTTCACCAGTCCTGACATGTGTACAAAATTTGGTGACTTTTCAAGCATGTTGCGGCCTCGAAAATGGGGCTTACTTTGCAGAAAAAAAAAAAAGAAAAAAAAAGAAAAAAAAAGAAAAGAAAAAAAAAATTAATCCTAACAGTTTCAAGAGGGTCCTCGCACGGGTGCTCGGGCCCTAATAATAATAATCCTAACAGTTTCAAGAGGGTCCTCGCACGGGTGCTCGGGCCCTAAATATCCCTGAAGTATATCTTTCAGTGAGTACAGTGAGTACACATTTTAAAACTAGAAAAAACATTTCAAGTGTACAGTAAGTACAAATCTGCTAACTATGTGCTGTAAACATACTCGATGAAAACTAACGAATAACAAGAATATTTTTGCGCAGAAAAAGTCGAATGGTTTGTAGTAAAATGTCTCTTCAAATTATATTCTTTGGCCATATATTCGTTGCACAGTAAACACACAGGTCTATCGGTCCCTCGCTTCCTTGCCGTAGTCGGCACAGTAAATAAGTACTTCTCCGTCCATTCACTCTGAAACTTACGATTTTCTCTGTCAACTTTGCGGTTTGGCTTGGACAACGCCATGTTAGATGCATGTGTCATAGGCAGCGTGAGAACATCAAATCAGTGAGAATGATTCCCAAATAAACAATAATTCTGAGGCACTCAAAAGGAATATAAATTTAAAAAGCCTTTATTTAGACTTGGCTATCCATTAAAAAACATATGCCAACATGTTTCGGCCTCTTTGGCCTTCTTCAGGGCAAATTCAAAATGGCAGTCCATAGACTGCATGCTATAGATCTGCATGTGGTCACATGACGTAGAAGCACAGGTGCTCATCTGCACATATCACCTGACAGAGAACAGTTACAATAAGTTATTTTACATAAGACAAGTCACATCAGGCCAATTTAAAACATCAATATAAATGGATACATATAGCAAGAGGCCTCAGATATATTGTTTATTTGGGAAACATTTTGGATCTCCAATCTGAAGAGCACCAAATGAACACACCCTTCAACACCCAAGTAGCACTCTTAAGCCCTATTCGCACGGGATTAGTATTACCTGGTGACCTCTAGTAATTTGTAATAATTGCGGAGTTTGTCTGAGATCTTAATCCCGTGCGAATCGACCATGTCTGTAATTTGTAAAGTAAAAATTTCCCCTGCAAATTACCTACTATATTTCGCCGAACACCGAGGTCCTGTGATAATATTAGTCCCGTGCGAATCGGCATCTCTGCGATTTGGCCGGATCGTATATCATTTTTTCAAGGTTTTTGTTTCATGTGCGGCTTTTTATCCATCTTTCGCGAATAATGGAGGCTGGTTTGGAGTGTTTTGATAGTATTTTGGGTGCTGAGTCATATCGCTTTACACAACTACACAATTTGCAGAAAGTGAAAGCTGAAGATCATCAGAAGAGCAAAACAAAAAGAATGATTAGATGGAGATGAATTGGCATGTAGCAGCGTGCGGTAAGGAACATTCTTCTGTTTAGGCTATGTCATAATATATCTTACAGCTAGACCGAACGAAAAGAAATTTCCAAGAAATTTCCAAGTAAATTTGAGTAAAATCACAGGCTTCGGTTATCCCGTGCGAATGCGCCACACGAAATTCAGATGTGGCGGGGTAATTTCTAAATCACACGAGGTCCCCAGATAATACTAATCCAGTGCGAATAGGGCTTAAGTAACTCATTTGTGGACAGTGAGAATGATTGTCTGTCACCATGGAGACGACCTGCTCTGCTCTCGAATCTTTAATCTTGTCTGTGCGTCTAAAAAATTTTTTTAGACATTTTTTTATTTTTATTTTTTTAATATGCCGCGGGCCAGAATAAATTTCAAAGTAAATAAAAAAAAAATAAAGAATGAAAACAGTGCTTGTAAGTAAACACATAAACATTCAGGTCTTCTGACTCCTAATATCTGCTGCAGATGAAGTTGAGTTTGTGAGTCTCAGGACGGCTGATCCAGCGCTGATCTCCTCCAGACTGAACTGCTCCTTTTCTCTTCTCAAGGCTGCAGTTTTCCGGTGTCGTTCCGTTCCCTGGAGCCCAGTTCTGATAGCACACGATCTCTCCGCTCAACCAGAGCCACATGTTCATGCTGCAGTAGTTGTGTAAACCCAACCACACCGCCTCAGTAGACGCACGTTTAACCACATTCATCACCTCATTCTGCATCTCGACTGAATGAACCGAGACCAGATCCGTATAATTCTGTCTGCAGTATCTCATAGCTTCAGTCCACGTCAGATTCTCAGTGATCAGAATCAGTTTATCTGGACACAAAACAAACCACAAGCAAAAACTAGAGAGAGACTGATCAAAAACAACATGCACAACAAACACTGTGGAGGAATCTGTCATGTCAGACATGTAGCGTGAACTTTAAGATATCTGGAGGTGATGGATGGATTGTGTGTGTTTGTGAGGATCTGCTCACCTTCATGACAAGCAAAAGGATATTGGTCATTACAAGTGATGTCACCCCATTGTCTCTGAGCGTACTGAATGACCACCACACAGTTTTCATTTCCTCCATTATTATTAGGTTCACCAGTATTCCAGTATCTGAAAGAGGAGTTACTCTGATCTGACCACTGCCATGAGTCTCTGAACAGACCGATCCAGACATTATTAGATATGTGACTATCATTGATGAACTTCTGAATCTGTTGACTCTCATTCTGGTTCCTCACACTGACCAGATCAATGTGATTCTCTCTGCAGTAACTCTGAGCGCCTCTCCAGTTCTTCATCTGATTGACAAAAACGAGTCCTGTGTTCGCTTTAAGAAAAACAAATGGAAACAGATTCATAAACAGTTTGGTTATCATTCTTATGTTGTGTTATGGTTTTTAATGTGAATAAGAGCAGCGGTGGAAGAATCAGAAACACATGTCGTTTAAAGACTGTTTCTACAGCTGATGAAATATTAAATATTTACATCATATTCATGATTATTTCGCTGATATAACATCAAGTATCCATCGTGAATTTGTGTGATAATTTTATTGCAACTATATTTCTCCATCTTGTTTTGTTACACATGTCTCTGGAATACTGGATTCAGACACAAAGAGCTGAATGAGAGAAACTTCAAACGGATGAAGATGTTAAACTGCAGCTAAATATGTTCGTTAACTATTCCTTAAAAATATATCAGCAAAAAATCAATTCAAAATGTTGAATTGTAGACTAATAATACATAGAAATTAATATTGTTGCAATAACACAATTAGTGTTTGTCACAGTCACCCCAGTCACATATCTTTCTTTTTTCTGTTTTCCCGCCTCTCAACTGTTTTTATGGTTACTGTCGTTTAGTTCATCATCTGATCCACCTGTGTCTAGTTAATTGTCATCTGTGTCACCTGGTTTCTGTCAATCTGTGTTCATCAATTTTTGTATTTACTTCCCTTCAGTTCAGCCAGTCTTTGTCCATTCTCTGTCATATTTAGTGTGTGTGTTCATCCTGCCTGTACCGGTGTAGGGTATCGGCATGTCAGGATGACCCATTAAATTGTACATGTAAAAATGCTCCTAACCAATCTGACTCTGGTCCATAACGACGGACTGGCACCGCAGAGTCTGAGTACTAATTGCCCCACTGACAACTTTGTGGCACACAGAGGTTTAACAGACAACACGAGCACACTACACACACACACACACACACACTCACATTAACTTCCTGATTTACAGACTTTACCGAAATGTATTTGATATGTTTTTACGTGTCTTGGCATGCCCAAGTCGGATGGGAATACATATATTGCTGTCGTAGTTCTAAATGGACTGTAAGCGCATATATTATTCAATTTAATGTAACTTTGCCGTATCATCAAATTTATATGTCGTTCTTCATACCTTTAAAATCCTCTTGATCTGACCAAACCATATATAGGTGTACAAACCGTAAAATGTGTGTTACTCTGTATTATCATCTCTGGAGTAAAATTGAACGCATTAGTCTCGAAGGACAAAGGAACACTTTTCGCACGCACTTTCCTCACAGGTGATTGGTTTGTTCACGCAAAAGAAGGCGTGAACAGAAGTGCTTTAAAGAGACGCGACAAGCTCAACTCTCTCTCTTACTCTCTTATCTCCTCCTCGCATGATGTAACTCCTTCATGATCCTCCTTCGGGGATCTTTTTCTTTCGTTTGTTTAAGTTTGTTTTTCCTTTCGACTTTGTTCATTTTCCCAGACGGGTAATTTAACTTAGCCTGAATTGTTTCTTTGGTAATTTACGTCCAAGACCTTTAAACCTTCGTTTGAAGCACGTGCCTCGGACACCTCCACAGACCACGTGACGATACAGACGGGACACGGATCCACATGCCTTCAAAGAAGCCACACAAGAGTAACTGTGCAAGTATTGATTTCATCGAGCTTTTAGAGCACTAAGATTGTGTTTTTCCGTGTTGTCTCTTGAAAGGTTTAACTGTCCATGTGAATTTAGCCAAACTGTGATCCTTATGAATCTCGGATCTCTCTCTCTCTCTCTCTCTCTCTCTCTCTCGACTGATTAGCGTTATAAACAAAGAACTAAGTAAATTTTAAAAAAATGGATGGAAAGTAACAAATTATCCTTAAACCTAGATAAATCCAAAGTGATGTTTTTTGGAAAGTATCAAGCTGATTCACATAAACTGGTTGAGATAGATGGAGTCCACATTGAAAATGTTCAGGAAATAAAATTTTTAGGTGTAACGATAGACATATAACAACTAAAGTCTCCAAAAGCCTTGCCATAATAAGTAGAGTTAAGCATATCCTTGATTATAAAGCACTCCATACCCTATATTGTGCTTTAATACAGCCATATCTAACCTACTGTGTAGAGGTATGGGGCAATAATTACAAAAATGTAATACAGTCACTTTTTTTGCTACAGAAAAGAGCTATACGAATTATACACAAGGCAGCCTATTTCAAACACAAATCCTCTCTTTCTCAAATCAAAGCTATTAAAAATGCAGGATCTTGTAAAATTATATAATGCACAGTTCATGTTCAAAGCGTATCACTATTTATTACCTGTGAACATTCAAAATATGTTTTCTCATAAGGAGCAGTCGTACAGTTTGAGAGGATTTGGAAACTTTGTGGTTCCAATAGCGGGTTCCACCAGGAGGAGTTTTTCTATCTCTGTTTGTGGGGTTATTTTGTGGAATAATCTGGGGCTTGAATTAAAGCAGTGTCAAGGCATTCTCAATTTCAAACGTCTTTACAAATGAAAGGTCTGGTTCCATTACAATGACAATGAGGTTTGATTGTATTCATGTTGTGTGGTTTGTTGGATTAGTTGTTATATCTCAGTTGCAATCATCTGCTAATGTCTTGCCTGAACTGGGCTGTTCTTCACCCATATGGAGTGTGTTTGACCCTGTTTCTCTTCTATCTCTCAGAGAAATTGTTGATCATTTGAAACCTTCCTTCTGCTCTCTTGCTGTTCTTTCTCCCTGTATCTTGAAACAAACTTTTGATTCGGTTGGAACATGTTTGGTGTCTCTTATGAATAAATTCTTTAGCACTGGGACTATCCCTGATACACTAAAACAAGCTACTGTTACACCTCTGCTCAAGAAACCTTCACTCGATGTTAGGGATTTTAATAATTTTCTACCTATTTTGACCCTTCCTTTTATTACAAAAGTATTGGAGAAAACGGTTCTCAATCAACTCCAATCTCATCTTAGCACAAATCAAATTCTTGAAACTTTCCACTCTGGTTTTAAGCCTCTGCACAGCACAGAGTCTGCTCTTTTAAGGGTTTCTAATGATATACTGTTAGCAGAGGTGGAAAGAGTACTCAATTTTTGTACTCAAGTAAAAGTACTATTACTTCAATAAAATTTTACTTAATTACAAGTAAAAGTACTGGTCTAAAAATCTACTCAAGTAAAAGTAAAAAGTAGCTCATTTAAAATTTACTCAGAGTAAAAGTTACTGAGTAACTTTAACAGCGGGGTGTGGTGGGGGACTCTCCTGTGCAGGGCTGTAACGGTATGAGAGTTTCACAGTATGATAACCGTCTCAGAAAATATCACGGTTTATATAAACTATTATTAAATTATAGTTATTATTATAATCAGTTAAAATGACATTTGTTCAATAAAACATCTAATTAACTAATTTCAATAATTGATTATGAATTAGATAAACAACTTCTATCATTAATAACTTATTAAAATGTTTAAAAATAGAGTTCTATGAAATGTTTTTTTATTCAGAATTTTTTTCTTTTTGTAATTTAATACAAATATATTATCAAAAACGGTGGTAATCAAACATAAGTTTAGCTAACGTTTTATCCTTTTAGTTTTTGTCAAAGTGCTGCAAAACAGATTTACTCAAACCATGGACAAATAATATATATTCCTTAAATAATGTTTAAATAAATTGTAGTATTATTATTGTTGTTGTTAATATTATTATGAGAAATAGGTACATTCTATTGTAGGCCTAAAATAGTAATATATCTGTCATCATTTCTTCTGGTAAACCCGAACTTTTATTTTGACGGGTTGTTAAGTCCTGTTTCAGAGTGTATTTGACAATGGTTTTTCTCAAATAAAATTATGAAAATGCTCATTAGGCGTTCTCTCAGAGCCGCTCTGGAAATGTTCATGTAGGCCTACTCATATTGTTTGTGAGATGCTGAACGGCATGAGCACGTGCGTACTTGAGTATGTAGTAAGTAGACGAAACAGCATCTCATTCACACAGAGACACGCAGAACAAGCAGATTATATATTTACATAGCAGTCTTTTGTGCTTTAATATTCACAGATCATGTCGCGATTTGATTTATTGTACAGCTTTACT
Source organism: Chrosomus eos (assembly GCA_036326025.1). NCBI lineage: Eukaryota > Metazoa > Chordata > Actinopteri > Cypriniformes > Leuciscidae > Chrosomus > Chrosomus eos. The sequence goes on along the minus strand of CM070818.1, from coordinate 5,467,104 downwards.
TTCGATTTATTCATCCATACATCTAGTTTGTGTGTTTTACGTGACAGCTGCATTACTGTAAATTCCATTTTTTTCTATATCCAAAGTATTCCCTGACCAGGGCTTCACATACCGGTATATGTGTGCGAGTGAGATTTCGACAGCATTTCGTGTTCAGCTGGGTCTGCATCACTGTCTGTCTTGTCCGTCACCTTCTCCATATTGTGTCGGGATTTTAGTCTGTTCTCCCGCCCTTCAATCAATCAATGCTGTAGTTTCCGGAGCGCGATGTTTTCACCCAAAGCATTTTATTATTTTTTTGTATTATAAGGGCCCAAGCCTTGAAAAGGTGAAGGCCCTATTATTTTCCTAAGGATTATTTATTATTAGGGCCCAAGCCTGAAAAGGCGAAGGCCCTATTGTTTTCCTAAGGATTATTTATAATTATTAGGGCCCAAGCCCTAAGGGCGAAGGCCCTATTGTTTTCCTAAGGATTATTTATTATTAGGGCCCAAGCCCAAAGGGCGAAGGCCCTATTGTTTTCCTTAGGATTATTTTTTTTTCTTTTTCTCTATTATTTTTCTTACTACCTTTTGGGCACTTTTGGGGCCCTTAACATGCTCAAAAACTCTTGAAACTTTGCACACATGTCAGAACCTGCGGCCATTAGGGCCGAGCAGAAGCTGGTACCCGGGCGTGGCAGGGGGGCTCGACAGCGCCCCCTGGAACGGGGTCCGAAAACTTGGTCCATAAATCAAAAACGCTTGCATGTAATAATATGAAACTCGGTACACATGTAGATCTCATCGGTTCATTTATACTTCATGCTCTTACTATTTACCCCAGCCCAACAGGAAGTCGTCTATTAAGGGTTGTTTGGAAAACGCATGCAATGGAATGTGAAATACTCCTCCTAGAGAATTCAAACACACGGCACGAAACTCGGTCAGCATGAAGTCAAGACATTGAGGATGAAAAATTGCCAGGGGATTTTTGATATCTCGAACGGTTTGGCTGTGGCGAGGAAACGAAATTATGGCGAGAAACGTGAAACAGGAAGTGTGTTATAACTTCTGCATACATTAACTAATCTTGATGAAACTTCAGCAGTTTGTTCGTTGTAAGAGCCCGATCACATGGATGTTACTACTGTGAGTCAAAGTTATAGCGCCACCAACTGGCAGCAGGAAGTGTGTCACTTTCAAAATGCTTTGACATCACCCTCTTATTTTTACCCGATTTGCTTCAAACTTCATCTGTATAATGTAAACCCACGCCAGATGTAGACCTGTGAAAGGATTATTGATATTTTAGATACTGTTGCCGTGACAACGCATCAAACTTTAATATTCATTTTGGATGCTTTTGAGACTCTTAGCGCACTTTTGGGGCCCTTAACGTGCTCAAAAAAACTTTGCACACGGTTCAGAACCTGGGGCCATCAGGGCCGTGCTGAAGCTGGTATCCGGGCGTGGCAGGGGGGCTCGACAGCGCCCCCTGGAACGGGGTCCAAAATATTGGTCCATAAATCAAACACGCTTGCATGTAATAATATGAAACTCGGTACACATATAGATCTCATCGGTTCATATATCCTTTGTACTTTTACTTTTTACCCCAGCCCAACAGGAAGTTGGCTATTATCGTTTGTTTGGAAGCGTATGCCCCTGGAATTCGATATACTAATCCTAGAGAATTCAACCAATCGCCACGAAACTCGGTGTGCATGAAGTCAAGACATTGAGGATGAAAAATTGCCAGGGGATTTTTGATATCTCGAACGGTTTGGCCGTGGCGAGGAAACGAATTTATGGCGAATAATGTAAAACAGGAAGTGTGTTATAACTTCTGCATACATTAACTAATCTTGATGAAACTTCAGCAGTGTCTTCGCTGTAAGAGTCCGATCACATGGATGCGACTATTGTGAGTCAAAGTTATAGCGCCACCAACTGGCAGCAGGAAGTGTGTCACTTCCTAAATGCTTTGAAATCACCCTCTTATTTTTACACAATTTGCTTCAAACTTTATGTGTATAATGTAAACACACGGCAGATGTAGACCTGTGAAAGGATTATTGATATCTTAGATACTGTTGCCGTGGCAACACATCAAACTTTAATATTCTTGTTTGATGCTTTTGAGACTCTTAGCATGCTTGAAATTGCATGAAACTCGACAGACACAGGTATGCATATGGTTCAGATCAAGCCGGACAACTTTCTAATTAACTGTCATTAGCTCAGACCAAGAGGAAGTTCGATATTTTGGTTTGAATATGGTCATTTTCTCTCCCTCTCTCTCTGAGCCAATATGGCAAGCCGTTTTAACATTTAATCATTTTAGTCTACTAGTCTCTATTTTCATGCTACTAGTTCTTATTTTTTAGATACTAGTATCTATTCCATTAAGTACTAGTACTTATTCATTAGCGACTAGTGCTTATTCTTTAGATACTAGTGCGTATTCTTTAGATATTCTTTTGAATACGTATTAGTAGCTAATGAATAAGTACTGGTATATATTTAATAGGTACTAGTATCTAATGACTTAGTACTAGTATTTATTGAATAAATACTAGTATCTATTAATAGCTACTAGTATCTAAAATGTCATTTTCTCTCTCTCTCTCTCTCTTGAGCCAATATGGCAAGCCGTTTTAACATTTAATCATTTTAACCTACTAGTCTCTATTTTCATTATTTTTATTTTCATACAACCCATGTATTTTAAATGTATTGTTTGCTTTAAATTAAATTAAGATGGTATGTTTGGTAATTGAACCTAAATAAATGTAAAATAAATGTGCTATATTTCAGATCAATATATTTGTTTTCCTTCATTTTAATCAACACTAACTTTATTCTCATCTGAATTATAAATAACTTATTTCTGTATAAAATAAAAAATCCCGAATAATCCAGACCAACCAGAGCACACTATTTCTACAACATCATCAGTGCTGAAGCAGAACTACCAGAGCCGTTCGGCAGATAGCGAGCAGATATTTTGTGTCACGTCGTGCACAATAACCCTAAAGGCACCAGGGTTGCGGTGCCACCGGCTTGGGCCCGTAATCGCTGCTCGCAGCTATATTTATATATATATATATATTTTTTTTTTTACTTTTAACGGATATGTTTTAAAATGTAGCAAATTACAATACTTCAGACAAAACATACTTAAGTAAAAGTAAAATTACAGATTTTAAAAACTACTTAAAAAAGTAGAAGTACACAAAAAAACCACTCAATTACAGTAACGCGAGTAAATGTAATTCGTTACTTTCCACCTCTGACTGTTAGCAACCGATGCTGGTGACTTTGTGATCTTAATACTGTTAGACTTAACCTCGGCCTTTGATACATTTGACCATAAAACTCTATTATCCCGACTAGAATACTCTGTGGGCATCCAGGGAACTGTCCTCAGCTGGTTTAGATCTTATCTAACAAATAGAAGTTTCTCTGTCAAACTGGGTAATTTTTCTTCCTCACCAGCCCAACTCTCTTGTGGAGTGACGCAGGGGTCTATTCTCGCACCCATTCTTTTTTCCATATATTTGCTTCCTCTGGGCTCCATTTTTAGAAAGCATGGCGTATCATTTCACTGCTATGCAGATGATACACAAATTTATTTCCCTCTGAAACGCAACAAAGATACTGCTCTAAAATCTCTTTTTGCATGCCTAGAGGAAGCAAAAATGTGGTTTTCTCAAAAATTCTTATTTTTGAATGAATCCAAGACCGAGGTTATAGTCTTTGGCCCCCATGACAACTATAATACCAGCAACATTGATCTGGACTATCTTGATCCAAAGTCATCTTGCATTAAGAACCTAGGTGTTCTCTGGGATCAAAACCTCAAATTTGAAAAACAATCAACACTGTGAGTATGCTTGCTTTTTTCAGTTACGTCTTCTCTCTAAAATCTCTCTAAAATTAAATCTTCCCTTTCTGAGAAAACACTAGAGATTGCTATCCATGCACTCATTACATCGCCCAAACACTCTATTGCTCGTCTCCAATTAGCACAGAACGCTGCTGCAAAGTTCCTCAAAAGAAAACGTAAATTTGATCATGTTTCACCTATCTTAAAATCTCTGCACTGGCTACCTGTGCATTTTAGAATCTAATTTAAAATTATTTTATTTCTTTTTAAATCCGTAAATAACCTGGCACCAAGCTATCTGTCTGAGCTACTCTGAGCTTCAGACGAGGGCAGCCGTGACCGCTGCTGCGGTGCACTAACCAGCTATATACCCGCCTAATACCCCGTTAAATGAATACAGCAGGCCACCCCCTAACTACTTAGCCAAGCGAAACTACACAGTCACGACACAAACAAACAAACGGCAGGTCGACGCTTGTTTTACCAGGGTAAACAGAATAACGAAAGAGCCGCGCTAAAATCGAATGAGAAAAGTAAACACTCACAGACTGAAGTTCTCTCCTGTTGTTCTACTGCTTCTTCTAACAAGTACTAGTAGTTAGGTGGAATATATACTTTAACTGGCTTTGTCCATGCCCAACTACTTAGCCAAGCGAAACTACACAGTCACGACACAAACAAACAAACGGCAGGTCGACGCATGTTTTACCAGGGTAAACACAATAACGAAAGAGCCACGCTAAAATCGAATGAAAAAAGTAAACACTCACAGCACTAAGATCAAGTAACACTAATAGGGAGATACAACCACCATCGGAGGATAAGAGCAAATCATTTGTGACTCTAACGAGCACTGTCTGGGTACTATGGTACGATCTAAATCCGGACTGAAAATGCTTGCAGAAATAATTTTCTTCAAGAAAGGAACACAGTTGTGAGGATATTGCTTTTTCTAATATATTTGACAGAAAAGGTAGATTCGAGATCGGCCTGTAATTGACTATTTTTTATGATCAAGTTGTGTTTTTTTAACAAGTGGTTTAATTATAACCAGCTATTGAGTATCAATACGTATCAAGCCAATCTTCTCCAAACAATGGACAAGTCTGGCCCGAACCCAAAGTCATTCCGTGTCCTGGGCAGTGCCACAGACCTAGCCGAGTCTGGCAAGAACCCTGTGTCATTCCGTGACCTGTGCAGTGCCAAAGAACTAGCGCTGCGCGCTACTAAGGCTACCGCCCAGGCAAGCGGCAGAGGTATGGCTAACCTCGTCGTGCTCGAGCGCCACCTCTGGCTTAATCTCACGGACATTAAGGAGGCGGACAGAACGGATTTTCTCGACTCTCCTATCTCTGGCACAAGCCTCTTTGGCCCGGCAGTGAAAGGCACAGAATTCCTCACAAGCGACGAAGCACTTCTTGCCTAAACGCTCCAACTCTGCCTCGAGCTGCCAGAAGAGTGCTCCGTTCCAGCAGTCGGCAAAACTGGCGCCTCGGTTTCCTCAGCCGCGCCATGTGGCTGATAACCGAAGCTGCTTTAGGTCTGTTAAGTGAAACCCACCGCCCCACCGCCAAGGCCCTCAACCCCACGTTGTGTTGCACCCCGGGCCGCCGAAGCCCTCCAAGCCATGGGAGGAAAGAGAGAGGGTCCGAGTCTCGCACTAGCTGGACCGCCCTCCGAAAGAGCTCGTCAAAAACTCGCAGCAACCTGTTCAGCTCAGGCGGCTGGAGTTTTTCCTACTGTAGTCAATGGGCTCGTTGCGCTGCACGCGCCCCTACCAAGGGGGTAATCCATCAGCCGGAAGTTGAAGCTGCCTCCAGGGGCCGCCATGGTAGCTGGCTATCACCTGCTGTTAGCATCCCATTGACTCCCATTCATTTTGGCGTCACTTTGACAGCGAATAACTTTACATCTGTGGCATCCAAAGACTCCATTTGTCCATTATTTATTTCTAAAGAAACACGACAATGTATAAAAGGCTCCATTACTTTGTATCTTACGTTATGGCCCCGTAGAAGCCGTTTTTGTAAAAATAGGCTAACGTCATAACACGCGACTCTCTGTCGCGCAGAAGAGACATTTACCGTAAAGACAGAAGTAGAAGCTCGCGCGCAATCGGGGGGACGTGGAGGCATAAAGTCAAGGGAGAAGCCCATAGAGAGTCATAAAGTTGCTCCTGCTGCGAGCTCATGAACAGCTAATACTCATGATCTCCGGCTCTGGAAGATTCGGAAGGGAATGATTCAGATTCCTCTTGGCACTGCTACTAGAAGACGTACAACTGTCAGTAAGGTTGCTCTCGTCGTCAAGCTCAGTTTGAGCATGCGCAGTACGCTTGGCTATCAGGAAGTGAGTGCCCATGTTGGGCTTCAACTCTCTCTGTTGAAATCAACGTGGTCGCTGTGTCCATTTCTTTTACTGTCTATGGCCCCTACAAACAAACGCTGTTTTTACAGCGACCCAAATAAAGCACAAAAATAGTATGTTTTAAACATACAACACCGGGTTCCCTTTCGAACGGTCACTTCGTATTGCGCAGCTATACGCAGTGGGAAAACTCCTTTTCCTCGGTTTTACTGAACCTTATGTAAAACGCATTTGCAGCTGCACAGCTAACGCCCTGAGCGTCTTGCTTGCTCATAGGCTGTGCTGCAGCAACTGCATATCCAATGGCGAGGACGACTCTGACCGCGACCAATGGGGTCACTCCACGTCAGAGCCCGTCATAGGGGCGGGCCCTAGCCTATATAAGCCCCTGAACTCGCCAAAATAGCAGATTTTACTCCTTCAGCGACAAACTTTACGTCTCTGTCTGTTTTTCACTGAGCCTTCGCCGTTGAACAAGCCCTTCAGCCTGAGCGAGCATTATTTCAGCGGATTGCGTCTTTCAGCCGTTCGTCCCCTGACGCCGTCTCACCTGTGGCTATCCGGCGAAATCCTTATTCTTCGACAGCATGTCTCGCTGCACCACGTGCGCGCGCAAGCTGCACGAGGCCGATCACCACGCGAGCTGTATCTCATGCCTGGGACTCGACCACGCGGAGAAGGCCTTCTCCTCCGGCGGATGTGCGGCCTGTGAGAGCATGCCCATTTCCTTGCTGCCGACGCGGCTGGCTCTTGCCAGGGACGTAGACGCCGCTTCGCCCGCGCCTCCTCCCTCGACTCTTCCTCAACCTAGGAAGAAGAAGCGCCGCAGTCAACGGCAGCCCGAGAGCATGGAGCTAAGCGATCGCACGCCGGCCACGTCCCCGCGTGCCTCGCTTTCTCCCGCCCGGTTGTCTCCGGTCTGGTTTGAAGGAGATCAGCGCCCCCCCCCCACGTGGCGGGCCTCGTCTCCTTCGGCAGGCCTAGCGATCACGACACCCTGTCCATCGATGCTTCTGAGGACGAGTGGCCGGGCTCGCTTGACCCTGTCACTGCTTCTCAGTCAGCATCCAGCGCGCCTGCTACCAGGACTAACTCCGACGCGGAGATGCTTCGGATCCTGACACAGGCAGTCGCGGACCTCGAGCTCGAGTGGGCCGCGCCCGCCGAGCCTCCTCGGAGTCGGCTGGATGGATGGTTTTTGCCAGGAAACCAACAGGCCCCTCGTCATAAACCAGCGCCGTTCTTCCCTGAGGTTCACGAGGAGCTTACCAAGTCATGGTGCACTCCCTACTCCACACGAAGCGCCGCAGTTTCCGCGACTCTCTCCTCGGTTGACGGTGCGGCGGAGAAGGGCTACGAGACGTTGCCGCCTCTTGACGAGGCCGTAGCCGCTCATCTATGCCCAAACACGGCCGCTAGCTGGTGGACCAGAGCCGTGCACCCCAACAAGCCGTGCAGAAACACGTCAGCCCTCCTCGGACGCGCGTATTCCGCTTCCGGGCAGGCTGCTTCAGCCTAGCACACAATGGCCGTGCTACAGGTCTACCAGGCCAAACTCCTCCGCTCTATGGACGAGGCGGGCCCGGATCCGGAGGCCTTTCGGGACCTCCGCAGCGCGACGGACCTGGCCCTGAGGGCTACCAAGGCTACAGCGCAGGCGATCGGGAGGAACATGGGGAGCTTGGTCGTGGCTGAACGCCACCTCTGGCTGAACCTCACCGACATCAAGGACTCTGAGAAGTCCAAGTTCCTCGACGCTCCGGTTACCAGCACCGGCCTCTTCGGCCCAGCGGTGAAGGGGTTCGCGGAGCGTTACACCGAGGCGCAGAAGGTGTCCCAGGCCATGCGACACTTCCTGCCTAAGCGCTCTAGCTCTGCATCGAGCAAACCCAAACCTGCTTCATTTACGCCTCAGCCAGCGAAACCGAAGCAGCAGGCCTCTCAGCCCCGCCCTGCGGCTGATGCCCAGCGCCCGACAAGAGCTGCGAAGCGCTTCCCGATGCCCCGGCGCCAAGGCCCGCGGCCCAGCGCTGCGCCCGAGGCAGCACCGCCGAAGTCGTCCTAGCAGGCGGCACAAAGAGAGAGGGCGAGTGTCCCGCGCTGGCCGGACCACCCTCGAAAAAGCCAACGAGACTTCCCACAACCCCCTGTTCAGTTCAGGTAAATGGGGATTTTATTTCTGTACACAGGCCCGCAGTAAGTGTCTCTTTACAACCAAACGCCGTTTCACGGCGACCCAAATAAATCACAAAAAGAGTATGTTTCACAAGCACAATGCATGGGTTCACGGTCCCCCTCAGATAGGTGGCCCCTCCCCTGTGATAACACTGACTTCCCCACACGCAAATGCCTGTACAGTCAGTCAAGCACTCGATGTATGCACAAATCACATTATAAGGGTTTCAGATCCCCCTGTGTTAGGTGGCTCCCCCTTCCAGTGTGTCAGTCCCTAGCCACACAGGTTTTTAGCCTGGCAATCTATCCCCGGTGTGTCGAGTTGGGTCATAAACATTATAAAGCGAGGCTACTCGCTCCAATTTGCTCGCAGACCCCCGAAGTTTCAGGCGGTCATCGAGACCTCGGTGAGAAGGGACGTGGGTCACGTGCTTCGCACCGAAGTGCAGAAATTATTAGCAAAAGGGGCGATAGAGTTAATCCCTGCTGCGCTGATGCAAGCGGGTTTTTACAGCCGTTATTTTCTGGTTCCGAAAAAAGACGGCGGTCTCAGACCCATACTAGATTTGAGACATTTGAACAAGGCGCTCATGCGCCATCCCTTCAAAATGTTGACTATCAAGCAGATCCTCGCGCAAATTCGCCCGGGGGATTGGTTTGTTACAATGGATCTGACGTGGAGTGACCCCATTGGTCGCGCTTCCGAGTCGTCCTCGCCATTGGATATGCAGTTGCTGCAGCACAGCCTATGAGCGAGCAAGACGCTCAGGGCGTTAGCTGTGCAGCTGCAAATGCGTTTTACATAAGGTTCAGTAAAACCGAGGAAAAGGAGTTTTCCCACTGCGTATAGCTACGCAATACTTCGTTCCCTAACTCAGGGAACTGAGGTTACGTGAGTAACCAAGTAGTTTTCCGGTCCCCATTCATTAGGCGACCTCCCCCCAGTTGTCACTATCTCTCTGTCAGGTTTGTCAAAACAACCCAAAAGAGAGCATGTGCATAAAACACAACACAAGGTATTAGGTTCCCCTATGCTAGGCGAACAAGCCCAAATAAATGTTCCAACTTTAGCCACAAAGGCCCTGGCCTGGCAAGCCATCCCCAATGTATCAGACTGGGATATAAACATTATAAAGCGAGGCTACTCGCTCCAATTTGCTCACAGACCCCCGCGGTTTCAGGTGGTCATCGAGACCTCTGTGAGAAGCAACGTGACTCACAATGCTTCGCACTGAAGTGCAAAATCTGCTAGCAAAAGGGGCGATTGAGTCAGGGTCAGGGTTTTACAGCCGTTATTTTCTTGTTCCAAAATATAAGATTTCTTGTTCTATAAAAGATCTGAGACATCTGAACTAAGCCCGGATGAGATGGCCATTCAGAATGATAACTACCAAACAAATCCTCGCGCAGGATCTGTTTTTTTACTGTATACCTAAGAGATACTTACTTTCACATTTAGATAACGCCCAGCCACAGGCCATTCTTGAGAGTCACCTTCAAGGGGCGGGCTTATCAATACACGGTCCTGCAGTTCGGTCTGTACTAACTCATACTTTCACGAAGTGCATGGACGCCACACTTTCTCCCCTGAGGCAACGGGAGATCTTGACGACTGGCTCATTATGTCTCAGTCGAGGACCGAATTACTGGCGCACAGATCTATGATACTCAGCCATTTGGAAGATTTGGGTCTCAAGATCAATCTTTCCAAGAGCAAACTGTCACCCAGCCAGAATGTAATCTTTTTGGGCACAGTTATCGAGTCTGTAACAATGAGAGCGCGACTCACACGAGAGCGAGTGCTCTCTATACAACAGCTGATAGCCTCCTTCAGGGTAGGTGCGCGCATGCCCCTCAGGAAGTTTCAGAGGCTCCTCGGTCTCATGGCCGCCGCATCGTCAGTACTCCAACTGGGGTTACTGCATATGCGCCCCCTTCAGTCCCTTCGAGACAACACTCCCCCAGGCGAGTGGTCTCTCAACTCACAGGCAGTTTGTCTGATATGGAGTGTGTTCGGCAGGGCAGAGGTCGACCTCTTTGCCTTGAGGAACAACGTTCACTGTGCAATGTTCTTTTTGAAGGACAGGGACACGCTCCAGAAACCCAAGCGTGGTTTCCGGAGCTGGCGCAGATGACGGACACTGTTCCCTGGCCAGTGCCAATGAGGAAGGACCTCTTCACACAGGCGAACGGGACGATCTGGCACCCAGGCCCCGACTTATTGGCCCCCCCATGTATGGCCCCTGAACGATTATTTGGGGTCAAGTCAAGTCAAGTATATTTATATAGCGCTTTTCACAATATAGATTGTATCAAAGCAGCTTCACAGTATCAATCAAAATAACAATGTTTGTTTCTTAGTGGAAAAAAAACATCCACATTAGGAAGGGATGATCAATGGTATTAATGATTGGTTAATTAATTTGAATATCCCCAACTGAGCAAGCCAAAGGCAACAGTGGCAAGGAACCGAAAAACTCCAAGTGACCTACTGGTGTCCTAAAACTCCATCAGGTGACCTAATGGAGAAAAAATACTTGGTAGAACTCAGGCTCAGTCGGGGGCCAGTTCTCCTCTGGCGTTTATGAACTAGAGGCTGGATTTACAGTAACTGTAAGATAAAAAATTTACATAAATGCCTGGCTGAAGAGATGCGTCTTTAGTCTAGTTTTAAACTTGGAGAGTGAGTCTGAGCAACGAACAATATCAGGAAGGCTATTCCAGAGCTTTGGAGCTAAATGTGAAAATGCTCTCCCTCCTTTGGTGGATCTGGATATCCTAGGTATAGCCAAAAGCCTCGAATTTAGTGATCTTAAAGAGCGCGTTGGATTATAGGGTGATAGAAGATCCGTTAAATAGACTGAAGCTAAACCATTTAGGGCTTTATAAGTCAGTAGCAATACCTTATAATTAATACAGAACTTCATAGGTAACCAATGTAGTGATGATAAATTCGGTGTTATATGATCATATTTTCTTGATCTAGTAAGAACTCTAGCGGCTGCATTTTGGACTAACTGTAGCTTGTTTATTGAGGATGCAGGACAACCAGCTAATAAAGCATTACAGTAATCTAGTTTCGAGGTCATGAATGCATGAACTAACTTTTCTGCATCAGAAACGGATAGCATATTACGTAGCTTAGCAATGTTTCTAAGGTGGAAAAAGGCTGTTTTTGTAACATATGAAATATGTTTTTCAAAAGACCGGTTTCAGTCTAATATAACACCCAGGTCTTTTACTGTCAGGGCATCCTACTATGTTAAAATTGTGTTGTGAGAGGTTTTGCGGATGGTTTGTCTGATCACAGATCCCTGCGGCACTCCATAGTTTACAGAAGTTATGATCGATTTTTCTCCATTTAAATAGACAAAATGGTAACGGTCAGATAAGTATAATCTGAACAATGTTTGTCCTTGAACACCAGTATAATTTTGTAGTCGATCTAAGAGTATTGTGTGATCTATAGTATCGAACGCATCACTAAGATCAAGTAAAACTAGTATTGAGATACAGCCTTGGTCAGAAGCTAAAAATAAATAATTTGTCATTTTAACTTTAAAACTTTTTATGTATGTCATTTTCTTGCAAGAAAGAGCCCAGTTGAGCGGACACAACTTTTTCTAGTATTTTAGACATAAATGGAAGATTTGAAATGGGTCTGTAATTTGCTAGGTTATTTGGATCTAATTGTGGTTTTCTTAACCCTCTGACCGCCACAAATCAGCTCCGAGAAATTATGATATAACTCGACAACAGATTTATCGATTTTCTTACCGTTTTTTCCAGCAGAAAGGTAACGAGCTAGCCATCACGGGGGCGTCTTTGGTGTCTTTCTAGCCTTTACAGAAGGTTTTCTATCCAGCCTGGAACTTGTGCATCCTTTCTGAGTTTTTCAGCCATAAATCCAAACGTTTATATCCAACTTTGATACACTTGAAGTCCATAATTTATAAATATTCCGTCATATTTGCCGCTAGCTCGATGCTAGCTGCCATTTTGGATATCCACGTGATGGTTTTTGACCAATTACAGGCTGATCCGTCGTAAACATTGGGTGCGTCACTGGGTCATTGCGCTCTCTCCAAGGGAGGGAGGGAGAGAGAGTAGCACGGAGACGCAGGTTTCACAGAGAATCACAGAGAAATGGATCTAAATCGATCGCAGAATGATGGATTTTCAGGAGAACAGAGCTTTTTGACAGATGAGGAACTAGATTACCAGGATAGACCCAGCTGAAGTGCCATTTATTTATTTACTGTAAAAAAGTATTATAGAAGTATAAATGTAGTATAAAAGTATAAAAAGAATAGAATAAATAAAATAATAAATAAAATAAATAAAATATAAATGCAAAGCCTGTGATGTGGCCCTCTTTGTGATTGCTGATAGGAACTGTTTTGAGGCTTGGCACCAGTGAACTTCATGAAAACGCCTGGACTTCTTTTGGAAAAATGTAAATAGTTTTGGTTCTGTACAAGTTATAATGTTTATTCCTGTGCTCCAGGACTCCAAAGACATGAACAAACTGTTTTCCAGAGGAAATTTGCTTAGCTTTTATTTATTTGTGTGTGATTTCAATAAATATTTGAGTTATTCAATTTCCGATTTCTTTTTTCATCTGTCTTTATGGTCCCATAACTTATTTTACATTCAGGTTACATCAATGTAACACAGATATGCTGAAAGTTCAATATGACAGACACAGATATGCTGAAAGTTGTCCTGAAAAAAAAGAGGTGTGTCAATTGTCTGTACACAAAAGGGTTGATGTTTTACAAGCTTTTTTAGTTAATAACACCAGACGGAAAAATTATTGTAAAAATACCCTTAGGTCTCTGAGGGTTAATAAGAGGTTTTATAACTGCCAGCTTGAACGTTCTTGGAACATGACCTAAAGATAAAGATGAGTTAATAATATTGAGAAGAGGCTCTTCCACTATAGGTAACACTTCTTTCAGTAGTTTCGTTGGTATAGGATCTAATAAACATGTTATTGTTTTAAATGAAGTGATAAGTTTCATCTAAAACATTTTCTGGGTCCTTCCAGAGAAGGTCTTAAATACCATCACTGAGGCTAGAGTGCCGTCTATGAGACGCCTCTATGCTCTGAAGTGGTCAGTATTCACTGGCTGGTGCTCAGCCAGACATTTTGAGCCCCACTCATGCAAAGTTTCAGTGGTGCTCTCTTTCTTACAAGAGCTTTGGCTGTGGGTCACTCCCCATCCACGCTCAAAGTGTATGCAGCCATGACAGCTCACAGTGTTCCTGTGGCTGGCCAGTCCGGAGAAATAATCTTATTAGGGCCCAAGCCCTAAGGGCGAAGGGCCTATTGTTTTCCTAAGGATTATTTATTAGGGCCCAAGGCCAAAGGGTGAAGGCCCTATTGTTTTCCTAAGGATTATTTATTCTTCTTCTTCTTCTTCTAATTATTTTTTTACTACCTTTTGGACACTTTTGGAGGCCTTAACATGCTCAAAAACTCCTGAAACTTTGCACACGGCTCAGAACCTGCGGTACTTCATCTGTATAATGTAAACACACGCCAGATGTAGACCTGTGAAAGGATTATTGATATCTTAGATACTGTTGCCGTGACAACGCATTAAACTTTAATATTCTTTTTGGATGCTTTTGAGACTCTTAACGCACTTTTGGGGCCCTTAACGTGCTCAAAAACTCTTGAAACTTTGCACACGGGTCAGAACATGGGGCCATCAGGGCCGGGCTGAAGCTGGCACCTGGGCGTGGCAGGGGGGCTCGACAGCGCCCCCTGGAACGGGGTCCGAATACTTGGTCCATAAATCAAACACGCTTGCATGTAATAATATGAAACTCGGTACACATATAGATCTCATCAATACATATATCCTTTGTACTTTTACTTTTTAGCCCAGCCCAACAGGAAGTCGGCTATTTTGGTCTGAATGTGGATGTTTTGCAAACCAGCTTCTACATTTTTACTCACTCCTCTTAAGTGGTTTATTTTATTCCCACCAAACTTTTTCAACATGATGAAAATACATTAAAGATGCTAAATTGTGAACGGATATTAAATATCTCAAATGGTTTTGCTATGGTGAGGGATTAAAGTAATGTCAAAAAGAATCAGGAAAAGTCTCATATCTTTCTAAAATGTAATTATACACCATTTAGTTTTATATAAAATTATACAAATATTAGAACTAAACCCATTTTAATCTTTTTTTTCAATTCAAGAAGTATGAAAAAGTTTAAAACAGGCTATTTAGTGCTGGTTTTCAAACAAAAAATCATTCATAGGGCTACACTGCCCTCTTGTGTCCAAAATGGTATCAACAAAGTACATAAAACTATTTTATCAGGCATGCCTATTGTATTTATATATATAAATATATTAGGTATGTAGCTGTGAGGATATTTTCCCACCAGTTAACTGACGTGTGACACCAGCGAGGGCTTTTAAATCGCTATGTAAAAGTGAAAGTAAGTACGGATGTCTGCACAGACATTATGGTGGCGCTCGCAGTGCGCTCGAATGAATACCTATGATCAGGGTTTCTGCGGGGTCATAAAAAGTCATAATACATCTTAATATAAGTAATAGTAAAAGCGGAACGAAACTCGTTTGAACCGCGCGCGCCTCACGGAATGTTTATCCGCTCGGCTCAAAGTCCAAACGGCAGCGCAGCTCGAGCTCACTAAAGCAGAAGCGTTCTTTTACTATCTATGGTTAACTCTGATCAGTCTCGATCACGAGATCCAGTGAGAAACAAAAATCTGCCTTTGAAGTTGAAAGAAAAAAAAAAAAGACATTTATGGTCATAATTATCGATATTGACTGATATATTATCGTGATAATTGTTAAGTGTTGTTCCTGTGTTATTGATACTTAGGAAAAGGTATTGCTTGAATTTATTTTACAAAAACATGTGCTATAATTCAGATCAATATATTTGTTTTCCTTAAAATTATTCTCATCTGAATTACAAATAATTTATTTCTGTATATAAAATAATACTATATGACTAAAAACGCAGTTTCTTTTATTTTTTAATCAATAACTTAAAAATAAACAGATTAGTGCTCTGTTTGAGGTCAAGAAATTAAAACCAATGCAATATGATGAATGTTTAAAAGATGGCACCGACAGACTGTTGTAAACAGGTTAGATAAATATTTCTTGCTTTTAAACAGTGTGTGTGTGTGTGTGTGTGTGTGTGTGTGTGTGAGTGTGTGAGTGTGTGAGTGTGTGAGTGTGAGAGAGAGAGAGAGAGAGAGAGAGAGAGAGAGAGAGAGAGAGAGAGAGAGAGAGAGAGAGAGAGAGAGAGAGAGAGAGAGAGAGAGAGAGAGAGAGATTGTGTCTGTTACAAGAGTTTAACCCTTTAAGGCCTTGTCTTTTTGGACATATATCTTTTTTTTATTAAAAAGAAAATGTGCATATTACAACCCATATATTTTAAATGCATTGTTTGCTTTAAATTAAATTAAGATTGTATGTTTGGTAATTTAACCTAAATAAATTTAAAATTAATGTGCTATATTTCAGATCAATATATTTGTTTTCCTTCATTTTAATCAACACTAACTTTATTCTCATCTGAATTATATATATATATATATATATATATATATATATATATATATATATATATATATATATATATATATATATATATATATATATATTAAATATAGCTGCGAGCACCGATGAAGGGCCAAAGCCGGCGGTACCGCCACCCTGGTGCACCAGGGTTGCGGTGCCACCGGCTTGGGCCCGTAATCGCTGCTCGCAGCTATATTTGTTTTTCTTTTTTATAACAACTGTTTGAGTTTTCTTTTTTAAAGTCAAGAAACACAAGAATACAAAGCAAAAAGCAACTATACAAACCTGCCCTACCCCTGGTAGACTTCAAGAAAATAACAATAAAATACAAAAAATGTATGTAGACTCCATAAAAATATAAAAATAATAATAATAAATAAAATAATAATAAATAAATAAAAATAATAATAATATTAATAAAATAAATTATTGCTCGTTTCTTAAAAGGTGCCAGGAGGTTAAACCCTCCCAGGCCTCCTACTGTACCGGCGTGGACCTTTCAATGGTTCTAGGCGCCCTGAAGGCTGCTTGGCTTTGGCATTAGTCAAGCGAGTGGGGGATTTACAGGTGCTCTCTCTGAGCCCCTCTTGATTGGAATTTGGGATAAATTACTCGAGGGTCATCCTTAAGCCAAGGCATGGTTATGTACCTAAGGTGCTCTCAACTCCGTTCAGAGCTCAGGTTATTACTTTATTAGCACTTCCACCCATTTTTAACCAGACGGTGTCCGGTTTTTTATCTGTCTAGCATGATTACTGTCCATAAGCACAAGTAGTTCTAGAACTGTTATGAGCCCAGTTTTTATTCATGACACCCAACTCTGTCTGGTTAGTGTTAATATGCTGGGTAGACTTATTGGCTTGTTCTGTCGAGCCTCGGGTGTCCCATAGGCTTTAGGTGCGCTTTAGGTGCGCTCTGACGTACTATGCGCTAGGTCATTTGATTGGTTTGTGCTTCTGAGGTGCTCGGCCATTGGATGTGCAGCTGCCGCAGCACAGCCAGTGAGCGAGCTATACGCTCTGCTGTGTTTTGCTGTACAAGTTGCACTGCGTTTTAAATTATTGCTTCAATATTTTGAGGAAAAGGAGTTTCCCCCCACTGCATATTTGCAAGGCGATACTCGTTCCCTACTCTCAGGAAACCGCGGTTACGTCAGTAACCGAGTACGTTTCTAGTCTGATTGGTTTTCACATTGTAATGGACAATGTGTCTATGCGAGATCAGTTAAAGTTCTAACAATGATGATTTTTACAGGTTTGTGTCAAGATGATTTTTTTTATTATCATATTTTTATAATACGTGTAACAAAATCCCACTGAAAATTCAATAACTGAATTTTGTTCTCAGGACAAGAGTTTTGTTCATAAATATCAAGATGGGGAAAATTGTTGTACATCTATGTTAAAATTGTATGCATTCATTCATTACAATTTATAGTATGTTCGTCAAAACAATGGTTTGATATTTTTCAATTTACAGTGTAAAGATTGCTGAAAATATAATTCTCTAGGCTCATAATGGCAGATTACCACAGCCTGTTAACCTTCACCCCCACTCGGGGGCTCACAGCTGAAAATGACATACCTGGATTAAAATAAATACAGCTCCTGAGAACAGTGTACCACAGGCACAATTAAGGTATCTTTGGAAAGAAGACAATTGGGACTCTACTAACAATCTATCAGAGTTGATAATACTCAAACAGATAAAAAATTATAAAAGTTGAAGTGCCTCAAAAATAATGTGCGCTACAAATAATGTTTTATTATTTCATGTACAAATATATAAAAATAGACCTGGAGGAATCCAGATAGGTAAAGGATTGAAAGCCACAAGTCTCATCAGTTTATATTTCAAATTTGAGGAAGATATAATGAAAAATGGGGTTCCTGCAAGCTTTTTTCCAAGACTATGTCAGTTCCCTTTCTCCCTCCCCCTGCCTGAGGCACATCCCCAGAAATGACATCCCCAAACTAAAATAATTGCAGTTGCTGAACTATTTGCACTACATGCACAATTTAGACATATTTAAAAGAAGACACTTTAGAGTTTATTACCCAAATCTTAAAGTTGAAAAAACTTTCACAGACAAAAAATTATAGAATCTGAAGTGTCTTGAAGATAATTTGTACTGCAAGTAACATTTGATTATTTCATGTAAAAATAAATGAAAACAAACCTGGAAGAATCCAGTTAGGTAATTGATTGAAAGACCCAAGTCTCATCAGTTTATGTTTCACATTTGAGGAAGATATTATGAAAAATGAGATTCCTACAATATTTTTTCCAAGACTATGTCCAGGTACCAAGGGTACATCAAAAAGCAACCTACTGACCAAATGTTATGAAGGGTACTGCAAGCCATTTTGGTCAATTCATAAAATAGTTCATAATAGTTATAAAATAATAGTTATAAAATAATACACACAACCATAAGACTTTATGTAAGTGATTTATTTGCACAACAGAACAAAAAAAATTTATGAAATATATAAATAAAAAAATATTGGATCAATACTCTCATCAAACGGTGACACCCTCCCAGATGTCCGCGCACGTGTGAGTGCCGCCTGGTCAAAGTGGCACCAAGTCACGGGAGTGCTATGCGATCGCCGTATGCCCATCCGCCTAAAGTCCAAAATCTATAAAACCATTGTACGCCCCGTAGCCCTGTATGGAGCCGAATGCTGGCCAACGACTGCTAAACATGGCCAGCTTCTACACGTCATGGAAATGCGTATGCTCCGCTGGTCACTCGGGCTGACAAGGCTAGATCACGTCATGAACATCGACGTCAGGAAGCGGATGGGAATAGCGCCGATTACGGAGAAGATTCTTGAGGCCCGTCTCCGCTGGTACGGCCATGTAACACGCAGCCATGAGAACTCAGTGGGGAAGACAGCTATGCGCCTTGACCCACCCGGTAACCGGCCACGTGGCCGCCCAAGGATGAGATGGATGGACCGGATCAAGCAAGATATGAAGGACGTGCAAGTCGCCCCGGAGGACACTACGGACCGGAATAAATGGAGAGCAGCCTGCCAAAAAGCGGACCCTGCACCTGCGCGGGATAAACGCTAGGACGAAGATATAAATAAAAAAACAACTGAACTTCTTTCAGCTGGTTGGCTGGTGCTTGAATGCCACTCTTCATCTGAAGATTCAACTTGATTGCTGTTGCATGGGAAAGAATGGAAAGATAATTAGCACTGCATGTAAAGTAAATAATTCAGTTGAGTTTTTATATGGCTGGCCATTCAATCAACAATCAAACTGATGGGCAGTCGTTTAGACAGCATTCATACTAAAGCTCATCCATACAATCAACAATCAATGGCCGGTGATGGCCAGTGATACAGACAGCATTCATATGGATGGACAGACAGAGAGCCAACAATCACACCGATGGCCGGCCATCAGACAGGAATATGCAATTTTGATAGCATACAACTCCTTCCTATTTATCTCTAGCACATATTTTCTGCAATTCTTCCCAGCAACACACACACACACATATATATATATATATATACACAAAGTATACATTTTTACAGTATAATATACATTTACAGTACAAATACAAATAGACCGAAACCATTAGGATGTAGTGTGCTGTAAATATTATGTATATTATACTGTAAAAATGTTAGATAGATAGATAGATAGTGTGTGTGTGCCAGGAAAAACGACAAACAAAACAACTGCACAACAGTCCAACACATATAAATAGATACAAATAAATAAATGCATATAAAAGTAGCATAATCTTTTCAGACCACAATTCATTTACCTTATGAAACAACAAACACTCATTCACTAATTCTCTCTCTCTCTCTCTCTCTCTCTCTCTCTCTCTCTCTCTCTCTCTCTCTCTCTCTCTCTCTCTCTCTCTCTCTCTCACACACACACACACACACACACACACACACACACACACACACACACACACACGCACGTATTATGTGCATGCTACATCAATTATATAACGTTATATCAACTCACCGATATAAAATTGGATCATCTTTTCCGTCCGGAAGCACATCACCCTCGTCGCTGTCTGTCTTCACTCTCCTCAATTCATCATCGCTGCCTCGAGTGATCTCGAACATCTTCAGCAGAAAAAAACGATCCATATGATGACAGAATCCGTCCAGTGAGTAAGACGCGAAAACAGATGTTTGTTGACTAGGGAACCGTCTTAGCTTGTTAGCTAGCTGGCCTGTCAGATGACAGGCGTGTCGTCAGAGCCTGCGTCGCAGGTGAGCTGCTCAAACTGATTGGAGAGCGGGGAGAGCAGGGGGAGAGCGCCGGATTCAAATAAAAAAAACATCTTGATGAGTGAGGAATTCAAACTTCCCGGGTATCGTTGGATTCGTTTACTGATTGGCTACATTTTCTATCAGTCATATAATTTCGACGATTTCATTGGCTTTCGTTGTAAAGACAAAATGATAGGATGTGCATATCATGACGACACAAAAACTGACTGCAGTGTTTGGATATTTTGAGCTAGATATCGGCTATCTGTGTTTGTGTGTGCGTGTGTGCGGTCTAAATGTGTTTATTATACTCTAAGCAACACACACATATAACCTTTTGGTACCGGGAGTCTGTTTTTTATGCGTTATTTATTGCATAACCGACAAATATGAGACGTCACCCTGAAGAAACGCGATGTAAACAAAGGAATGATTATCAATATTACAACGTTATTGTTTCTTTGGACAAAAAATGCTCCATGGGATGTTATTCAGTGGACCCTCAGCTTTCCATTCAGTCTGGAACTTTTAGCAGTGGATGCGTGTGTGGCTCGTTATTACAACAATACTGGTAAGAGCTCCGTTTTTGATTATGTGTGTTTTGATGTGTACTGCTTGCCTAAATGCAATAAATACATTTGTTATAAGCTTTCCATCGAAAAGCAGTGCTCTATCATCGATGCTTGAGGCTTAGACCTTTAAAATGATATATAGTTTGCCAAGATTAATGATCTTCTTTCACGTTAAATCTATTCATAAACATTAAACTAGTGTGGGGGAGGAATGCTTCAGAGCGACGGCGCTCTCGCGAAGGTTAAGAGGTTATGAACAAGAAATATAAAAATGTGTTCAATATCAGTTTATTTTCTAAAAAGAAGTTAAAACTGTGACAAATATCCACAGTATCTTCTACATTTATGACCACTGTGGCAGCAGTGACTTTCGGAAGCTATTGCGAACCTACAAACACCGCACCTGATAATTATTCACGAACACACATTCGCACACACACAAACGAATTCAGAGAATCGAAACACAAGCGAAAAGGTCGTAAGCATGCCGGGAAGGAGACACAACCTCCGCTGACTCAGCAATGAACGGGACAGTTTCAGTTCTCGTTTCTCGGAAAACAGTTCTGTTCAGTTCCTCTGGAAAAAACCTAACAGATGTTTTCTACGTGTCTTTGTGATGTATAAATATGACTGTAATGTTGATTGAGGGTTGTTGCTTTCTTGATTTGTGATCGAATGCATCCTTAGAGATCTATTCTCTGAAAGCTCAGTTTATTAACTGATTAGCTTTGCAACTTTTATTTGCTCTGCTGTTTTCTTCAACTTGGATGATTTGAATTGATACATATATATATACTGCTTGAACTGCAAATAAGGTAAAATAACCTCTTTGTAACCTGTACTGAGGACTGCCCTCAGTATTAGGACATGCTGAAGTATTATAACTTGTAACCTTTTGATATTTTGCTACCAATCATTTTTTATTGTGTAACCAGTAAATTTGATCTTTTGTTCAAATAAATTTTCATTTTCTTACTTACAAGCATTGGTTTATTATTACTTCAGCTAATAAAGACAGTTCTATAAGTAATATAATAGAGCATTCTAAGTTTACCTTACCAAACTGAAGGACAACCAAAAGGACCCACCTAAGATTCTGCTGGAGAGGTAAGCATGAATTCTTTAAGGGGTTAATGATGATTATTGTATATGCACCACTAGATTTGCTGGTATAAACTAAACAAGCTAGTGTAGGATTTTTTGTAATCCAAAATCTGACCTGACAGTACCAGTCTCCTGGTCATAATACCAGGGAGATAATCAGGAACGTGAGTGTAATACCAGGACTCACCACACCACATTAAAACATAGCAGCATTTAGTATTGCAGTCATTTTGTACAGTATATGGCAGGGCTATTCAATTAGTTTCATTCGAGGGCCGTATTATCAAATCGAAAAGTAGAGGTGGGCCGGTGGGTTGGTTTGGGGGTTTATCTTATTTATTGAAACATAACAGTTTCAATAAATAAGTTAAAGTAACCCTAAAAAAATGTGGTACCCAACAGTAGACTTGATAATTTACAGCTGTGTACAACTATTTTCCTTGGAACAAATAAATTATTTATACAAACTTATAGCTGTTGGTGAGAAATAATAAAGATTTTATATAATTGTTATGCTTAAATGAAAATATTCTGACAGTGAGACTTGTTAACCACAGGCTACTCACTCCCACTGTATAAAGAAATGCCTAAACACAAGTTAAAAACTGTATGCACCTTTACAAAGAAACTGACATAATTTCATAACACTACATATTATTCAATATAAATATTGCACATTTCTGCCCAACCATGGTAAATTACTACAGTACATTCATGGTAAATGTTTGTAAGGGTGATTAGGGGATTTAAAGTCTTCTAATTCCGTTCATGCTCACAGTGTTTCTTCTGCTTTCCTCATCAGTCTTGTTGGGAATGTTGAGGCTGTTTCATTCGATTTAATACTAATTAAATCATCAAGTGATTGTTGGTTTGTAACAGAGAGGTGTCTGTCGAATTGAAACACTTCTCACTGGTTGTCGCAACGCTGTTTAATAATAGTGTCCGGGAGTAAACTCAACTCCATTTGGGCCGTGTTGAAACAACTAGTGAAATCACTGAAAACATCGCTATTTGTTGTTATACTGTACTGAAGGAGAAACCGCTTCAGATGATTCAGTAACGGAGCGGTCCGAATGAATCCGAATAGTTTTAGACCGTTATGCAAGCGCGTTTAGAATCGAACCAAATGAATGATTCATTCACGAATGAGTGGTAGCCTATCGCTGGTTCAGTCGACATAAATTCGGGACACATATAATAACTGCTGAAATATTCGCACGTAAAACGTTTCTCAGGTCAATCGGAGCGAGTATCAAACTGAATTAGCCGCACCGCCAGGAAAAGAGGAGGGGGGAGGTTGGTGCCGTCGGGCCGCATGGAGATGATTGGCGGGCCGCATTTGGCCCGCGGGCCGCTAATTGAATAGCCCTGGTATGGTATCATTTTATAAATGAATGTTTATTGTGATTGTATGGAGCTGCACTTACTGTTGTTAGATGAAATGCAGATGAAAGTCAGGCTGTCACTACATGACCAATCATTCCATTCTCCATTTCTCATCATAGCACACTCATCTCTGCCATCAGGTTGATGAGGTCCCCAGTTCAGATAGAGCGCAGGTTCTCCTGAAGACCACTGCCATTTATCAACACTCGTCCTCTTCAGCCCAATCCAGACATGCTGAAGACCTCCATCCTTCACACTGTTCTCCAGCTCCTTCATGTCGTTCATGTTGTCAACGGTGGCCAGATCTGTGTAATTCTCTCTGCAGTGTCTCTGAGCTTCAGTCCAGTTCTTGCTCACGTTTATAAAGTGATACTGACGCTGAACACATTCAGATACGGAGCAGAGAGCTGTGAAAGAGAGCGTTTGATTTAATGCTTTTCATAACAGGGTCAAACCTGATGAAACTATAAAATTCAATTCACATTTATTTGTATAGCGATACACATCATTTCAAAGCAGCTTTACAGAAAATGCATGAGTCCATATTGCAATTTAGAGTGATCTGTTATCAGATCAGAACTGTCTAAGTATTTCAGAAAAGTCACAGTTAGCAAAAAATGTATTAATTGAAACAATGTAATAATTGAATGCAGATACAATAAGCTCATTGAAGTAATAAATACTTGTTTGTTAACAAATTATAACATTTAGAAAATATAGCATAAATAAAACAATAAACACACTCACCAATGAGAAGAAGAATGAAATATAGAGTTTGGTCCATTCTGAGGAAAAACACATTGAAAAACTCAAAACTTTTAACATGATCATTTAATAAAAACATTTTAACAGCATAACTTGATTCACAATCATTAAGACAATATTAACATCTGAAAGTGTAATTGTGTTTGAAGAATGAACATGTTCTTACTTTAGAGGTCGTGTGTTTCTGTCCTGAGTCTGATGTTTCTGTCTGCAGATTTAAACTATGATTATTATATCTGCTCTCATCCCTCATTCAGCTCATCACATCATTTGTTTATTTCTCTAGAAAACCCCTTTTTCATGTTTTACTTCCTCTATATTTGCATATTGACACCTGTGTCAGTCAGTATCAGTCTATGTTAAAGGATTAGTTCACTTTTAAAAAAACCTTTGCTGATAATCTACTCACCCCCATGTCATCATGTCCATGTCTTTCTTTCTTTCTTCAGTCGAAAAGAAATTAAGGTTTTTGATGAAAACATTCCAGGATTTTTCTCCATATAATGTACTTCAATAGATCCAAACAGGTCAAGGTCCAAATGACAGTTTCAGTGCAGCTTCAAAAGGCTTTAAACGATATCAGACGATGAATAAGGGTCTTACCTAGCGAAACCATCGCTCATTTAAAAAATAAATAAAAAAGTTTAAGTTTTATAAGCACAAATGCTCGCCTTGCTCTGTTCTGTGATGAGCGTTCATGTGACATCACGTAATACGCAATTACGTTGAGACTCTCCTGTTCGAACTCATTCATCAAAATGAACAAATCTTTTTTCGAGTCATTTCGTTCATTCAAGTGACTTTAAACGTTATATTACGACATCGATGACATGGACATCTTGAATGGCATGGGGGTGAGTAAATGATCAGCAAACGTTTTGTTTAAAAGTGAACTAATCCTTTAATATGGAAATTTATCACAAAATGATATACACATGAACATTCATAATTTACATTTGAACATTAAAGGGGACATATCATGCTAAATCTACTTTTTTTAGCCCTTAAATGCCTTTTGTTGTATATTTGGAGTGTTTATAAGTACAGAAAAGTTGAAATCAGTCTCTTCGGGAACTTCGTTGATATCTTTATATTCCGTTTTGGTCACATTTTTCAACCGGTTTAGATTTTTCTATAATCTATGACGTTTTGTGAACTATTACGTCAAAGTATTTGCAGCGGAACTGCCAAATAAGGACATCAACTTCCGGCCAAACACTTTGAGCAATCCGCCATTTTTATTTCTCGCTGCAATTTTGTAGTCCAAGTGATGTGGAACCCACATGCTTCATTACACCGTCTGCCAGCATCAGAACCTCTTCGAAGTGCCTGTTTGAGTTTTATTTTTCACGGAAATGTCCCCACATCTGTGAGTAAAGTCATGTTTGTGTGCGCGAAGCACTTCATGGATAACTAACGTCACTTCAGCAACCTCCGCCAGTATAAAGAAGGATTTGCCGATAGACTTCGTCTGATTGAGGGGTCAGTTCCTTCTATCTTTGGAGACGACGAACAAAGCACTTCGGTAAGCTGTAAATAACGTAACTTACTACTCTTCTTAAAACACTCGGTGGTCATGGTTTAGCAGTTGTCTTGTTAGTGTGCTTGTTTTAAGAGAAATAATCGACTTTTCTTTAATTGTTTATAATATAACTTATATTTTGTTTTGTGAGTATTAAATAGTCGTTGTAAATCATGCAGTATTGTAGGAGTGGGCATGGATGGAGAACTTACTGTAAATACAGTAACACACCATTGCGATGCATCCATATGAAGACGTTGTTCTGCAGGTTCGTCGTCTTTATTTTCATCTCGCTCCGACTGTGGCTCGAACATGTTAGGCTTGATGGACAAGTCTTCCGTTGTTGACATTTTGTTAATAACATGTGAATAAAAAGTTTCTGTTCCGCTAGGCTAGATAATCGCATCTCTATAAAACTACAAAAATTGCCGAACGGGGTGGAGCTGAACCGAGTGTCACCTCTGCGAGCTGGAGAGGGGGCGGGGTATGAAGTGTCGCATTTGGATTTAAAGAGACCGCACCAAAACGAGTTGATCTCAGACGCACATCAGAAAAGCGTTAGAAAAGTGGCCTGTGGAGCTATAAAAATGAGGAATTCAGACCCAAGCATTGCAGTTCTGCTTTATATAGACCACAAATATATGATTTATTTGTTAAAAGGAACGATTTAAAAGCATGATATGTACCCTTTAATGAAGTCATTTTTTTCTTCTACATTTGCGTGTCTCTACATCTTTTCTCTGTGTTGGTCAGTGTTGCTGTAATTCTTTAGAAACATGTTCATTTGAATGTGAGTGAAGGATATGTACTGTATTTCTATAGCAATTCACAGGAAAAATCCACCTCAGTATTTGCATTTTCTATTCTTATTATTTGTTTTCCATGTTCTTTCACCATCAATACTGTCAGTGACCAGTAGCATGTTTCTGCATCCCAAACACAATATTTAAGACACACTCTGTGTCTCCATCAGCACAATATCTCTTCATGTTTGATTCTGTGTCATGAACGCTATATGCACACAATGTTATGGCCAACAACGGACCTCAGCAGCAACACACAACTCTGTAATCATGGAAATCAGCAGCACAGAGAACACCTAGATTATTTCACTATGAAGGTGACATAACTCACTCTTGATATGATGCCAACTCACAGTCAACCGTATAACATGATACATTTCCTTCACTGGCATTACAAAACAATCTTGGAATTAATGTCAGTGCTACTTAACCCTGTAAGACCCGTGGTTGTAAAATTACAACATCACTTTTAGCTCTTCAAAAAACACATCTGCAATTTTTTTTTTTTTTTGAAAGACCACATTTATATAGCCAATGGGTCCTATTGTTTAGCCTCACAATGCCATTTGATAGTAAATATGTATATAGGTCTTGCCATAAGGTCATGAACTCATGCAACCTGCAAACTTTCCTGGAAGCGCATCTCCTTGTTTCATTGGACTGGATATCTCACCATTGAAGTAAGTAAAACCCCAGAAATATTTTTTTTTGTGATTGTTAGAATGTGTAGTTCATGTAAATATTTGGTTATTGTGGAATGCATGCATCAAATTAGATTTTTAGCTTGTTATGTCTTTGTTGTAATTTTACAACGTTGGGATATAATGGTAGTCAAAATAGCATGCTCACCTTGAACATTACATGGAGGCATTAACTTCTCAAATGTTAACATACAGGATAAATACGTACAGAAATATAATGTATTTGATGATTCACAACATCTAAATGTGTTATTTGTTATAATTTTCAGTTTAGATCAGATTTTAATCATTTTAAATGAATAAATTATTTCTGGTTGCAGTGTTTCAAGTCCTTTCATAACACAGTATTTGAAATTGTTCCTGTATGTTAGCAGTATATATAGTTAACTGTTTTTTTTTATTTATCTGGGCTTTGTTTGTTTGCCCAAATATCTGCTTGTAGCAATGCAGACAGTGTTTGTGGAGTGCTTTGGAGGATGGTTATTCTAGGACAGGTGTGGATTTCGTAGGGGGTTGCATGGTCCATTGTTCAGGGACAGGTGTTAATGTTCTGGAATGTGGGGATGTAAGAGGCCTGGGGGTTTGTATATTCCTTTTAGAAATGTGTGACTTCAGTAGGGCTGGGACGGTATGGATTTTTTCTGACCGCGGTTGAAAAGCAAGAAATTCCGCGGTATAGCGGTAAACCGTGTTAAATACTGGAACTGGAGCCTCCCATAAATAAAACTAAACTCAGCGTATAGGCAAGTCCTATATTTGATATATAAGAAATAAATGGAAAGCTTGAAATGTCTACTTTTAAACAAAATTCTAAATGAAATGATAAAATTGTACAGTAGCCTAGTCAGGTAAGGTCAGGTTTGCCGATGTGCGTTTTATTTAGGCTATTTATTTATTTATTTTTGTCCCTGTGCGCAGATCGGAGACAGAGTTCATGATGATATTCTGGGGATATAACAGCTAATATGCTATACTACTTTAGCCTTAAATATTTTTGCTGCATTGGATCAGTCTCCTTTCTAGAACAGCCGATAGCTTTCTAGCCTCCCGGCAGCAGCGCCTCGCATCGCCCATAGACCTTAAAACAATCAGTGGATGGCGGTTTTGAAAATTAGTCAAAAAACGTTGGAGCGGATGGTGGCGGACGGATGATGAATTTTGTGATGCGGTTGCGGATGAAATAATAGCCTATCCACGCATACATACGAATGTAATGTTATTATGTGTCATGGAACATTGCGCTCCACAACTCGCAAAAGGTCGGATTTGCTCCATCTTTTGATAAGTTCCCCTTCAGTCGCTCACGTTCGACGTGACGTCGACGTGACGACGTTAGGGGATCACTTCAGGGAGCCCTATCAACTTCGAGTATCTAAAGAACAAGCCAATGAACGTTGGCGTGCGTGAAACGCGTCACGCGCCCCGCCCCGCAGCGCGGGTATAAACAGGAAGCGGACGCCGCACTCATTGTCTTTCGCTTCGGAGCCGAGCTTGGTTTGACTCTGAGTTCTACAGACTGCTGTACGTTATATCTGTCGACAACTAGAGGGAGAAGAAAACTCTGCTGCAGTGCTGGTGTGACGGCGCGATCAGTGGTGGCCGCGAGCATCTCTAACCACAACTGCCGTTTTCACGGCACTGTTTATGTGTGTGTGTGTGTCGGTCTCGTGGGCGTTCCTCATCTGGGAGTGTACCCGATTACACCGCGGCTATCTCTGGGTGCTTCAGCACTAAAGAGTCTATTTCTTTCCTCTGTTTGTTATTTTTACTAAAAGAGCAACACAAGCGTGACCCTGCGTCCTTTTCAGGATGTCATTCCGCTTGTGCGTTTCTGGGTGCGGTCGTTCCCTGGCGCCAGCAGATGGCCACAAGAGTTGCCTCTCGTGTTTGGGCATTCAGCACGCTGAAGCAGCTTTTGTGAATAGTTCATGTTCCCATTGCGGGAATATGACTATGGCAGCGCTTAGATCGAGACTCGCTTACCTCACGGGAGGTGCAGTCCCCTCGCCTATGCCCCGATCTAGTGCTTATTCTGCCCCGCAGAATAGGCCTACTTCGGCACATGACCAGGGTGATCTGAGGATTACCGTGAGGGCTTCCCCGTCGAGGCAATCCCCGCGGGCCCCTCACGCCTCTCATGCGCTGTTGCCATCCGCGCCCCTTTGCGATCGACTCGGTCCTTCTCCTGAACGGCCGGTCGTTTCCTTTGGGGCGCCAGCTGACGATCAGATGTCGATCGCAGCATCGGAGGGGGAGCTTCACTCCTCTGGAGATGACGACTCGGCTGCGTTGCCCCCGTCTGGGTGTGTAGCGTTGTCCGAGCCGGATCCAGAGTGGGCGGCTATGCTTTCCCGGGCCGCCGAGAAGGTCGGGCTTGTGTGGAATCCTCCGCCACGTCCCGAGCCTTCTCGGTTGGACGATTGGTTTCTCGGGGCGGGCCGTGCTGGTTCTCAGTGCGCCGCCCCGGTACCTTTCTTTCCGGAGGTGCATGAGGAGCTTTCTAGGACGTGGAAGGCACCGTATAGTGCCCGAAGCCGTTCTAGTAGCTCCTCCCCCCTCGCCACCCTCGACGGCGGGGCAGCTAAGGGGTATGTGGATATCCCCCCGGTGGAGCGGGCTGTCGCGATGCAATTGTGTCCGGCGTCCGCCTCCTCCTGGCGGGGTAATCCGCGCCTCCCGTCCAAGGCCTGTAAGTTTTCGTCCGGTCTTACGGCGAAGGCTTATAAGGCCTGTGGACAGGCTGCTTCCGCCCTCCATGCCATGGCGCTCTTGCAGGTCCACCAGGCCCAGGCGCTCATGGACATGAACGAGGGTGGTTCTGACCCAGAGCTCCTCCGGGAGCTCCGTGTGGCTACTGACCTCGCCCTCCGGGCGACGAAGGAAACCGCACGTTCCGTTGGTCAGGCGATGTCCACCTTGGTGGTCCAGGAGCGCCACCTTTGGCTCAACCTGGCGGACATGAGGGACACCGATAAATATCGGTTCCTGGATGCCCCTCTCTCCCAGGTTGGGTTATTCGGCGATGCGGTCGAGAGCTTCGCCCAACAGTTCTCGGCCGCCCAGAAGCAGACGGAGGCTATCCGACACATCCTGCCCCGGCGGACCCCTGCTGCTCCCTCCCGTCCGCCGGCCGCAGACCCTCCGTCCGCTCGTCGCCGAGGCCGTCCTCCTGCGGCGTCCTCCGCTCCCGCTAAGCCTCAGCAGCAGCAGCCACCATCCAGGCCTCAGCGTGGAGCAAGCCGCAGGAAGTCGGCCACGCCCGTCCAGGCCGCTACCAAACCAGGTGGTAAGCGCAGGTGCAAACGACCCTGAGACGGGCGACCCAGAGGTGGATCAAGTTGCTCTCCAGGAGACGGTGAAGGCTCCGCTCCTTCCCCCGGTGGAGGGCCGGGTGGAGAATCTTTTGTTTCCTTTTGTTCCTTTTCCGCCACTGCCTTCAGTGGTACCCACATATTCAATAAAAGAGCAATTTCTTAAACCTCTGGGTCCCAAGAGAGCGTGCTTGACGGTCGACGACGCTATGCCTTGTCACCCTCGAGCCCCTCTCTCATCGCCAGCGAGCAGCAGTGGCTGTGTTCCGGACGCTCTGCCGCCTCCACTCACTCACTCTGCCCTTCGACGGAAACAGGTACGTGTTGCACCACACATTCAGACCCCACTCCGGGCCGCTGTGCCGTCCGAGTCGGGTCCCTGCATTCCGCCGCGCTGCCCCACCCCGGGTACGTCTGTGGTGCCATTGTGTCTGGGAGCCTGGCTAGCGCTTCCCAGCCCGTCTCGCTGGCTCATCCGTACTGTCAGACTCGGCTATGCGATTCAGTTCGCCCGGCGCCCCCTGTATTCAGGGGCATTCTGTTTACCCGCGTTCTGCCGGACAGTGCCCCTGTGCTCAGGGCAGAGATCGCAGTCCTACTGGCGAAGGACGCGATCGAGCCGGTCCCTCCAGCCGATATGAAGACCGGCTTCTACAGCCCGTACTTCATTGTACCCAAGAAAGGCGGTGGGTCTTGAACCGGTCCCTTCACAAACTGCCGTTCAAGATGCTTACGCAGAAACGCATTTTCAAGTGCATCCGTCCCCAAGATTGGTTTGCAGCGATCGACCTGAAGGACGCGTACTTTCATGTCTCGATTCTCCCTCGACACAGACCGTTTCTTCGCTTTGCGTTCGAGGGACGGGCATATCAGTACAAAGTCTTACCCTTCGGGCTGGCCCTGTCGCCCCGTGTCTTCACGAAAGTCGCGGAGGCAGCCATTGCTCCCATGTGCGAGCGTGGTGTTCGCATTCTCAACTACCTCGACGACTGGCTTATTCTCGCCCAGTCGAGAGAGCAGTTGTGCGAACACAGGGACATGGTGCTCAGTCACCTCAGCCACCTAGGGCTTCGGGTCAACTGGGAAAAGAGCAAACTCACCCCCGGGCAGAGGATCTCTTTTCTCGGTATGGAGTTGGACTCGATCAACATGACAGCGCGCCTCACCGAGGCCCGCGTCCAGTCAGTGTTGAACTGCGTGAGCACGCTCAGGCGCAGAACAGCGGCTCCACTGAAACTGTTTCAGAGGCTCCTGGGGCATATGGCATCTGCAGCCGCGGTAACGCCGCTCGGATTGCTTCATATGAGACGCTCCAACACTGGCTCCACGATCGAGTCCCGAGATGGGCGTGGCAGAGCGGCTCGTGCCGGGTCCAAGTGACCCCGCACTGTCGCCAAACTCTCAGCTTGTGGTCAGACCCTTCGTTCCTGCGGGCAGGTGTTCCCCTAGAACAAGTGTCCAGGCACTCTGTGGTCACCACGGATGCCTCTGCCACCGGCTGGGGGGCCACGTACAACGGGCATGCAGCTTCAGGTCTGTGGACGGGGCCTCAACTGCATTGGCACATCAATTGCCTCGAGTTGTTAGCAGTACATCTTGCATTGGGCCGCTTCGAAACGCCGCTTCGTGGCAAGCATGTACTGGTCCGTACGGACAGCACTGCGACCGTTGCGTACATCAACCGTCAGGGTGGTCTACGCTCCCGCCGCATGTCACAACTCGCCCGCCATCTCCTCCTTTGGAGTCAGAAGCATCTGAGGTCGCTTCGTGCCATTTATATTCCTGGCCTGCTCAACCGTGCAGCCGACGAGCTCTCACGGCAGCAGGTGCTACCGGGAGAATGGCGACTCCATCCCCAGGTGGTCCAGCTGATTTTCAGGCGCTTCGGGACCGCACAGGTAGATCTGTTTGCCGCCCCGGACACGTCTCACTGCCAGTTGTTCTATTCCCTGACCGAGGGGACCCTCGGCACGGATGCTCTGGCACACAGCTGGCCCCCGGGCCTACGCAAGTATGCGTTTCCCCCAGTGAGCCTTCTTGCACAGACCTTGTGCAAAGTCAGGGAGGACGAGGAGCAGGTCGTGTTAGTTGCGCCGTATTGGCCCAACCGGACCTGGTTCCCCGAACTAGTGCTCCTCGCGACAGCCCCTCCCTGGCCCATTCCTCTGAGAGAGGACCTGCTCTCTCAGAGACGGGGCACCCTCTGGCACCCGCGTCCGGACCTCTGGAAACTCCATGTCTGGTCCCTGGACGGGACGCGGAGGTTCTAGGTGACCTACCCCCAGCGGTAGTTGACACCATCACTTCAGCTAGAGCCCCCTCTACGAGGCGCCTCTATGCGTTGAAGTGGAACCTATTCGTTGAATGGTGTTCTTCTCACGAGGAGAACCCCCGAACTTGCTCGGTCAGAACCGTGCTTTCCTTCCTGCAGGACGGGTTGGAGCGAAGGCTGTCTCCCTCCACCCTTAAAGTGTATGTTGCCGCCGTTGCCGCACATCACGATGCAGTTGAAGGTAAGTCGTTGGGAAAGCATGACCTGATCGTCAGGTTCCTGAGGGGAGCAAGGAGACTAAATCCTCCTCGCCCACTCTCTATACCCTCTTGGGGCTTGTCTCTGGTCCTTTCGGCACTTCAGAGACCACCCTTTGAGCCTTTGCAGTCAGCTGAGTTAAAAATTCTGTCCTGTAAAACAGTACTCCTGGTTGCATTGGCCTCCATCAAGAGGGTAGGGGACCTGCATGCATTTTCGGTCGACGAATCGTGCCTGGAATTCGGCCCGGCTAACTCTCACGTGATCCTGAGACCCCGGCCCGGATACGTGCCCAAGGTTCCTACCACTCCCTTCCGGGACCAGGTGGTGAACCTGCAAGCGCTGCCTTCGGAGGAGGCAGACCCAGCCCTGGCTTTTCTCTGTCCCGTCCGCGCTCTGCGTCTGTACGTGGACAGAACGCAAAGCCTCAGGACCTCAGATCAGCTCTTCGTCTGTTACGGAGGCCAGCAGAAGGGAAAGGCTGTCTCCAAGCAGAGGATGGCCCACTGGATAGTGGATGCCATCGCCTTGGCTTACGAAGCCCAAGGCGTGCCTTGCCCGCCCGGGTTGAGAGCCCACTCCACTAGGGGTGTCGCTTCTTCTTGGGCGCTGGCACACGGCGCCTCGCTGACAGATATCTGTAGAGCTGCGGGCTGGGCGACACCTAACACGTTCGCTAGATTTTATAGCCTACGTGTTGAGTCGGTTTCTTCCTGTGTGCTCGCTTCAACCAGCCGGTAACACCGAAGTTTCCGCTCTTGTGTCGGCTTGCTGCGCCACTCCCCTCCACATGGAGCGGATACGTGCGCTTTTTTGCTCCAGTCGAGTTCCCCACTCTGGCGAACCCTGTGAGTTCCTCTGCACCCCTCCGGCAGTCGGACGTTGCGGAGCGTCCGACGCCAGGCCTAGTGCTCGTATGCCTGTGTAACTTGTGCTAGGCTGGGTTCCATATGTGGTGATTCCTGCAGCGATCCCATATGAGTATTCTTCCACGACCAGCTCCCTGCGGTGAGCCCGTGTCTTTCCCTTGGCAGAGTCCGCTCTGCCGTCACTGTCTGGTGTAGCCTCCCCCTTCTCAGGCTGGAGCCACCCCAGTGACATTCCATATGTCGCACTGCCCTCTGGCCAGTCCATATGTGTATCCTCCACATGTTACCTCCCTTCGGGCAGGATGTGGCTTCCGCAGCGTCCCTCTCCCCTGGAAAGGCACGCTTTCCCAGTGTTATCCAAGAGTTCACGGTGTGGGTATATGGAACAGCAGTTGAACTCCCTCTACGCAGGTCTTCCGCCCCAGCCATTGGGGGTCTGAGAGCCTTCCGTAGGGCGCTGGATGTGGCAGCAACCGATGGCGTCTTCCATGGGATCCCCTAACGTCGTCACGTCGACGTCACGTCGAACATGAGCGACTGAAGGGGAACGTCTCGGTTACTAATGTAACCCTCGTTCCCCGAAGGAGGGAACGGGAGACGTGACGTCCCGCTGCCACAGTTGCTGACCATCGCTGTACGGCCGACTCAATCTCGGCTCCTCAGCGAAAAACAATGAGTGCGGCGTCCGCTTCCTGTTTATACCCGCGCTGCGGGGCGGGGCGCGTGACGCGTTTCACGCACGCCAACGTTCATTGGCTTGTTCTTTAGATACTCGAAGTTGATAGGGCTCCCTGAAGTGATCCCCTAACGTCGTCACGTCGACGTCACGTCTCCCGTTCCCTCCTTCGGGGAACGAGGGTTACATTAGTAACCGAGACGTTTTGTTTAGAAAACCTTGAATCCATGGAAGACACAATGTCATTAGACATAGTCCATGTCCTTAGAATCAATTATTCCATGTCACGGGACACAACGTGCACACATGTGCAGCCCAATGGTTTTGGCCTGACCCGCGGTAGGCGTCACATGACCGCGGTAATGCGGTAACTGTCCCAGTCCTAGACTTCAGTGGAATGTATCACATAAATAGGATTCATTTACATATAAATTATTTATACTTAAACATACTCTAACTATTATAAGTATTATTTTCATTTCAGAATGAGAGGACCCTGCAGACACTGAAAAAGGTATATTTGAATACGCTCTGCAGGAAGTGCAATCTCCGTCTCTGCTTTTCAGAGGAAAGGAAATGCTTTTGGGACTACCATTGCAAGTGAACACTGGACACTGTTTCTGTGACAGTTTTCAATCTGTTTTGTATTTCATATTTATATTTTATGTTTATTTTTACTAAATTATAATTAATAAAAATATTACTGTTGGGTGATTATTATTATTTTTATTATTCATAATATTTACTGTTATGGTGCTGTGTAAGCAATCCACACTTCAAATGAGCCCTTAGTAGTTCTGTATATTTGTTCTGACAGTGTGAGTGCAAATGCTGAAATTCTGCTACCCAATAGGCCCAACGTTGCAATATTACAACGTTTCCTTAAAAACTTACTAAAACATAATTTTTAAAAAAATCCTTTATTATTTGCATCAGAGGCCTCCTACAACAACATCTGACAGGTGACATTTTTTTTTTCCTTTTTTTTCTATATTTGGGTCTTACAGGGTTAAACCTTTTTCTCTTTTTAATCTATTTTCTAAAAGGCGAAGGCCAAGTATAGTAACCCATTCTCAGAATTTTACCTCTCCATTTAACCCACCCAAGTCAGTGCACACGCATTAGGAGTAGTGAGAGGTGAACACACACACACACACACACACACACACACACACACACACACACACACACACACGAGCAGCCATTTTCTAATGTGGCGCCCAGGGACCAATCAGGGGTTAGGATCCTTGCTTAAGGGCAACTCAATCCTTTCCTACCAGTATTGAGAATCAAACCCACAACCTTTGGGTTACCAGTCTGACTCTCTAACCATTAGACCACAACTGCCCCATTATTGCGGATGTTCGTTGATCATTACTTTTTACTCTGCGTTATAGCATATCATATTCGGGCGCAGCTATTGTGAAGGTTTGAGGCTGTGACTGCACCCGAAATGGCATGATCTGTGTAAATATCCCTGCAGGCAAGATCTGTGAAGTCCAGTGGAGGTACAATCATGTGTCAGCCTAACCCTGAGAAGACCACATTACTCGCTTTGCTCAGGCCTACCCAACGTGGAACAAATCTGGAAAAACAGCTAAAGAAATGATTTTCTATTACTTTATACCACGCTTTGGTTATCCATAAAAGCTTTACCATGATCAGGGCAGTGAATTTGAGAATAACGTATTCCAACGACTTCAGCAACTGGCTGGCATTATCCGTTCTTGAACGACCCTGTCACCCACAGGGGAACCCTGTTGACCGTCTGAATAAAACACTTCTTAAGATGCTCTGAACACTGTCAGGGGAAAATAAATCAGAGTGGAAAGACCACTTACTACAATTGTTCGAGGTGTATTGTATATTCACCATTTTTTTCTCCTTTTTGGAAGAGCCCCACGGTCGCCAGTTGATTTGCTCTTTAACCTTGAACCTGAGCCACAGACTGAGACCCAGCAGGAATATGCGCAGAAGTGGGCTTTCCGGGAGGAGGGGCCTGGCAAACTCCTTCCTTACTGGGAAAACAAGGTTCACTGTGTTATTGAGAAAATAGAAGTCGGTCCTGTATATCAAATTCAAGCTGAAACCGGTGATCGCACCCACCATGTACTGCACTGCAATCTGCTTTTGCAAGTGAATGATCTGCCACTTGAACATGATGGACAGGACGATCCGTCACATGACTGATACCTTACTCTGCTGCGTATCAAAAAATGTCTTGTCGTTCAGTACCAAATTTAGATACCTAAGGGGTTAATTTTGTCAACATCAGTGAGCCAATAAGCATGCAGCAAAGAATGGCTGTGGTGCAGTATCAAGGAAAAAATATTACGCTGGTAATGCCTAGAAACATCATTGCTTACCTGTTGCCATCTGTGGAACCTCTGGAACAATTAGATGTCTGCATATCTGGGAGAAGTCATGAGGATACTAACCTGGGAGTGGAGTCGGTTGCCATTGCATACCTGCCAACTCTCACGCTTTGGCCGTGAGACACACGCATTTGAGTGGTTTCACACGCTCACACGGGCGAGTTCTCACGCTGAAGTGTCAACCCGGTCGGTCAAATGCCGCGTGCATGCGAGAGAAAGACTGTTCCAAACTGCGTTGCGCGCATGCGCCCACCCTCCCTCCCGGTTGGAGAGGTTTTATTATAAGGTTTATTTACTTACACCCCCCGCCCCCCCAGAAAAATCTCACGCAAAGCTAAACGCAAAAGTTGGCAGGTATGCCATTGAATGTGGAAGATGCATACCAACATACCATGCATACACATACCAACCTTGGAGACCTGGAGCGAATGCAATTCATACCTGTGTGCTTTACCCTATTCATGCTTACCCTGTCATACCTGATGCTTGCCACTATCCTTCACCAGTTGTATGGACATATTTGACTTAAGACATGACAAGAGAAATAAAGTAGAACTGTTAACATTCAAATACTTACCTGACCTTTCATCAGACTGTTAACTCTTTAAAATACTTATTATGTTTTGTTCACACAGGGATGATCATATTTGGGGGGCCATGGCATATAAAAGATTGTATAAAATCCATGATGACAATGCATGGGTTTTCAATGTAAAACAACGTATTAGTCCCTCTTAAAGTCACACTAGATTAGACTTTTTAAAATATATGTTATAGTCTTGAATCAGTAATAAATAGCACTGCATTATTCATAATTCATCATTATAACTAGTGTTATATATATATATATATATATATATATATATATATATACACTCACCTAAAGGATTATTAGGAACACCTGTTCAATTTCTTATTAATGCAATTATCTAATCAACCAATCACATGGCAGTTGCTTCAATGCATTTAGGGGTGTGGTCCTGGTCAAGACAATCTCCTGAACTCCAAACTGAATGTCAGAATGGGAAAGAAAGGTGATTTAAGCAATTTTGAGCGTGGCATGGTTGTTGGTGCCAGACGGGCTGGTCTGAGTATTTTACAATCTGCTCAGTTACTGGGATTTTCATGCACAACCATTTCTAGGGTTTACAAAGAATGGTGTGAAAAGGGAAAAACATCCAGTATGCGGCAGTCCTGTGGGTGAAAATGCCTTGTTGATGCTAGAGGTCAGAGGAGAATGGGCCGACAGATTCAAACTGATAGAAGAGCAACTTTGACTGAAATAACCACTCGTTACAACCGAGGTATGCAGCAAAGCATTTGTGAAGCCACAACACGCACAGCCTTGAGGCGGATGGGCTACAACAGCAGAAGACCCCACCGGTACCACTCATCTCCTCTACAAATAGGAAAAAGAGGCTACAATTTGCAAGAGCTCACCAAACTTAGACAGTTGAAGACTGGAAAAATGTTGCCTGGTCTGATGAATCTCGATTTCTATTGAGACATTCAGATAGTAGAGTCAGAATTTGGCGTAAACAGAATGAGAACGTGGATCCATCATGCCTTGTTACCACAGTGCAGGCTGGTGGTTGTGGTGTAATGGTGTGGGGGATGTTTTCTTCGCACACTTTAGGCCCCTTAGTGCCAATTGGGCATCGTTTAAATGCCACGGCCCACCTGAGCATTGTTTCTGACCATGTCCATCCCTTTATGGCCACCATGTACCCATCCTCTGATGGCTACTTCCAGCAGGATAATGCACCATGTCCCAAAGTTAGAATCATTTCAAATTGGTTTCTTGAACAAGACAATTAGTTCACTGTACTAAAATGGCCCCCACAGTCACCAGATCTCAACCCAATAGAGCATCTTTGGGATGTGGTGGAACGGGAGCTTCGTTCCCTGGATGTGCATCCCACAAATCTCCATCAACTGCAAGATGCTATCCTATCAATATGGGCCAACATCTCTAAATAATGCTTTCAGCACCTTGTTGAATCAATCCCACGTAGAATTAAGGCAGTTCTGAAGGCGAAAGGGGGTCAAACACAGTATTAGTATTGTGTTCCTAATAATCCTTTAGGTGAGTGTATAAATAAATAAATAAATATATATATATATATATATATATATATATATATATATATATATATATATATATATATATATATATATATATATTACAATTGATGGATATTATTATGTTCTGGGGTATTTGAGAAAATAAGTGTGTACATTTACTGACTTATTCCAAATGAAGGCATATTTATGTTATATTTCATGTCATATCCTTACTAGGTTAAGACTATTTGTCTGTGTATGCTTAATTAGTGACAATGCACAGGCATCTCATTTAGGTTTCATTTTAATTTAGTTGATGTTCAGGACTGGTACGCCTTGCCGGTGAGTGACTATAAACTAGCATTGCTAGTTGGGGAGGGATTGGACAGAGGACCAGGGGCCTCATTTATAAAACTTTGCGTAGGATTTGCGTCAGAAGTGGCGTACGGATGAAACATAGGACGTGCGTACGCACAGAAATATTCGGATTTATAAAACCGTGCGCACGCACATCCTACGCAGTTTTCCCTTAATAAATCACAATCAATTCGAAATGTAGCGCAGCTTTTGCGACTTCATGTCACGTCCAATATTTGCCCATAAATAGTCTGTGAAACACCCACAAGTTAATATTCATCGATTGCGAAATCATGGCAAATACAGAGAGGAAAACCAAGAAACGTTACTTCACTCAATGTGAAGTAGAAATTATCGTTGGCGAGGTCTAAAAGAGGAGTAACATGTTGTTTGGAGGGCACAGTGTGGGCATTACTAATGCCAAAAAGACACTTGAGTGGCAAAAGGTTGCAGACGCCGTTAATGCTGCAGCCTCACAACCTCGGACCGTGGCCGAAATAAAATAGAAATGGTCGGACATCAAAGTCGATGCAAAAAGCATCTAGCGGTCCATTACGTATTGTGATGGCATCATGGCATTTTATTACCATCCATTTGATTGCATCTGACAAGCTACAGATGTGTTATGAGGATGAATTGCATAACATGCCAATATTATTGCAGAACATATTTCACTTTTCTTTTTGCAAATATGTGTTAATTTGCATTTCTGTTGTAATCTTCGTTTGATTTTGTTTGTTTTACACTGCAGATCGATCAAACGGGTGTTAGTGTAGGCTGTTAATTGTAACACTTGCTTTGTGAAGTCTTCATTTTATTTATGAGAGACAGTATTGCCATTTATTTTCCACAATGGTCTACAGTTTCACACTCTTTCACGTGTTTCTTCCATCTGCCGACGGTGTCGCCATTTCTCATTTTACCCGTTTTTGTGCGTAAGCCTGGGTCAGAGCTTGCATGAAGGACCGCACATTTTCCCGTCAAGTTTGCTTTTTATAAATACCAATTATTGCAAAGAGAGCAGCGTACGCCTTCTTTTGTGTGTACACAACGTTTATAAATGAGGCCCCAGGACTCTCCAATGAAGAGCGACAGACAACAGTAAGTGGTGGGCAGGACACAGGGGACTACAGTTAGGTAGCGGCAGACAGTGGACTTTCTCTTTTCACAGGAAAGCATCAGACAACTGAGTGTCACATTTCATTCGCAGGTGGAATGCAGCGGCGGATGACAGGATCTCTCTGTTCACAGAACAGCAATGGTGAGTACAGAATCCAGCAGTTAATAACTGAGTCTTCTCTTACCACAGGACAGCAATGGTAGAATGCAGATCTTCACAATGACAAACAGAGCTGAACTTCTCCTTCCTTTACCACAGCGGCATGAACTGGGACACCTGTACACCCCAACAGTTCAAATTATTTCCTGACGCACCGTCTGGCTAGACGATCCCCGACAAAGATTTCAGAGTGCTGGTAACATTTAATTTTCCCATACTCGTGCATGCATCAAACCACTGTAAATCTTCACATGTGCTCACTTCAATCTTCTGACACTGCAATGACAGTATACCTTCACTCCACCTCGTCGGGGCCAGCCAATCCACCGTCCTGCTCTTCAAAAGGGGGACATCAGGTTTGACGAACGATCCGAAGATCGGGGCCCACTCGTTTCTCTCACGATAACAACCTGTATATCCAACAATGCTTTCACTCTTTCCATTCTCATTCTCAATCTCAATCATGCCTCGCGCCTCAACCGCCATTTATCCTTCCCGTTTCTGCTTCTGTTGCTGCCCCACCGCTTTTGCCTCTCTTGCTCTCGTGCCTCACACTTTGATCACGACCACTCTGCCCCCCTAGCCTCTTCAAGCCGCCGCTTTTAAATCCCCCGTTGGAGACAATCGCTCCAATGGCCGCTTGGTTAGCCGCTGCAGCTGCCACTTGTCAACGCGGTCGGCCATGACAGGCTGATAGAACCGGCCTGGTGTCGCACCGGAAGTCTCCCCCAGGGCAACTCGTTCCGCTCCCAAAGTTCCTTCTATGTCACCCGATGACACCAGCTTAATAGAGAACTGGACAATGTCTGTAAGAAAACAGTTGTCTCTGTAAATCAAACATTAAGCTACTGAATTCACACTC
Organism: Chrosomus eos; assembly: GCA_036326025.1. Taxonomy (NCBI): domain Eukaryota; kingdom Metazoa; phylum Chordata; class Actinopteri; order Cypriniformes; family Leuciscidae; genus Chrosomus; species Chrosomus eos. The sequence continues at coordinate 5,425,672 of CM070818.1, read as the reverse complement.
AGTTTCTGTGAAAAAACCCACCTTCTTTGAATTGATATACCATTTCAACCTTTTTGACACTGACAAGAAAGGAAGCACATCCTAAAAAATTAACTTTTTCTATTAACCTGAACTTGTAGCAAAGCAACAAACTACATCAAAGTACTTTTTTGTGAAGAAAAAGTACATACTTTTTTTTTTGCTCGTCTGAATTTATTTATTATATATTTTGAAAAAGCATGAGTGAAGGAGAATGAAATTATACAGAAACGTGAAAAATGTTACAAATAAATATGTGGCGGACAAGAAAGTTTCAGAATCATGGCAGATCAAGTGAAAAAAAGGGGAAGGTTGATTTGATAAAGTTTACAAGTTAATAGAAGTTTAACTGGCATTAATGACATTAATTAGTACATTATGTAGTTATGTATGGGCTGTGGGTAGCACTGACACCTCGCAGCAAGAAGATCCCAGGAGGGCTTCTGTGTTTGCATGGCCTCGCTGACAACGTGGATTTCCCCATGCAGTTTAGTTGGGATTGGATATGCCAAAATTGTTGTAGAGTTTGTGTCAGGAAGGGCATCCAATGTAAAACCTGTGCTAAATCATGTAAGTGAAACGGACCCTGCAAATGAGCGGGATTAACACTAAGAAAGAGAGAGTGTTATAAAAATTAAAAAAAAACCTTCTTGAGTCTTCTCTGCATACCTTACATGTGCCCCAGCTACATTTTTATTTTCTTACTTTTGAATTACGTCTGTATAAACAGTATAAAATGACCCAAAGACGCGGGACCTTTATTATACAATTCTTAGACAAAATGGCGAATGACAATAGTTTCCAAGGTTGGATATGTTAATAAAATGTTTAAGGTGGGGCTTAGCAAAGGTGTATTTGCATGCATGTTTCAGATATCTATAAAGGATTTTTGAATAGTCATAATGTTAATTCCTGATATCTACATTGAAATTCTTCCGTGTCACAATGTAGATATCTCCAAAGAAAGGTGCTAGTCAAAAATCAGTTTGAGATATCCATAAATAAATTGCAGATATCTTTAAATGACATGACTAGGAATAATTTCATTTTAAGATATCTCTTAAGTTTTTCCTAGTCAAAATTCCAATTCACGATATCTACAATTGTAATTTGACTAGTAACAAATTACAAGCCCATTTCCAGAAAAGTTGGGACATTTTGTAAAGTGGAATAAAATGAAAATAATCTGTGATTTGTTAATTTTCTTGAACCTTTGTTTAAATGACAAAAGTACAAAGAAAATATTTTCAATGTTTCCACTGACCAAATTAATTGCATTCTGTAAATATAGACAAATTTTGATTTCGATGGCTGCAACACACACCAAAGAACAGTGGCGGATTTAGCAAATTGGGGGCCCAAAGCGAAGGTACGTATGGGGGCCCCCCCATCCCATCTTTAAAAGAGAACGGGAAAAAAAATGTACCGATTGAAAGCTAATCTACAGGGAAGTAAAGGTTGGAGATGAGAAAAAAACCCTTCTCCTTTAAACCCTGCATACATTTCTTTACTCCAACATGAAGATGGAAAGCAGAGAACACAAAAAGTGTAGCACTACACAAACTAATAGTCATGATGGAACCCAACAGAGAATAAGGTTTCAGATAACACCAGGAAAACCAGCATTGCTTATTCTTTTTTTTTTAAGATCAAATCAATATCAATATCAATATCAATATAACCAGCAAGACAAGTAGTTAGGGTAAACCCCCACAAACAGTCATATACTTAGCAAATATAGACCTTATTCAGAGCAGCGCCATGACAGGTATGAAAGTGAGGCTGTGAGGGATAGACTTACCGTGTTTCCAATGGGATCCGCTGTAAAAAGCTGAATAAAGCTCCTAGATTACTTACAATTTTCCACAGCTTATATTGTCGGGAGTTTTTTGTCAACTGAAATTTCTTGGAAAGATATTTTTCCAGTGTTTCATGAGCAGAACAATCCGAAAACACATTAAATAACAGTACAGCCCATTGAAGAGATGCATGTCTATCCCTCACAGCCTCGCTTTCATTCTCATTAAAAATCAAAGATGGCGCTGCCGTGAATAAGGCGTATTGCCAAGATGAATAACTGACTTTGTATGAGTGAGTGAGTGAGGTTGCAATTGGCATTGCACTTGAGATTGACATTTCAAACATTCTACAAACAAACATTTTTATGTTTAAATTAGTTTATATATTTTATAATGTAATTTCACAGCTAATCTACAAATGAATGCAACATAACATAAAGACAACATAAAGACAGTATATTTAAAGACCCCCCCCCCTCCCCATTTTAAACATTAATTATGGCCATCCAACATGACAGTGTAATTGAAAGCTGAAAAATTAACATTTATTAGGCTTCAAAAAAATATATGACAACTTTTAATTTACGTTAACTTCAAACAATCATCACATAAACCCATAATAAATGTCATATTTACTTTTGCCCTTTCTGTAGGATGTAACGTTATACATACAGTCGGCAACGCGTCATAGTTGGGGGGCATGGTCGGCGTGGGGGAAAACGCTGTGAGCATCGTGTGTATTTCAATGACAAAAATGTCTTATTGTGAGGCTTATTGTGAGGCCGACCGGCAACGATACATTGCAAAATGAACTGCAATAGGATATGATTGCCCTTATTTAATTAAAAACGAGGTCAATGACCCAACCAAATGGCCGGAGGTGTCATTTCGAGATATATTCTGTTATCTGGTTGAATCTCCAGGTAAGACATAGCGGTAGTTACCGGTTAGCCTATAACTCAATCATATGTTGCACACTATAACTCCATAAAACCTTGTCACTTACCAATACGTATGCTTCACTCCAAACTATGCTTTTGTAAAACGGTGATCAGTACGAGGGACTGACAGGTTAACGGTGACGGCTGGCGTCATTATTTATTTTACTGTCTATGGTCATTATTAGCGATTGGCCTATCAAGCCAATCTTCAGCTGATAACGCTAATGTGACTGAAACATCCCTTATGAAAAATAACCATTGGAGTCTTGTAGTATTTTAGGATAAAATATTATAGCAAACCTATAGGAATACTATAGTATTTTGGGACAAACTATAGAAGTAGAGGTATTACAGAACATCACAGAACTATTATAATACAAATCTTATAGGAATTATTAAGTATTATAATATAAATATTATAGGATTACTATAGTTATTTTTCGTAAGAGAAGTAGACAAATCTGGCCCACTGCCTAATACGAGTTTAACACCCACTACCACACAGCTAGGGATCTACTCACACAGTAATCTCAAAAATTACAAATCCCTGGAGGCTCACACCTTTTTTACCAACGGGTTTGTTGGTTGTAGAACTTCAATTTATAATTTTTGTTTATATTGGCAGTACAGAAAACGACAAAACAACTCTTCGGCATGATTGTCGCGTGTATTTCAATGAGCGCCAAGGCAATGTTTTCCCCCACGGGGTAAATTTACACCACGTGACGGGGCGTTCCCGGGGGCGTTCCCAGACCAACCGACTCTATCTATAACACGTTATCCTCACCTAGCGTCACTTCACATCTAACTGCAGCATGTGTCCAACAGAAGGCGTAAAAAAGTTTGTCATTTTTTGGAAACGTTGCCAAATACATATCGGCATCTTTTTTGTTTTATTTGAGCCGCTTGGGTAATTTCGTTTCATTTTCGCGTTTAGACTCGTCTTGCTTCGTTGTGTACGTCCCAGTCCTCCTGTCAATGTGTGTTTATCTTTCGCCGTTTCGCGCCTCGGCGCGCACCGTTGCGGACTAGTCCATTTCATTGTGAAAGTAAGGGGTGTTATGTGTAGGGACAGATAAACATGAACTGGACATTTTAACTACTACTTCAACATTTCAACGTATTTCTTAAGAATATTAATAACATTTACTATGCTTTTGAAGTGTTCAGGATGATAAGAGGCTTTTTCATGTTTTTCCTTTTCTATATATATATATATATATATATATATATATATATATATATATATATATATATATATATATATATATATATATATATATATTTTGGTTGGTTGGGGGCCCCCCTACTACGACCGCTGTTAGAGGGCCCCAAGCAGCCGCCTACCTATGCCTCTATGTTAAGACCGCCACTGCCAAAGAAGTTGAGGCGGGGCCAAAATAAAAGTTAAAAGATTATAGAACATAGCGCAACCGTGAGATTGGTCGATTAGACTTGAATTACTTCTAAATTATTAATTTTTACTTATAATATATATATATTTTTTTATTAATTATTACACATGATACAAAATCCAAACTGAGTGTAAAAAAACAAAACGTACAGTATACAATGATTATTTGATATTGAGAAAAGATATTCATATACAGAGTATGTATCACACATACAACATGAAACAAATGAGAACAATAATTGACAAAACAGAACAAAACAAGAAAGGGAGAGAGAAGAGAGAGAAAATAATAATAATAATAATAATAAAAATAAAAAGCTGTGTGTATGTGTGTGTGTGTTTGTGTGTGCGCTAGGATGGATTTATCATGAATGTAAATTGTGTGATTGAGTGCTTTGTGTTTGCATGTTGACATCAGCAGGATTGGTATGAATTACTGTAATCAAATTACAGTGTCCTGGCTATAAGAGGGAATTGGTTAGGTTGGGTCAGGCTCATTGGCTCTCTCCTCTGGCTGCTTCAGTCCTGACCGGGGCCGAGGAGCCTGTTTAGTCCTAAGAGATAGAGGGGAGTGGGGAGGATTTTTTCTTCAGAGCTTTTCACCACCACTGCTCTCCTCTGTCCCCGCCCCCAGCCGCCGCTCTACTCACGGGCCAGCTCATCTACCCACCCCACTATCCCTGTGTTATATCTTCTAGGGTCTAAATTATGTCTAAGTGCATTAAAAGAGATGCGGCGCAAGGAGTAGAACTTATTCAGAACTACCTCAGGCATCACTCACTTCCCTAACTATTGATTGATTGTGTGATTAAATGTATAATATGAGATGCATTAAAAAGAAGTGGGGGGCAACAGTGCAGGACCTCTTCAGGGCTTCCACACAGCACACCTTAATTCTAAAATAGGAATATGAATTTTGACCATCTACGTGGAGCATTAAAAAGTGGGGTGTACAGAGTAGAGCCGGCCCCAGCAGCTGCAGCGGAGGACGGTGGAGGCGAGGTGAAAAGGGGGGGCATGTTCTCCCACAGGGTAAACACCCCCTTCAGCCCATGTGCCCCCCCCCAATCCCCCCCCCCCCCCCCAACCCCCCCCCCCCCCCCCCCAGATAAAGGGGAGCGTTTTGAGGCTTGTAATGGGGGGTGAAAGAGTTATCCCTATCCTGCTGATTTGTCCGTATATAATGTTGTGAGTCATGAGTTGTCTAAGTGGTAATGGGTATGGCAGATGATAGTAAAGCAGGTTTGCTAAGGTTTCTGAATGATAAGTGAAATCGCGAAGACTGAAACTCGGGCAGGGGGGCAAGCAGAGCTAATAATTTAGAAATTTGTACAGTGCTCGCCAGGTGGATGGTGAGTCATTAGAGTTCTTTCCAGGTGGGTTATTAAATATTTCTATTGAGATGTGATCCAAAAGTAAGTTTTTCCAAATAGCGATATGTATTTTGTTTTTTGTTTTCCAATTAATGAAGATGGTTTTCTTGGTGACAGCTAGCGCGACCAGCAGAATTTTACTGTTCATGTCATTCAAGTTGATTGTGGAGATGTCTCCGAGTAAGCAGACAGATGGTGATGATGGGATGGAGCAGCTGAAAAAGTCAGATAAAATCCTAATAACCATTTCCCAGAGTTGTTTTTATAGGGATGCAGTGCCAAAGTGCATGAATGTAAGTGTCCCTGCAGTTTTGAGTGCAGTGTGGACAAATGTCTGAAGTGGAGCCCATATCAAATAATTTCCGTCCAGTGAGGTGAGTCCTATGGATAGTCTTGTACTGTATTAGCTGTAGATTGGTATTTTTGGACATGAGAAAAGTATTTTTGCAGACTTGAGTCCAGAAATCAGCATCAGTGTGGATAGATAAATCCGATTCCCAGTTAGCAATGGGGAGACTTATGGTGATGTCTGTTTGTATAACTATTTTGTAGATTTTGGATAATAGTTTTTGGGAAGATGGAATATTAATTAATTGTAAGATAGTTGGGGCGAGTTCTAAATTGACCTTTGGAGTGTTAGTGGTAAGTTTGATTGATGATTTAATTGATGATTTAATCTGTAGGTATTGTAAGAATTGTTTGTCAGTGATGCCAAATTTCTGGACCAAGTCCTCAAATGTAGAGAAATTGCCATCAACGAATATATGTTGCAGATGAGTAATACCTTTATTTTCCCAGGATTTGAAATTGAGTGTTTTATTATTACAAGTGAAATCAGGGTTATTCCAAATTGGGGTGAGTTTCAAATGTGAGAGCTTAGTGTTGGTAATATTGTGGAATTTCCACCAGGCTGTCAGACTTGAACTAATTGTGGGAGATTTAAAACAGGAGTGTTTTTTAATTGTATTGGTAAAAAAAGGCAGGTTTGCGATCTGAAAGTTATCACACATATTTTGTTCCAAGTCTAGCCAGGTGATATCAGATTGGTTAGGGTGAGTCCATCTGTGTATATATTGCAGATGATTTGCCAAACAGTATGAAGTAAAGTTAGGTGCTTCCAATCCTCCTAGATTTTTTGGTTTCTGGAGGGTGGATAATTTTATTCTAGGAGTCTTATTTTTCCAATAGAATTTTGTAATTGCTGAGTCTAGGGATTTAAACCAGGCGGTGGATGGTTGTATTGGGGTCATTGAAAATAGATAGATTACTTTGGGTAATATTGTCATTTTAATTGTGGCTATCCTGCCCATGATGGAAAGTGGTAGGTTTGCCCAGGGATGGAGGTCTTCCTGAATTGATTTTAGTAGTGGGGTGAAATTTAATGTAAATAGATCTGACAGCCTGGGGGAAACTCTTACACCCAAATAAGTGATACTATCTGTGCACAGGGGTATAGGTGATGAGATGGCTGCAACATCCCATCTTTTGAGTTGTAATGGTAGAACAGATGATTTATCCCAGTTAATCGAGTATTCTGATATGTTGGCAAATGAGTGTATGATTTTAATTGTTTCTTGTATTGAGATTAAAGGGTTCTCCAAGAATCGTAGTATGTCATCAGCATAGAGGCTAATTTTGTGATGCATATTTTTGGTCCTGATACCTGCAATCAGTGTGTCTTGGCGTATGGCGGCTGCAAGCTGTTCAATAAAAATGGTGAACAGTTGCGGTGATAGTGGGCATCCTTGTCTAGCTCCCCTGTGCAATGTGAAGTTTTGTGAGGATAGACCATTAGTAGTGATAGAGGCTGTCGGTGAGGTATATAATAGTTTAACCCATTTAATAAATGACTCCCCAAAGCCAAACCTCTCCAATGTGGAAAACAGGAATTTCCAATTGACTCTGTCAAATGCCTTCTCGGCGTCTAATGTGACAATGACTGCGTTATTTTCTTGAGTTGTACATTGATGCATAATATTGAACATTCTGCGTGTATTGCTTGCGGCTAGTCTACCTTTAATAAAACCTGTTTGATCGGGATGGATTATGGATGGAATAACCTTTTCTAATCTAATTGCTAGCGCCTTTGCCAAGATTTTGGTGTCTACGTTAATTAGTGAAATTGGTCTATAACTCGACGGTAGAGTTGGATCCTTATTGGGTTTGAGTAGAAGCGAAACTGATGCTGTGTTAGAGGTTTCTGGAAGTCTAGAGTTTTGTTTTGATTCGGTTATCATTCGGATGAAAAGTGGGGCCAAAATTAACCAAAAGTGTTTATAGAACTGAACAGGGAAGCCATCTGGACCACGTGCTTTGTTATTAGGCATTGAAAAAAGAGCAGCCTGAAATTCAGCTTGAGATATTGGGGTTTCTAACTTATTTTTTTGGTCCTCGTTAATTTTAGGTAAATTAGTGTTTTTGAGAAAATGGTTAATTTCTTTATTGTCTGGTTCTTTTTCTGATGAGTAGAGCTGTTTGTAAAACTGATAGAAGATTTTATTGATTTCAATGGATGAATGGGTAAGCTTCCCTGCTGAGTCCTGTATTGCTGTTATGATAGTTTTTTCTTTGTTTCTTTTTATTTGATTTGCCAAATATTTACCATATTTATTGCTATGATTAAATTGTTCCTGTCTTAACCTGTGTATTAGAAATTGAGTTTGTTTGTTAATTATTTCATTGAGTTCTTGAGATTTATATAACTCTAATTTATTCTTAGGGTGTATTCACACCTGCCTTGTTTGGTTCGATTGAATTTAACTCTAGTTCGTTTCCCCCCTTGGTGCGGACCTTTTGGGCAGGTGTGAATACACCAATCGAACTCGGGTGCGGACCAAACAACCGAACCGAGACCCAGCTGAAGAGGTGGTCTCTGCACGGTTCCAAACGAACTCTGGTACGATTCGTTTACGGTGTGAACATGAACCGACCCAATTGCGAGAAAGCACTGCGCCTTTGAGTTAACAAGCTTATGAAAAAATCATGTTTTGTCCCGTATTTCATCGTTAATATATATATATTTTATATATTATAGGTTTCGTTGAATACGCGCATGACAGAGAGGGAGAGAGAGCGAGAGACCTTGCGTGTGTGTGCTAGTACGCATTAATATGCACGCATCTCTTAATATCCCTCTCCCATAATATCCCTGAGGTTTTTTTGCACTTCCTGATTTCCCTACTTGAGAATCCTTGTCCCATGAATGGACGACCTTAGCACACGTGTGGTTTTGTTTACAAATTTTGGTTCACTTGCAAAAAGATCAGTGTGAAAGCGAACCGTACCAAAAAAAAAAGAATCGGACTTTCCTGGTGTGAATACACCCTTAGTTTCGATTGTTGATTCAGTATTATTAGAATAATTATTAGAATTATTAGAATAGTATAATTCTTTTTCCCATTCTAATTTTTTTTTGTGGGCTGAGAATGATATAATGATTCCTCTGAGTACTGTTTTTCCTGTTTCCCACAGAAGAGAGGATGATAGCCCAGGAGAGTCATTCGTTTCTAGAAAGAATGCCCACTCTTTCTTTATGAGGGCGTCAAATTGTGAATCTTGGAGGAGAGAGGTGTTAAGCCGCCATCTATGTGTTGTTTTATGTGTATGAGTCATTGTCCAATTAATTGTGACAGGGGCGTGGTCACTAATAGGCCGGGAGCCAGGTCCACTCCTCAGGATGTTTTTTGCTACCTTTTTTTCACTATTATTTCCTATTATCTTATACCTTGGGCCATCACAAGTTGATAATGACCACCCCCAACTCGGCCCCGTTTGGTCTCAGGGGCCAAAAAGCACCCATTTTGGGGACAGATTTTGGCGGAATGATGTAATTATGAATATTAAGGTACTGCAGCTACATAAATAGTCATATAACCACAAAACTTTGCAAGGTGTATCCTGGCACATAGGGTAAACTAGCAGAAAAAGATTCTGGGGATTGCTGCCTTTTTCTGTCAAATATCACCCTCAACATACCCCAAAAGACAAAAACATGTCTGTCCGCCTGACAAATTGTCATCAAAAGTGATAATTTTCAAGCATTTTATTATACACATCACTGCCCCAAATGTACATGAAAAACTTCCCAAGTTTATAAGCTTCAATTTAAGTCCAAGATGACCTTTCTATCTAGAGGATTGCAGCTGGTATAAGCAAAGTTCTCCACTGTACCTCAAATCGGAGAAAATGGAACTTTCAAGCTTTACCATTCCATATGGAATTAAAGGTACAATATGCAGGATTATTCGCCACCAGGGGTCGCTAACCTCTTACAATAACAAAGGCGTATATTGATGACGTATATTCTGCATTAAGCGAAATTATGGATCTTGTCGTCAAGCTGATGGATCTTTTATGGATGAGTGAATACACTGATGTTTTTAACATGACTGTGGTGTGAAGCAGGAGCGATTGCTAGACGTACACCAGCGCCACACGCAACGCCAGTCCCGCGGATATAAAGGATAAGGACATTTCATTCTACCCAACTACACACAAGTGCTGAATTAATACTCACACAGGTCAGTTTATTAGAGGAATGAAACTTGAAGTAACGCAGCGCTGTTTCACTCGCTCTAACAGTAACACTATCACACTAAACACATTTGAGTGTGTTGAATGTTGTTAGTTAGGTTTTTTTTTTTGGCTGTATGAGACTAAGTAAGCTAAATTAACATTAGAATAACATACAGATCATATTCTAACATTTCATCATGTTGAACTAAATTAAAATAACATTGATTAGTTTTATGAACATTTGCTCACCTGTCTAATAAAGAACATGCAACACTTGCGTCTCTGTCAATTCGAAGTTAGTTGCGGACGTGGAGCTCTCAGCATCTCGAAAGATGTTTGTCTAAAAGTCTGCTTGCCATGGTCCCTAATGTTTGAACAAAACAACAGCGTGTGCGTCCTGCTAGACATTATCGGCACAACCCAGTTGTCAACGTGTGTCGCCATGGTTACTATTGCAGTACGAGGTCAAACCTGGCGGAAACCGGGGCTAACGCGGATATGACGCCATTGACTGGCGACTCCTCACCCCTGCTCACACGCCCCGTTTCCTTGGTTAAAATCGCAATTTTCACACGATTTACCTTTAAGCATATTTTTTGCATATAAACAATATTTCTAAAACGAGTTGAGACTTGACTTATGTACTGCTATACTATATGAAGTGAATTGCATGAAAAGGGAGTAATGTTATGCCCCTAGGTGGATGGGTCAGGGTGGCAACATACAAAATTCATACAAAATCAATTAACCAAATGTGAGATTTATTAAAGCATAAAATAGAAAACATTTCTTTGGTTCTTAGATCTTTTTGCTGCTTATCCATGCTGTACTGGTCATGTTAGTGTATTGTTTTAGTGTATAATATAAACTCTCAGTCATCATTTTCCTCCTCTTCACCTATATTCGTATGGATTTCATCAGTCAAGTCCTCTTCATTTGTTTCATTTTCTGCTCAGTTTCTGCTCATATGTTAAATATATAGTATGTTTTGTCAAAAATAAACTAATCAACTAAGATGTTATAGTGTTTGTTCCAATGCAAGCTATATCAAAAAAATGAATTTTAATAATGAATAATGAACTTAACTTTGAAATATGTATGATAATGTATTAGCCTACTTAAAAAAATAATACTTTAAGACATTTTTTATGGAAAAAGACCATTTTCTTTTCAAGATGTTTCCAACTCTAACTTTAAACCTGTTCAAATACATTAGGCTATATGGGCCATTGTACATATAGCCTATTTGAACAGGATTTGTTTTGAGATATGGCAAAATGTGCTTTTGACTTTCATTTATATTTTGATTATATATATATATATATATATATATATATAATATATATATATATATATATATATATATATATATATATATATATATTTAACCTTGCATTCCTTCTTGTGGGACACACCAGAATTAAAAAGGCTCATTATTATGCGGGTCTTTGTCTTCTCAGGTGTGAACGTAACCTCGGTTCTCTCTAGAGAGGGAACGAGTACTGCGTAATATCTTACGCTATGGGGAAAACTCTTTTCCTCGAGATATTGAAGCCAAAAATTATCCTTAATTTTTTAAAAATGTAAAACGCTTTGCAGCAGCAAGCAGACAAGGGCGAAACAGCTTGCGCGCCCATTGGCTGCCTTGCTGGAAAAGCAGCAGCCTATCGAGTGAGGCACTGCGTGACGTAATGACGAATGGGGGCGCTTCGCGCCCATTTCGTCATGTCCCGCCAGTAAAGGCGTGGTCTCGCCCTATAAATACCCCCTCGATAGCTGTATTTCCTCTGATTTTTCAACGCCGAAGCGAACCAGAGCGTATTCCAAGCACGGCAAGATACGCAGTTCTCGTTCCCTCTCTAGAGAGAACCGAGGTTACGTTAGTAACCGAGTACGTTCTCTTACGAGAGTATCTCTCGTACTGCGTAATATCTTACGCTATGGGAACACCATGTAACACGCCGTGCGGACAGGGATCCAACACCAGAGTCCCAGGGCCGAAGCCCGGGGCGCATCTAGTGCACAATCACCACAACTCTCACAGAGTAGAGGAGGAGAGGCTAGAAGCATCACTCCTTTATAAATAGTCCCGTAGGGGTATCAAACCCGTAAGGGCACCACACTCATGGAGCTGCCGCATCGAACTGAGCGATGCACAGGCCAACACTCCACACATAAGCCGCATGGCGGCCGATAAGCCCGAAGTTCAGACCGCCAAAAGCTTAGCTTGTAAGGCGGGCACCTCCAGGTTATAGTACTTGATAAATGTAGACGGCGAAGCCCAGCCCGCAGCCGTACAGATATCTTGCAGGGAGACCCCGCTATACCATGCCCACGACGAGGCCACGCCTCTCGTGGAGTGCGCTTTGACACCCAATGGGCACTGCAGGCCCTTGGAAGTGTAAGCCAGCGCTATGGCATCCACTATCCATCTGGATAGGCTCTGTTTTGAAGCGGCAAGTCCCTTAGAACGGCCGCCAAACAACACGAAAAGCTGCTCGGTCTGTCTGAACCCAGCCGAGCGGGACACATAAGCCCTTAACGCCCTGACAGGGCAAAGGAGACTCGCGTCCTTCTCCTCATTGAGAACCGGAAGGGCAGACAGGGAAATGACCTGGGCCCTAAACGGTGTATTGAGGGATTTCGGCACGTAGCCGTGCTTCGGTTTGAGTACGACCTTTGAGTCGTTAGGCCCAAACTCCAGACATGACGCGCTTACAGAAAGCGCCTGTAAGTCCCCTACACGCTTCACTGAAGCGAGAGCCAATAGAAACACCGTCTTAAGGGACAGGTGCTTCATGTCCGACAGCTGGATCGGCTCAAACGGGGCGCCTTTCATGGCCTCCAAGACCGTGGAAAGGTCCCAAGCCGGGACTGAAGGGGGCCTGGGAGGGTTTAACCTCCGAGCTCCTCGTAGGAAACGCCCGACTAAGTCGTTTCTTCCCAGTGACTGGCCAGACACCGGTTTAGCAAACGTTGCTATGGCCGCCACATAAACTTTGAGCGTGGATGGGGTCCTGCCCTTATCCATCAGCTCCTGAAGGAAGGCAAGCACTTCCGTAACCCCGCAGTCCACAGGTGAAAAGCCACTGGCTCGACACCAAGTAGAGAACACCGACCATTTCGAGGCATAGAGCCGTCTGGTAGACGGAGCTCTAGCCTGCGCGATCGTGTTTAACACTCCCTCTGGGAGGTCAGCGGGTACCCGTTGATGGACCATGCGTGCAGGGACCACAAATCCGGGCGAGGATGCCAAATCGAGCCTCCCGCCTGAGAGAGGAGGTCTCTCCTCAGCGGTAAAGGCCATGGGACAGCGCTGGTCAGCTGCATCAGGACAGGGAACCACGACTGGTTTGTCCAGAGCGGAGCTATGAGTAGCACTGGGCATCCCTCCCTCCTGATTCGCTCCAACACCTGAGGCAGGAGTGAGACAGGGGGAAAAGCATATAGGGGGGCGGCGGGGCCAAACATGGGCCAGCGCCTCCCGGCATTTCGAGAAGAATCTCGGGCAGTGAGCGTTTTCTTGGGACGCGAACAGGTCCACCTGCGCTTTGCCAAACGTTTCCCACAGCAGCTGGATCGTCTGCGGGTGCAGAGACCATTCTCCTGCTGGGACGTTTGTTTCTGGACAGCCTGTCTGGCCCCACACTTAGGTGACCAGGCACATGCGCCGCTCTCAGCGAGAGCAGGTTGTGCTGAGCCCAGACCAGGAGGCGTCCCGTCAGCCTGTAAAGGTTTCGGGACCTGACGCCGTCCTGGCGATTTATGTACGCCACCACTGACATGTTGTCCGACCGGACCAATACGTGGTGGCCTTTTATCTGGGGACAGAAGCGCCGTAGCGCTTTGTCGACTGCTATTAATTCCAAGCAGTTTATGTGAAGGAGCTTCTCCCGTACTGACCATAGGCCAGCTAGCGGTCTGCCCTCGAGCAGCGCTCCCTGCCCCGAAGTGGAGGCGTCCGTAGACACCACCTTCACACTCGAGGGGATCCCCAGACTCACACCTGACTGATACCAGTCGGTTGCTTTCCATGGTTTCAGAGCCGAAATGCACTGAAGGTCGACCCTGAGGCGAAATAGACCTGCGGTCCACGCCCTTGGGGGAACTCGTGCTTTTAGCCATAGCTGCAGTGGGCGCATGCGGAGCAGGCCCAACTGGAGTACGGAGGCTGCTGAGGCCATCAGACCCAGCATTTTCTGAAACCTTCTGAGCGGGACTATAGAGCCGTGGCGGAAGGATCTCGCGACGTGCTGCATATTCAATCCGCGCTCCGGTGACAGGCGTGCTGTCATGGATAGCGAGTCTAACACTGTTCCCAGAAAGGAAATTCTCCGACTGGGGAGCAGTGAGCTTTTCGCCCAATTGACTGTAAGGCCCAACTCCTCGAGGTGCTCGAGTAATGCGGCCCTGTGTTCTATGAGCTCCGTTCGTGAACAAGCTAGAATCAGCCAATCGTCCAAGTAGTTCGAAACTCGCATGCCCCGAAGTCTCAGGGGGGCGAGGGCCGCGTCCATGCACTACGTGAACGTACGGGGTGCTATGGACAGGCCGAACGGCAGGACTGTGTATTGATATGCCTGGCCCTCGAAGGCGAATCTCAAGAATCGCCTGTGATGGGACGCTATTTGTATTTGAAAATAGGCGTCTTTCAGATCTATTGACATGAACCAGTCTCCTTGGCGCACTTGCGCGAGGATTTTCCTGGTCGTAAGCATTCTGAACTGGCGCTTCACGAGCGTTCTGTTCAGCAGTCGCAGATCTAGAATGGGTCTGAGCCCACCATCTTTTTTTTTTGGTACCAGAAAATATCTGCTGTATAAGCCCCCTTCGCCCTGAGATAGAGGTTCTATAGCCCCTTTTCTCAGTAGTTTCGCTATCTCGGCTCGAAGTAGATGAAACACTTCGCTTTACACCGTAGTTTCGACTCGCGCCGTATAACGGCGGGGGCGTCGAGCGAACTGTAGCGAACAGCCTCTCGTTATAGTGTTCAACACCCATTCTGATACCCCGGGAAGCCTTGACCACGCATCTGCGTGAATAGCTAGGGGTAGAATGAAATCTGGGCTCTGGCCGCGGCAGGACGGCGGCTCGAGAGCCCCTGTGTACTGGGAACACAACACCGTGTTTACAGCGTTCGAGGCGGGGGGCGCGCTGATCACAGCGGGCAGCCTGGCCGCGCTCAGCTTCTCTATGGCGGGACGCGCAGAGAAAGCGAGCGGGGCGAATCCCGTGGGATTCGGCGCGTGTGAGGGAATGTGGGCACATTTACTAAATGCGGGCACATTTACTACACTGAGAATACTGTCAGCTCGTGCCGACTAAATCACTGCTGTGTTTACAGCGTGTGAGGCGCGCGCTGATCACAGCTGGCAGCCTGGCCGCGCTCAGCTTCTCTGTGACGGGTTGTGCAGAGAAAACGAGCGGGGGCGAATCCCGTGAGATTCGGAGTGTCTGTGAGAAATGCGGGCGCGAGACAGCGGGCACATTTTCTGCACGGAGAACACTCGGCTCGCGCCGACTGAATCAACGCTGTGTTCACAGCGTGCGAGGTGCGCGCTAATCACAGCGGGCAGCCTGGCCGCGCTCAGCTTCTCTGTGACGGGTTGTGCATAGAAAGCGAGCGGGGTGAATCACGTGGGATTCGGCGTGTCAGTGAGGAAATGCGGGACCGCGGGCACATTTACTGCACTGAGAACACTGTCGGCTCGCGCCGACTAAATGTGTGCTAGTTTCGTTTTTACAGAAACCAAGGGACACGCATCGTGTAGTGTAAGCGGGCATTGTATGGGCGCGTTCACTACATTTTCTGCACAACCAACATGAGTTGGTTTTGTTTGTGCTAGCCCTGCACCGTGGCGGGCTGTGTCTGGGTGTGGGAATGGGCACTGGGACGTGGGCATTCTTACAACACTCGTAACACCATCGGCCGTGGCCGGAACCCCAGAAAATGCACTCTTTATTGGATTTATCTGGGTAGCCATAGAAATGGCTTTTGTGTGCAGGCAACCGGGCTGAGACACCGGCTGCTTCACTGCGAAATACACTGGGACAGTCACAACGCATGGAACTGAACGAGCGAGAAGTTTTGGTGGAAATCCGGCCGCAGCGGGATCTGAACACCGTCACTCTCCTAGAGAGACTAGGAAGGCCTTGAGACCTCGGGCTTTACCTCAATCCTCGGCCGGGGCCCGCGCTGAGGGGGGCGGCCTCCAGCAGAGCGAGAGCGCGGTGTTTGATCTCGGGCCTGGCGGCGCTGCTAGTTAGCCGAAACGACGGCCTTTGTGCGCAGGCAAGCGGGCTGTGGAACCAGCTTGCTCACTGCGAAATACACTGGAACAGTCACATTGCTTGGAACTGAACGAGCGAGAAGTTTTGGTGGAAATCCGGCCGCAGCGGGAACTGAACACCGTCGCTTTCCTAGAGAGACTAGGAAGGCCTTGAGACCTCGGGCTTTATCTCAATCCTCGGCCGGGGCCCGCGCTGAGGGGGGCGGCGTCCAGCAGAGCGAGAACGTCGAGGAACACGGAGCGCTCAGCTTCCGTCATCTCGGATAGCGTTAGCCACAAATGTTTCTCAGGGGGGAAAGGCGCGGGTCTCGACTGTGACGGAGCTTCGTCTTTCCCGAGAAAGCGTCCGCCCAGCCTATTGCGCGTTAGTTGCGCGAGCGCCTTTCAGTCGAGGCCGATGTAATCCACGGCTTGAGAGAGCGGACGCATCGGCTCAGTTTCAATGCCGTCTCCGGTAGGTTCGTCGAGCTCAAGTGCGGACGCGGCGGCAGACGGCGGCCGCTGTCCGTCTGGGAGCGACTCGAGCGAAGCCGGCGAAGCTGGCGGGCGAACCGGCGAGCTTTGGCGGGCTGGAAATAGCTCGGGCGCGCGCAGGGCGCGGCGCTTCTTGCGGCGCGGCATCACGGCGGGCTGGGATGCGGGCTCGGAGAACGAAGCTAGGCGAGTCTGCAGAGTCACCATAGGCAAGCGTTCACAATGATGGCATCCGCCGTCAGCGAGCGCGGTGGCCGCGTGATCCTCACCCAGGCAGGACACGCAGATGACGTGGCGGTCCTCGTCGCTGAGTGGGGCTCGGCAAGAACCACAGGAAGGCATCTTTAAAAAGACGCCGCTCTTTTAGAGGGGTGGGAAAAAAAGCAAATAATGCAACACACACACTCTAAGCAGGGTAAAGGATATAGTACGCCGGAAAGCGCAGCAGGTACGGCGGCTGAAGGCGGCTGGGCCAGCGACTTCAGATGATGGCACGTCCCGCTGAGAAGGCTACAGGTCAACGGCGCGGCTTCTCACTCCGGATCCAGCGATGCGTGAGCTTCGCTTGAAGAGTAGAAAAATCAGAGGAAATACAGCTATCGAGGGGGTATTTATAGGGCGAGACCACGCCTTTACTGGCGGGACATGACGAAATGGGCGCGAAGCGCCCCCATTCGTCATTACGTCACGCAGTGCCTCACTCGATAGGCTGCTGCTTTTCCAGCAAGGCAGCCAATGGGCGCGCGAGCTGTTTTGCCCTTGTCTGCTTGCTGCTGCAAAGCGTTTTACATTTTTAAAAAATTAAGGATCATTTTTGGCTTCAATATCTCGAGGAAAAGAGTTTTCCCCATAGCGTAAGATATTACGCAGTACGAGAGATACTCTCGTAAGAGAACCATCTAATTATTCATGATAAGGGGTTGGGCCGTCCCATCCACATATTGCCTTTCCAAAAAAAAAAATGTTTTTCACAATTTAAAGCAATCTATTGTGTTATGTGAATGATTAGGCAGGATGATTTTCAGATCATTTTGAAGCAAAAACTCTAGGCGACAACATCCATTAGTCAAAAGTCTTGTGGACAGACATTTAGTATGTGTTTTGTGGCCTTATTTCAGAAACTTTAATTTTTAGTTTTTTCAATAACCATGCATAAACAATATTCTCTCAAAAATACAAACATGTACATACATGTTGCTCACATATTATGGTAGCCCTGTTTGTGAGTGTAATTACACCTTTGCTGAAAAAAGCACAACTGAAAAAACACAAATGTCAGGGCATGTCAAAACATCTCATGGACCTCAAAAACACCTTAGACCCCAGAGGGTTAAAGGTACAATATCCAGGATTTTTGCAGTAAAATATCCAAAAACCACTAGGCCAATGTTATATATTTTGTTTAGTTGATTACTTACAATATCCCAAATGTTTCCAACTATTTGTAAATCGTGAGAAAATTGCGATTTTAACCAAGGAAACGGGGCGTGTGAGCAGCGGTGAGGAGTCGCCAGTCAATGGCATCATATCCGCGTTAGCCCCGGTTTCCGCCAGGTTTGACCTCGTACTGCAATAGTAACCATGGCGACACACGTTGACAACTGGGTTATACCGATTATGCCTAGCAGGACGCTCACGTTGTTGTTTTGTTCAAACATTAGGGACCATGGCAAGCAGACTTTGAGACAAACATCTTTCGAGATGCTGAGAGCTCCACGTCCGCGACTAACTCCGAATTGACAGAGTGTTGACGTGAGTGTTGCATGTTCTTTATTAGACAGGTACATAAATGTACATAAAACTAATCAATGTTATTTAGTTCAACATGATGAAATGTTAGAATATAATCTGTATGTTATTCTAATGTTGATCTAGCTTACTTAGTCTCATAAAGCCAACAAACAACCCAACTAACAACATTCAACACACTCAAATGCCATTTAGTGTGATAGTGTAACTGTTAGAGCGAGTGAAACAGCGCTGCGTTACCTCAAGTTTCATTCGTCTAATAAACTGACCTGTGTGAGTATTAATTCAGCACTTGCGTGTAGTTCGGTAGAATGAAATGTCCTTATCCTTTATATCCGCGGGACTGACGTTGCGTGTGGCGCTGGTATACGTCTAGCAATCGCTCCTGCTTCACACCACAGTCATGTTAAAAACATCAGTGTATTCACTCATCCATAAAAGATCCATCAGCTTGACGACAAGATCCATAATTCCGCTTAATGCGGAATATACGTCATCAATATACGCCTTTGTTATTGTAAGAGGTTAGCGACCCCTGGTGGCGAATAATCCTGCATATTGTACCTTTAATTCCATATGGAATGGTAAAGCTTGAAAGTTCCATTTTCTCCGATTTGAGGTATAGTGGAGAACTTTGCTAATACCAGCTGCAATTCTCTAGATAGAAAGGTCATCTTGGACATAAATTGAAGCTTATAAACCTGGGAATTTTTTCATGTACATTTGGGGCAGTGATGTGTATAATAAAATGCTTGAAAATTATCACTTTTGATGACAATTTGTCAGGCGGACAGACATGTTTTTGTCTTTTGGGGTATGTTGAGGGTGATATTTGAGAGAAAAAGGCAGCAATCAGAGACCAAACGGGGCCGAGTTGGGGGTGGTCATTATCAACTTGTGATGGCCCAAGGTATAAGATAATAGGAAATAATAGTGGAAAAAAGGTAGCAAAAAACATCCTGAGGAGTGGATCTGGCTCCCGGCCTATAATGGTAATCTGATGAATTGATGACTGGGATATATTAGAAATCATGGAGTTACTTGTAAGAAAAAAATCCAGGCAGGAACATGAGTGATGGACTGGAGAGAAGAATGAGTATACTCTACTGCTTGGGTGTTGTAAGCGCCAGCTGTCTGCAAGACCATAATCAGTCATGAATTGTTTTATTGTTAATGTAGATTGCCATATTGGTTTATTTCTTGAGTTACCAGAACGGTCTATTGAAGGATCAAGGACTGTATTGAAGTCTCCTGCAATTATTACTGGACAATCAGTCAAATCTGATATGGCAGAAAAAAAGGACTGAAACAACGTTGGATCGTCTGAGTTTGGACCGTATATATTTCCGATTGTGATTGGGTTATTTTCTATTGAGATATTGATGATAATATAACGCCCTTCAGTGTTAGCGATTGTAGAATTATGAGTAAATGAAATCTTTTTATGAATCAATATGCAGACTCATCTTTGTTTTGTATTATAATTTGCAGAAAATACCTGTTATATTGAGATGATTTGATTATGTTAGAATCAGATTTTGCCACATGAGTTTCTTGAAGAAGACAAATGTCTGCCTGAAATTTATTTAAATGGTCAAACACTTTGGCCCTCTTTGCCCGGGACCCAATACCACGAATGTTCCATGTTAGGAAAGACGGTTTGGGCATATTTTAACTGTAATAATTCTTATCTAATTGTGTATAATGTACAGATAAGCCTGACTGACTGAAAGTGTATGAAATGTTATTAGTAAGTGGTTGTGAGTGCATAGAAGCATGAGTTATCTGTGATGTGAAAGTAAAAAATAGGGAGATAAAGAATGGGGAATGTTGGGGAGGTATGGCTGATGGTGGGGAGATGTATGCCAGTGCAGACACAGTGGTTAATACTGACAATAATACACCTATCCTTAAAAATGACAGCATGGTAACTAGAGTTGTGTACTGTAAGCAAGAAAATAAAACAAGACAATAGTACATTTAACAATAACAATAACAACGGAGATAACGACACCAACCTAGACATAAATACTGACAGTATATTATCTAAAGTTATTAGAGGGGAATTGTAGTTACTTACAAGACCTGTGCTAATGTTTCAATGCATATAGTTATTGTATAGATATAGGCATGAGAGACGAGAGCGAGATAAACAGAGAGAAGAAGAGAGAGCATGATAGAGAGAAAAAAAATAACATTGATGTTGCATCATCTCCAGTGTGAGAGTTAGAACAGCCAGGGAGTAATAATCTTGTCACGATACAGCTGATAATTTATGTAAAGTTTATCGACAACAATAACTGCTTTCTTACCTTCTTCTTTCATTTGTTTGCGGATGGGGAATAATTGCTTGCGGCGTTGTAGAATTTCTTTTGGGTATTGGTCATTGAGTCCGAAGTCGTGCCTTTGAGATGTTTACCTTGACGTTGAACCAGTTCTTTTTGTTTGAAGTGTTCGAATTTTGCAACGATTGGTCTGGGACGATCATTTCGGTTGTTTCTGGATTGAATGCGGTGTACCCGGTGAAAGCTGATTGATTGTACCGTTTCTGCCGAGAGCTTGAGCTGTTCGGACATGAATGCTCGTATTGTTTCTTCAGGGTTTTCGTGAATTGGTTCCGGTATGCTTGAGAATATAAGATTATCTCTCATACTGCATGTTTGAAGGTCTACGATGGTAGCTTTGATATTCTTCAAATCAGCAGTATTAGTGGAAAGTTGTGTAGTGAGTGATTGAACGGATACTGTTAGTGATTTGTTTTCTTGTTTGAGAGTGTCTATTTGTTCTTGACTGAATTCGAGGCTATGTCGTAAAGCTTGGATCTCCTTGTGTAATACTTCGATGAGTGACAGTCTGGCTTCGAAGCCGGTGAGTTGGGTCTGAATGGAGAGTAAAATTTAAGTACATACATACATACTTCAAACATACATACATCAAAAGTACATACTTTTGAGTGTTTAGCAGAAGAGTAAACAAGCTTTGGGACATACTATCACGTCATACAATAGCATCTTTAACAGTTGCTCTCTGTCGCTTAGTTACACGCATCCTGTCATGTAAACTGACCTGTCAATCACCTTGTCAAAGATAAAATCCTACACATTTAATTTAATTTCATACTGTATCGGAAAGAAATGTAGAAGCACGTTGATCTGCAGTCGCGGGTATATAATGCGGAGACTTTCCTCCTTTTTCTCGATGGGGACTTTAACCTGAATGTACACAGACTCATGGGGACTTGTGTCACTGTGGGGACCAAAATTGAGGTACACAAGCTTATAATTCATACAGAATGAGTTTTTTTGAAAGTGTAAAAATGCAGAAAGTTGTGTTTGATTGGTATAGGTTTAGGTCGGGTTAGTGTAAGGAGACAGAATATACAGTTTGTACAGTATAAAAACTGCTACGTCTATGGAGAGTCCCCACAAAGAAAGTTGGTCTGTGTTACCAGACTCTGTGTGTGTGTGTGCTATTCCCTACATTGTAGGTAGTGGTGCAACGGATCATCATTGATCCGTGATCCGTTCGGGTCAATATCTTCGATTTGGCACACACGTGATCCCCGGATTGATTAATGAAAAAAAAAATTGTGCTTATGTTCAGTCCACACACAGCGTGGTCATGACGTCCAGGGGAATGGAGAGATATGTGACGATAACCGCTCACTTCATCACAGCAGACTGGGAGATGAGAAGTCCGGTGCTGCAGACAAGCCCCCTCTACGAGAGTCACACAGGCACTCATCACGCAGGTACTGACACAAGCAGTGGAGGAATGGAAGATAAAGAGGCCCAGTACTACTAATATCCCAGTCACAACTGATAATGCCAAAAATCAAATAAATGTAGTGAATCATGCAGGACTGGGCCCACAGATAGGGTGCTTTGCACATGTAGTGAATTTGGCATCACAGAAGGGAATCTCAGTCAATAGGATGGATGGACCGCCTCCTTGGAAGGATCAGGAAGGTGGTTTCCTACTTCCACCGAAGCACAACAGCTGCTCATGTGCTTAAGACAAAGCAAGAAATGCTAAAGCTGGCTACTCATAAACTCATACATGATGTCCCAACAAGGTGGAACTCCACCTATGATATGTTGGAGGGTTATCTGGAGCAGCAGGCAGCTATATACTCTGCATTGACCGACGAGACCCTGACAAAAAATGTCAAAGACATCATCACCCTGTCTGATGATGATGTGAGAGTGGCAGAGGAGGTCATCCAGGTGCTTAACCCTTTGGGGTCGGAAAACGCGCCCCCGCGTTTTGCTGGATTTTTTTCTTATCAGTGCAAAAGAGGATCAAATTACTCTGTTGATTTTGATCTTAAATATAAGTGTTGTACATCATTAGATCCTGTTAAGTGTGTATTTTTTGTGGATACTCACAATAAAAACAAAGTGTTGTGCTTTTCGTCAAATAAAGAAAAAGAAACATGATGCGCGTTTTGCCTTCTCTCTGTCAGAGAGGTCCGTTCTGAAACGTGTCTGAAATATTAACTGTAGCTCTGTCAATACTTGTCACAGAGATACGAGAGATTTCTCTTTATGAAGCTGAGATTCTCTTCTTTTAAATAAAGTAATTTTTTTTTTTTTTTTAAAGATTTCCAGTTTATGTAATCCGTTTGAAACCAAGGAGAGGTACAGTTTTTTCATTCTCCCTTCATTATTTTTAATGAGCTGAGCCCGCCACACCCCCAGAGCTTTTCACATGGTAAATAGGCGATCTATGCATAGCACACGCGGCACGCCCCGCGATCAATGCCAAACAGCACGAAGATTCTTCATCAGATTCACTGATAGTTCATCGCGTTTTAGGGATGGAAGCCGCTACTCCTTCAGAGGATTATGGACTGCGGGGAAGAATTCACCTTTTCTCGGAACGGTTGCATTTTGAAGAACGAATTGACCCCACCGAGGATACAAGTTCGGAGTAAGTTGTTTAGTGTTATAATTCCTTTTCTGATCATAGAGCTCAAATGCATTTTCAGACTATATTTTGCCTAGCTTTTGACATAGTAAATATTACCTCACAACATTCGTGTAGGCCTATACGCTTGTGTAAACTTTTTGAATAACTGCTTAGGTTATAATGATTTAGTGAAATATATCGATCCGCAAGTTTTGTGTGAGTAGTGGCTGTGGTGTAGTGGCAGATCTTTCGCCTAGCGTGTCAGAGGTTATGGGTTCGAATCCGCCCTCGGTATAGTTTTTTTTTTCCCTCATCAAAACCGAATATGTTCATCAGTGGTACAGTCTATATCAAGCACACACGTATATAGGACACACGTTTGTGTGCATTTTATTTTGTGATTTCACCGGAATGAATAGTGTCCGCAACGGTGAAAGATTGAAGAGCGCATCCGAGTGAAGACTGCGCGCGCGCCGCCACAAGAAAACACTGAATCCATGACACTGATAGCAGGACACGAGCGCTCAGCTTGAGTTCAAAAACAAAACATTTTAGCGCTAGATCTCTTATTTAAGAGCGGACTAAATGAATGCTCTACTAGTTAACTGGAGATGTGTTATTTGTATTAGGTACAGCCGTTCATTGAGTGTTCAGTTCAGTTCAGTTCAGTTCAGTTCAGTTTCAGTTTATTGTCCCCTAAGGGAAACTTGTCTTGCAGCCAGGTAAACATACAGGTAACACAACAGGTAAACACCACATACACATACAATTAAACAACACAAACTACTAATTAAAAACGTATACACTACTACTCATTGAAGATTAAAATTTCATCTTTTAATATTATTTCATTATTAAATATTATGTATCTGTATTATTATTCTTTATTAATATTCATAATAAGTTGTATTATCTTATGGAGTTTCAAAAGCATGAGTTTGAATGCATGAGGGAACTATAGATAGCATGGATCCATGACTTGGATCATATGTCAGACAGAGGGAAGCTATATTTTGCTATGGGGTATGTACAATGTAGCATGTTCCACTGATGCAAGTGTATCACAGATGTAAACAACAAGGATAGTTCTTAATATGGAGAGTGTATGTACCACGTGTATGTATGACATATAAGTTCCATTTTTAACATACAGTAAGCAACATGTTTTGTTACCTTACAAGGAAGCTGTAAGACTATCTGTGGTGTATAAAAGCTCAATCTTACTGTACTACCTCAGAGAAACACGCACATGCATAGACCTGGCATGAAAACAACATCTTGAAGTTTCTCTCCTGACATATAAGAATAAAAATCTTTCTTGGCAAGATAACTGGTGTCCGGTCCCGTAAATCAAATAATAACGGGGAAACAAAATAGGCTTTAATTCCAAGTCTACATTTGGCGTCACGAACAACAGGATCGCATCTTCAGGCATTTGTCTCAGTCATTCAGGTAAGACTTTAAATTTATTCTAAAAATAATTCTGAGTCTGCCTGATGATTGGACATTGACTGAAACTGCTTAAAAGAACTGTGTTATTTAAAGTACCAGTTGTTTTGCCAATGAATATATGTGTCAGAAAAAGGAAAATAATTTAAATAATTAGAATTTGATGTGGCTTATTTGAGTTGCTCTGGTCAGTAAACCTCTGAATATTGAATGATGCTGGGGAAGTATTTTTCATTTTTGAAGAAACTTTAGAAAGTGGATCTTTTTTAGAAAAAGACCATCTTTAGTCAAATTTTGGAAATAGCTGTAAGGCGATTTAGCAATAAGCTTGTATGGTGGTTGGAATGTGGCGAGACTGCGATAAAGGGCAGATTTATCTCTAAAATATATCCGATACACGAAAAATCGTTTCAGAAGAAGACGAAGATAGTGTGACAAGCAGTGATTTATAGCGGTTTACAGTGGCGGGTCTGTGCTCCGAGTTTGGGCAGTACAGTATACAAAGAGAACCCTAAAACGTAAATACGCATAGGATTGAACCCTTAGAAGAAGGGTATCAATGGAATAAAAAGCTAGAATTGCATGCAATCTGATTTTGACAATAAAGCTGTTCAATGTTTGGAGAAAAGACTGATCTGAGAGCAACTTTAAAATATACATATATTTATATGTATATATATAAAATTGATTTGAGTTAAGACAAACAAACAAAAAGAAAACAGAAATTATTAGAGTTGATTTTTGTTCCCCCAAACCCTTCTTTGTTCTTGAGGAATTAGAACAGGTGGAGAGGGAGAAAAGCAGAGGGAAAGAAGCGGAGGGCCTCCCTGGAATTCACACACACACACACACACACACACACACACACACACACACACACACACACACACACACACACACACACACACACACACACACACACACACACACACACACACACACACACACACACACACACACACACACACACACACACACAGGAGGGCCTCCCCTGGAATTCACACACACTCCCTCACAAAAATAGCCCTGCTGTTTGAGCACACAGACAGAGTGACAAATAATTTGCAATGGCTGGAAATGCATTTAATAGCAGAACAATATCTGCTTGGTACCTAGAAAGAAAACAGAAAAAGCAAGCTAAGTTTTTGAAAAAAGTACTGGACATTAACGCATCTATGGATGTGCAGTTAAGCTGGCTTGAGTCCCAAAAAGACTCTATCAAGTCAAAAGTATTTCCAATCCTCGCCGCACATTGGATTTTGAAACAAGGTGGAATTTGTTGCGGTATCAATGGGTGCCCAGTCCCACTTGTTGAAGCAATGAAGCCTCAAATTGAAGCATATAACAAATTGAACAAAATTATGTCTATTAAATGTTCAGATGGAGAAAATACAACCAATGATGATTCATTTGATCCAGATTGGACAAATATAATAACTGAAGCTGAAAAGAAATATTCACAAGCACCATTGAAATCTGCAACAACTGTAATGCCTCCTCCTTACAACCCAATTTATCCAATTTTGCCTGAACAATATACAAATTCATCTAAACCTCTAACACAGCCTCAAGCTTCGAGATCAAATGGAGGTCCAGTTGACAAAATGTATATTGCATCTGTACAAGCAGCTCCGGTAATAACAAGATCTAAAACAGTTCAGCCAAACAGAGACATGCTGCGATGTACACCAGCTCGGAATTATGATTCTGACTGGGATGATGAGACAAGAGATGACGACATGATCACTATTGACAAGATCGGTCCTGAATTTTCTTCACCTGTAATTAAAAGGGAAGGATCTGAAATGATGACAGAAGAGAGACCATTCACACCAGGAGAACGTCAAGCCATTCTCTCAGCCTTGCCTGCTCTGAAGAGACAAGATCCAAACACAGAGTTTTGGCGAGAATTAGACTCATTAATTGAAGCACATCAAATGACATTAAGAGACATACACACCATTGTGAAAGCTAAAATCCCAAGAAACAGATGGGAACGCTTGCCAGCTTCGATAACAACCGCCCAATGGATAGATTTGTGGGTTGATGGCCAGGGACGACCCCTGGGCCTTTGGCAAGCAGTAGATGTGTTCCGAAAAGAAATCCAGGAAATCTTGGGCAGTGGTAAAATTCCTTTCACATTAGTGACATTGATTAAGCAAAAGGATGATGAATCTCCAGATGAATATGCTCTACGTAAGTGGAATGCTTATGAGAGATGGGCTCTCTGTGCCAAGAAACAACCTGACAGAGATGATGTACAGTTCACTGACACACTTGTGGATGGACTTAGCACAAAATACCAACAAGCCTTATCACTTGGAGTCAACCCAGGTGAGACATTTGACCAAATTATGCAATGGGCTGGCCGCTTAGAGATGGCTATGAGATCAAATAAAGAAGAAGGAAACAAGCCATATCGAAGAGGAGTGGCAACAGCTCAATACAACAAGGACACAAAGAATAGGGTGATTTTCTGCAGCAACTGTGGAAAGCGTGGACACTCCAAACCAGATTGTTGGGCTAAAGGAGGTGGAGCAGAAGGTCAAGGTCCATCATTCAGACAGGTCAGTGCAAAAAACCATGATGAAACCTCTCAAGGGAAGACGTGGACTGAAGCACAAGTCCGTCAGCTCATTGAGGGAATTATGCGTCCGCAATAGGAATCAGCGGCCCCCTGTATTAGTAAGAAAAGAGACAATCGCCTTTTCGTCAATGCATTAATAGGGGGCCACCCATGTGACATCCTGGTTGACACAGGAGCAGCCATTTCAATAACAGATCTGAACCTACCTACAACAGATGAAACCATGGAAGTTGAAGGAGTTGGAGGAGGTATCACAAAATTTCGTAAAAGTATTCAAGTTCCACTGCAAATACATGAAGATGAAGTCTTATGGACATCTTTCTGGGTCGGGCCGAATTCACAAGGAAGCCTTATTGGCATGGACATTCTTCCATTGTTAAACATGATCATATTTACAGACAGTCGTCAGATCGCTACAACTGCTGGAATAATACCACACGAAGATCGCACATGTAATTTATGGTCTGTTGGTACAGCAAAACCAATTATCAGAAACTGGAAAAAAGACGGTGTGTGGGGTCTTCTGTGCAGTTTATATTCAGATGTTTGGGCTAAACACAAATTGGATTGTGGTAAAGCCAACATTGATCCCATTGTTATTGAGGGACCGATACATGCCCCTCATAAACAATACCCCATCCGACCTGAAGCAAGACGAGCCGTGGAGGAGATAGTGGCAGACTTGGAAGCTGAAGGAATCATCAGACAAACTTCATCTACCACTAATAGTCCTGTCTGGCCTGTCAAGAAATCTGATAACTCATGGCGATTAACCATTGATTACACGAGACTTAACAGTGTAACACCAAAACCGCATCCTATTGTGGCCAATCCTGCCACCATTCTGAATGATATTCCAGGAAATGCTAAAAATTTTACTGTACTGGATGTACTGTCGGCTTTCTGGTCTATACCTATAGACAAAAGATCTCAAGAGAAATTAGCCTTCACAGTGGGCGCAAAACAGTATGTTTGGAACAGACTCCCACAAGGTCTTAATCTTTCTCCTGTTGTATTTCATAGAGCTTTGGACCAGTTCTTAACGGAGCAAAAAGCTGAAATTGAGAAATCAGGAAGTGTCTGCCTCCAATATGTTGATGACTTGCTAATTGCAAGCCCAGATGAAAACAGCCATGTATTTGCTCTGAATGTTGTCCTACAAGCCCTCAGAAAAGGGGGATTCAAAGTTAACCCCGACAAAGCACAGCTGGCCAAATCCAAGGTTATCTATTTGGGCCAAGAAATATCTGTGGAGGGAAGGAGAATGACAACAGAGCGTGTAGAGGCATTACGACAACTTCCAAAACCTCTAACAGTTACAGGAATGCGGAAAGTGATGGGACTGTTCAACTATTGTCGTCAGTATATACCTGATTTTGCTAGCATCACCAGCCCCCTCATCGACCTGTACAAGGGAGGGAAGCCTGGAGTGGAACAGATAAACTGGACACCGGAAGCTGAGGAAGCGTTTACTTCTATGAAAGAGAAACTGACTTCAGCCCCTGCTCTGGGACTCCCTGATGGACGGCTGGATTTCCATTTGTGGACCACGGTAGGAGATGAGACATATTCAGCAGTACTGTGTCAAAAACCAGGTGATCGATACAGACCAGTTGGATACTTTTCCACAAAGATTCCTGTCACTATGATTGGGCAACCACGATGTATACAAGCCCTCGATGGTGCCACATGGGCAGTGGATGCTGTTGAGAATCTGATAGGAGCACAGACTATCATATTACACACTCCACACAGTATAGTGACACTGTTGAACAACACGAACATCAAAACCATAACTGATGCAAGAAGAGCAAAATGGGAAGCAACTTTGTTGAACAAGGATTTAAGAGTGGAAATCGTCAGGGACACGTCTCTTAACCCTGCAACAATGATGCTGGAACCACATGAGGGAATACCACATGAGTGTGAAAAACAAGTAGAAGAAGATAGTCTTGGTCCAGTTAATCCAATCCCTCTTGAAAACCCAGACAAAGAGTTATGGGTTGATGGATCCAGTTATTATGTTAATGGAAAACGACATACTGGATGGGCTGTAGTAAAAGGAGATGGAACTGTTGTAAAGAAAGGATCCCTTTCTGGGAAATTTTCAGCACAAGTAGCTGAACTTATAGCACTTACAGAAGCCTTTGAACTATCAGAAGGAGATCGAGTCAACATCTATACAGATAGTCGTTATGCTTTTGGCGTGGTCCATGACTACCTTGCTCTGTGGAAAAGACGTGGACTTATCACTAGCAGTGGGAGCGAAATACAACATGCTTCCATAATTCGTCGTTTGATTACAGCATGTTACTTACCCCGAGAAGCAGCCGTGATCAAAGTAAAATCACATCAATCTGACAAGTCCAAAGAAAGTCTAGGAAACACGGCAGCAGATGCAGCAGCTAGAGAAGCAGCTCTACTTCCTCTTACTCCTGTTACCTTGGTAAAGGAAAACAGCAAGGATAATCCTGAGCTCCATCTTCTGTCATATCAATTGGAGACAGATGAAGAGAAAGAACAATGGATAAAAGCGGGAGCGAAAGAGGATGATCAAGGTATCTGGAGAATTCCAACAGGACAAGTGGGGATGCCTATCGGAACAAGAAGAGAACTAATGCAGCTGTATCATGGGAAGGTACATGCTGGAGCAAAAGCAATGAAATCTCAAATCAGTGAGACTTGGTGGTGGCCAAGAATGATGAGAGACATTGATGATTACTGTAGGAGATGCTTGATATGCCTCAAAGCAAATGTGGGAAAATCTGTAATGGTGCGAATGTCACATGCACCCAGACCAACAGGTCCATGGACACACCTCCAAATCGATTTCACAGGACCTTTATCACCCAGTGGAGGGTATCAATACATACTTGTAATTATGGACAGATTTACTAGATGGGTGGAAGCATTCCCTACAAAAACTTGCACTGCTGAAGCGGCAGCACAAGTAATGGTGGAAGAAGTTTTTCCTCGCTGGGGTCTTCCATATGAACTTGATTCTGACAATGGAACTCACTTCACTGGAAAACTGATGAAAGAAGCAATGAAATTGATGGGGATTAAACAAAAATTCCATATTCCGTACCATCCAGAAAGTTCTGGGATGGTAGAACGGATGAACCGATCGTTAAAAACCGCTCTTACCAAAGCCATTCTGCAAACTGGCCAAGGTTGGCATAAGTTATTACCTGCTATTCTGTGGAACTTAAGAGCAACTCCAAACAGAGTTACAGGACTAACCCCTTTTGAACTAATGACTGGAAGAGCAATGGTTCTACCTCCTGATGCTCCGCCACCTGCGGGAACAGGAGGAGACTCTACTTTGTTCCAAGAAAAGTTACGACGCTATCTCGCAATGCTGGACAAAGCTACTAAAGACAATAATAAGAAAGTGCGAGAAGCTCAACAGCAATGGGATGAAAAACACACCACTACTGACATTCCACACATTCCCGAGTTAGGCAGTTTTGTTATGATCAAACGAATTGCTAGGAAAGGTTTAGAGCCCAGATGGGAAGGACCATATGAGATACTCCTAACTACTGATACAAGTGTTTGTCTCAAAGGGAAGGGTGTAGGAACAGATAGATGGTATCATTGGTCACAAGTTAAACCTTGCTTAGTGAATGAACAAGATGATAATGATGGGTTATGGCCTGAGATTGAGCAATGTTCATCCATTAGTTTTAAAAATTGGGTACAAAGAAGTGATGTTAATTATTTCTCTGCTTCCATTTCAGGAATCAATTCCATTGACATTGATTAGAGATGGTTGTAAGTTATTCTCGATACCCAACGATGATGGTACTCTTATTTTCCAAGTCCTTATATGTGTTACTAGAAGGAAAAGTACCAAACCTGTCAAATTGATTATTTGTAACCAAATGGATAGAACTAAGAATGGGACATACAGCGTGAAATGAGAGATTTTATACAAAACACTACCTCACAAACAATGAACATCCGCTTACTGATTTTCAACCCCAAGGGATAGGATCCTTTAACATCAACGTTTATTTTGGTTATTGTTTTAGCACGGAACTGAAGGATTTAATTAATTAAGGAGTTAATTAATTAATGAGTTCAGGCATGGGCAGAAGACTTATTAGTTTTTCTTTTCTTAGATGATTGGGGTTCATTTTAAATACATACACATAGATATTAAAATACACATAGTATACGGGGACATAACATGGGTTGGGTTTTGTTCTTTGTTTTTGTTCTTTCCTTTTCTGTTTCCATTCTTCTGTTCTTTCTGTCTATTTTCTTGGTCTGCTATTTCTTCTCCTCACTATCACTTCTATAGGTTGGCCAACTGGGAATGATGGTGTGGAACTGACGGCCGTAGTTCCAGTGGAGGGAAATGAAGATTAAAATTTCATCTTTTAATATTATTTCATTATTAAATATTATGTATCTGTATTATTATTCTTTATTAATATTCATAATAAGTTGTATTATCTTATGGAGTTTCAAAAGCATGAGTTTGAATGCATGAGGGAACTATAGATAGCATGGATCCATGACTTGGATCATATGTCAGACAGAGGGAAGCTATATTTTGCTATGGGGTATGTACAATGTAGCATGTTCCACTGATGCAAGTGTATCACAGATGTAAACAACAAGGATAGTTCTTAATATGGAGAGTGTATGTACCACGTGTATGTATGACATATAAGTTCCATTTTTAACATACAGTAAGCAACATGTTTTGTTACCTTACAAGGAAGCTGTAAGACTATCTGTGGTGTATAAAAGCTCAATCTTACTGTACTACCTCAGAGAAACACGCACATGCATAGACCTGGCATGAAAACAACATCTTGAAGTTTCTCTCCTGACATATAAGAATAAAAATCTTTCTTGGCAAGATAACTGGTGTCCGGTCCCGTAAATCAAATAATAACGGGGAAACAAAATAGGCTTTAATTCCAAGTCTACACTCATCTAGGTCAAAGAATTGTGCAAATTCAGCAACCGAATAGCACTTGGTATAAAAGAGTTCCTTGTCCTATTGGACTTAAAACAAGGGACTCTAAATCTCCGACTTGAGGGGAGGACCTCAAAAGAGCAATGAAGGGGATGATTTACACAGTCCAATATTGCATCTGCTTTCCTCATAACCTGCCTCTCATAAATATTTGTCAAGGAAACCTGTGGACAGCCTATTAACTTACCAGCCACCTTCACAATATGGCTGAGGTTATTTTTCTCCCTCAGGCTGATGCCCCCATACCAGGCAATAAAAGCAAAAGTAAGGACAGATTCAATAAAAGATTTATAAAATAAAGACAGTATAACCTTATCAACATTAAAAGAGTTAAGCTTCCTTAGGAAATACAATCGTTGTTGTCCCTTTTTGCAGATCATCTCTGTGTTTATGTCAAATTTGAGTTTACTGTCTATCACAGTACCCAGATATTTATACTGCTCTACCACCTCTATGCTGATTCCTTTTATATAGGTGGGTAGAGGAGAACCAGGTTGTTTTCTCCTAAAATCTATGAGCATGTCCTTGGTTTTAGAGGTGTTAAGCTGGAGAAAAGACCTGTCGCACCAACTGACAAACTCTTCGACCACTGGCCCATGCTGAGATTCATGTTTCTGCAGTAAACTGACAATAACTGTATCATCAGCATATTTCAGGATGTGTCTATTACTATAATGGCTCCTACAATCGTTAGTGTAGAGAATGTATAGTAGAGGTGAAAGTACACAACCCTGCGGAGAGCCAGTGGAAGAGACACGCCTTTCAGAGAGACAACCATTCACCTTAACTCGCTGTGTTCTATTTGTTAAAAAATCCATAATCCAGCTCACAAGATTACTCTCAATATTAAATTCTGATAATAATTTACTAATTAAAACATGTGGCTGGATGGTATTAAAAGCAGAAGAAAAATCCAAAAACAAGAGCCTGGCATGTGTACCAGGACCCTCTAAATGACTATAGAGGAGATTTAAAAGTGAAAAAAACGTGAAAAAAAGGTGTTCAGTGCTTCAGATAACTCGCTATCATTTTTATACATTGGCAATTGGACTGGTTTTGTCAGGGTTTGTGCAGGTGCTGAAGACGAGGACACGGAATTTCCATATAATAGTTTTTAATTTCCAAAATGAAAACTTTCCAAACTTAAACAGGAACAAAACTCCAGGAAATCAGAAAACACACAACCATACGTAGACGACGATCGACCAACACTGGGAGAAAACACAGGGCTTAAATGAACTGAACCAAACGAGATAATTAACTGAAAACAGGTGCAGAAAATTGGACACAAACGAGGAGCGGGAAAACTAACAGGACTAAACCAAAATCACAAAAGACAGGGGAAGACAAGATACAAAACAGAACTCAATACATCAAAACGTGACAGTACCTCCCCCCTCCCCGAAGGCGCGTCCTCGCGCCGTATAACATCCAAAGGGGTGGGAGGGTGGGCGCCCTGGAGGCTGACGAGGGCATGGTGCAGGTCCGGGAAGCCTCCAGGGCGGAGCAGGCTGTGGGCGTGGCCATGGCGGCGCAGGCTGTGGGCGTGGCCCGGGCGGTGCAGGCTGTGGGCGTGGCCACGACGGTGCAGGCTGTGGGCGTGGCCACGACGGTGCAGGCTGTGGGCGTGGCCACGGCGGTGCAGGCTGTGGGCGTGGCCACGACGGGGCAGGCTGTGGGCGTGGCCAGGGCGGAGCAGGCTGTGGGCGTGGCCACGGCGGTGAAGACCCTTCAGGTGGCCACGGCGGTGAAGACCCTTCAGGTGGCCACGGCGGTGAAGACCCTTCAGGTGGCCACGGCGGTGAAGACCCTTCGAGTGGCCATGGCGGTGAGGACCCTTCAGGTGGCCGTGCTGGTGAGGACCCTTCGGGTGTCCAGGGCGGAGCTGTGGAACCCTCGGGCGTCCAGGGCGGTGCTGTGGGACCCTCGGGCGTCCGTGGATCTTTGGCCGGCCACGGCGAAGGCGTATAGCGCCCCCCCAAAATTTTCTTGGGGAGGACAGACTCATGATCGGGAACTGACTTGACATCAATGGGCGTTGGGTCCACGGGCTCTGGGTCAAGGGGCTCTGGGTCTGGGTCAACGGGCTCTGGGTCTGGCGCTGGGTCAACGGGCTCTGGCTCTGGCGCTGGGTCAACGGGCTCTGGCTCTGGCGCTGGGTCAACGGGCTCTGGCTCTGGCGCTGGGTCAACGGGCTCTGGCTCTGGCGCTGGGTCAACGGGCTCTGGCTCTGGCGCTGGGTCAACGGGCTCTGGCTCTGGCGCTGGGTCAACGGGCTCCGTGCTGGATTGGACCAGCATATCAGGAAACTCGGGGCTGGACGGGACCAGCATATCAGGAAACTCGGGGCTGGACGGGACCAGCATATCAGGAAACTCGGGGCTGGACGGGATCAGCATATCAGGAAACTCGGGGCTGGACGGGACCAGCATATCAGGAAACTCGGGGCTGGACTCATGGGCCATAATCGAGTGTGCTGCCCACACACACAGAAGAGCAGTAGACACCACAATCAGCGCTGTGTCCTCTTGTGTGGACTCTCGTGCGGTGTGCTCAGTCTCTGGTGGGCAGGCGACGGGCTCAGTCTCTGGTGGGCAGGCGACGGGCTCAGGCTCTGGCGCTGGGTCAACGGGCTCTGGCTCTGGCGCTGGGTCAACGAGCTCCGTGCTGGATTGGACCAGCATATCAGGAAACTCGGGGCTGGACGGGACCAGCATATCAGGAAACTCGGGGCTGGACGGGACCAGCATATCAGGAAACTCGGGGCTGGACTCATGGACCATAATCGAGTGTGCTGCCCACACACACAGAAGAGCAGTAGACACCACAATCAGCGCTGTGTCCTCTTGTGTGGACTCTCGTGCGGTGTGCTCAGTCTCTGGTGGGCAGGCGACGGGCTCAGGCTCTGGCGGGCAGGCGATGGGCTCAGGGGCCGGCGTGCAGGTGATGGGCTCAGGCGTTGGCGTGCAGGTGATGGGCTCAGGCGTTGGCGTGCAGGTGATGGGCTCAGGCGTTGGCGTGCAGGTGATGGGCTCAGGCGTTGGCGGTCATGCGATGGGCTCAGGCCATACTGGACTCGGGACCACCAGAACTCGATCGCATCCCCTTCTACGACCTCCACGGGTCCCGCGAAATACAGCCATCCGGGTTC
Source organism: Chrosomus eos (assembly GCA_036326025.1). Classification (NCBI taxonomy): domain Eukaryota; kingdom Metazoa; phylum Chordata; class Actinopteri; order Cypriniformes; family Leuciscidae; genus Chrosomus; species Chrosomus eos. Next base: position 5,390,005 of record CM070818.1, on the reverse strand, counting down.
CCATGAAGGCCTGCTTCCAACCTTCCATCTTCCTCTCTTCTCCTTTTTTTTTTTTTTTTTGTTAAGGTCGATCGTTCTGTCAGGGTTTGTGCAGGTGCTGAAGACGAGGACACGGAATTTCCATATAATAGTTTTTAATTTCCAAAATGAAAACTTTCCAAACTTAAACAGGAACAAAACTCCAGGAAATCAGAAAACACACAACCATACGTAGACGACGATCGACCAACACTGGGAGAAAACACAGGGCTTAAATGAACTGAACCAAACGAGATAATTAACTGAAAACAGGTGCAGAAAATTGGACACAAACGAGGAGCGGGAAAACTAACAGGACTAAACCAAAATCACAAAAGACAGGGGAAGACAAGATACAAAACAGAACTCAATACATCAAAACGTGACAGGTTTATTATGTGTTTTTTGCAAGCCTATTATTGTTTTCACACCATCCCATGCTACCTTCAAGTTGTTACTGCCCAGTCTTTCCTCTATCTTATTTTTATATTGCAATTTAGCCTTCTTAGTTTCTGCTCTTACCTCCTTAGTTGCCTCCCTAATTTCACGCTGATCCCCCTTATAAAAAGCCCTATGTTTTTTCATTAACACTTGTTTCAGTGAGCTAGTGACCCATGGCTTATTATTTGCATACACTTTAACATGCTTTTTGGGAATGATAGAATCCACACAGAAAGAAATATAACAACATACAGCGTCAACAAGCTCATCAATATCCGAAACAGAGTTAATGAAGACAGACCAATCGGTGCAATCAAAACAACCTTGTAATTTCAGAACAGACTCATCCTCCCAGATCTCAATCTCTCTAGTTTTAACTCCCCCCTTTTAAGCATAGGTCTGTACACCGGGGTGAGATTGATAGTACAGTGATCTGAGGATCCTATGGGAGCCAGAGGGGAGGCTTTATAAGCCTCCTTAATTGAACCATAGCACTTGTCCAAAGTCTTATTTTTCCTAGTTGGACATGTGACGTATTGATAAAAGTTGAGGGTTTTACTCAGTTTGCAGTTATTAAAATCCCCCATAAGCAGACACGGGGCATCCGGGGAAAGAGATTGAAGTCTTTGAGTCACATTGCGAATGATATCGGCAGCAGTTTGTGTGTTTGCTTTGGGATGAATATATATTACAGTCACAAATATCTGGGGAAATTCTCTCGGGAGATAGAACGGGCGAACGGAGATGGAAAGCAGTTCGATGTCAGGAGTGCATATCTTTTCCCTGACGGTGATGTTGCTGCACCACCGCTGGTTTATGTATACACAAACACCTCCACCCTGAGATTTCCCTGTGACTTCTGTGTCTCTATCCAACCTAATTGGCGCCCCAAAGCCACTGATCGATAAATCCGTGTCGGTATCTTTAGACGACAGCCACGTCTCACTGAAGGCCATAATACAGGCGTTCCTATATTCCTGTAAATAGTTCGAGTTTGCTTGCAGCTCATCAATCTTGTTTCTGAGCGACTGAGCATTTGCGAGTATTATTGAAGGGAGCAGAATACGGCGTATTTTTTGTCGTTTTAAGCGAAGTCGGACGCCACCTCTTCTTCCTCGCTTCCTCTCTTTGCGAGAGTATTTGCGATCATTTCCAGGAGACCTGTGCCTAGAGATCTCAGCTAGAATGTCTTCAGATACAAGCGGGTCTAAATATATATTTCCCATACACGGATTGTCCCATCGCATCAAACATTCTCGAGAATATGTCCTTACCGGCTCACGTTGCTGGCTGCGTTCGCCTTGGACATAGTAAATCCATAAAGTCCATAAGATGACAGCGTAGTATATCTCCATGGCGACTGCTTGAATGAACAATAGTATCTAGTCCATTTTCATCAAACAGCAAATCAAAACAGGAAACTTTGAGTGTATCAGTAAATGCGTGCGGTCTATATGGGCCATAAACAGATACTCGCGGTTACGCGGTCTACCCATCAATAGATGTTTCTCCGTCCATCAACAGAAACATTGTGCATTCATAATCATAATTGTCCATCAGTTTACTTTGGATAATGCGCTAACAGTTTTTCGCTTTTGTTTTGTTGTGTTTACATTGTCACCATCAGCCTTCAGAAATCATTCTGAAATAATTTTTTTTTTTTTAAATCAATGTAATCAATGTGGAAACAGTTGTGCTGCTTAATTTTTTTAACCTGTGATAGTTTTTTAGGATTCGCTTTTTTTATATAAAAAAAACAAGTTTGGTCTTTTTATGTTTTTTTTTGTGTTTTTTTTTGCAAGGATGTGTTAAGTGATATGAATGACTTTAAGTCTTTATGTTCTTAGGAAAGATTTCAATTTTGAATAAATGCTGTTATTTTTAACTTTTTATTCATCAGTGAATCATTCTTAGTTCAGGCTGCCTCACAGCACCTTGATGGGCCATTGGGGAAGTGTCTTTAGTCTTCCCAGGTGTAAATCACATTAATATTCATGACCTCTTAAGATCCAAGCCATTTTTGGGGATTTCCGCCTGGATTTAGCCAACCCAAATTAAAAAGCATATTGTTCCCACATACTTTGGGCTAAACTCACAATTTTTGTGTCATTTTACAGGAAACCCTTTGCAGTTTCATAAAACAGTGCTAAAATTGATAAACATTTAAGCATATGTTGTCTGAGCTTTAATGAACACACAAAAAAAAAGGCGCTTTTTGATTTTTTTATTTTAAATTAATTTTTGAAAGTGGATAACTCAGGCCATGTAGGGCATAGGGATATGCAGACAAGTATGGCTATTTCCTCTAGTTGGCAGCAAACACTGAAAAAAATAATTATTTCTCTATAATAAAAAATGAAAAAGATATTCAAGCAAATCTGAAGGGAGGAATATTACCTTCTTTTTATTTAATTTCTACCTACCCAAATCTAAACTCTGCTCATAGCCAAACCCATTGGTACATATGCAATATCCCAGTGTAATTTTAAAGAAAACCCTTTAAAATTGTATAAAACACTGCTGAATGTGATAAATATTATAGTATATGTTGTCTGTGCTATAGTAAACAAAAAGAAAAAAATAGGCGCTTTATGATTTTGATCATTTTATTCTTTCAGAAGATGCAAGTCTTATCATTTGACAAATGATTTGACTAAAATCTGTGGTCTATTAGCATCTAGAAAAGGATCAAAATCCTCCAGATGTATTTCATTCATTATATGGGCATCAGTTTTGTCATCTGTGTTGTGTATCACCTCAACATCACCGGCCAGCCTCCTGGAGATCTGATGCCAGCTGTGCCAACTCTGTGCCAACAGTGCCACATCTTCAATAGAACCTGAAACAAAGAAATCACTGTTTATACATAGTTTCTGCATTGTAATAATATCACTTTCACAATATCAAAATGTAGATTTACTGAAATTGCCATTTTATTACACTTATGCAAAGTGAAACTAAGTATTACGCAATAATAGACATTATTGCGCAATACTAAAAACATTTGACATTTATATTCAAATAATAGTTTATCAGATTGGTTGCTGTGCTTTCACATTTCAAACTAACAATAACTTTATAAAAAAATGAATATACATTGCTGAAAACTCAAAGGATTCTGTAACTTACCCAAACAATAGTCCCCAGAATGCGCACTCCAAACGTCCAAATCGTCCATTTAGCTCGAACAGTTGCACCTCAAAGCTCGCGTTTATAAATGTAATTGATGCTTTTATATTTCTAGATGCATTTATAATTATCAAAACAGTTCAAAAGTATAATATATAAACACGCGCATCGCAGATATTTATGTAAACAGAGTAGGGTTGACCCGGAAGTGACCGCGAGCGCGTCCGTCACTCCGGTCTGTTGAATGGCCGCGGCAGACATGTGACGCGTGCTGAGTTCCTGTAAAGATCTCTATACCATAATAAAAGCCTTTAGCAATAGCTAGAGTAAGCACAGGATCTGTAATGCACATGACTTGTAGACCTGGTGTGAACTGCGTCTCTTACGCGCTCATTGCGCGGCTGCTCTCAGCTTGTTCGAAAAGGATTTTCTCACCAACAAAAGCTCACAGAAACGTGAAAACGGTCTCATTTGAAAGATAACATCCTAAACTAAACGGTGATGTAGATTATGTGGCTGTTTGCGGCTCACTGAAGCCGACATCGGAGCAGGAATGTGATACTTTTATCTGTTACCTCTTTTTGAATGTATTTCACTGTGTGATTGTTTTGAAGATATTTCGATCTATGATTGTCTCACAATGTAATAACCTACATCGACAGATTCCTTAGAATGAGAGCTTTATTGTAATGTATGGTTTGACTTATTTGTGAAATAAATAAAAAATAAATATTTGTAGAAAAATTTCTTCGCAATCATAAAGCGGAAATATTTGCCTGGGACCAATGCCTATTTAAGCTAATATTCCATTTGATATGTATCATAAAACCGAAAGTGATGGTATTCTGTGTAAAGTATAGATTCTAAGCTTTCAAATGATACCAAGAATTACTTGATACCTTATATGGAAGACTATTAAAATAAAGTACGAAAATCATAACAAAGATTTTTTATCCCGGTACCGGGATAGTGGACTTTTAACCCTCTGGAGTCTGAGCTGTTTTGGGGCTCTTTCGGTGTTTTGATATGCCCTGACATTTGTGCTTATTTCAGCTACTTAAAACATACCATTTGCCAACATATAAATTTGCTGTATTCAGCACAAACGCTGCTACAATAATATGTGAGCAAAATGGATGTACATGTTTGCATTTTATAGAAAAAAAATAATATGCGTGGTTAGTACGTTTTGGAAAAAAAAATGTCACCGCAATAAGGCTATTTAACACATACTGAATAGTTGTCCACAATACTTTTGAGTTACTATTCTTGTAGGCTAGAATTTATTTCAAAATGAAGTGAAAATCATTCTGACCACTCTTTCAGAAACATCAATATAACTATTTGAATTTCTTACATCAGTTTTTGGGTCAGCAGTGCTGTATGCGTGGGAGCAGTTCGATGTCAGGAGTGCATATCTGTTCCCTGACGGTGATGTTGCTGCACCACCGCTGGTTTATGTATACACAAACACCTCCACCCTGAGATTTCCCTGTGACTTCTGTGTCTCTATCCAACCTAATTGGCGCCCCAAAGCCACTGATCGATAAATCCGTGTCGGTATCTTTAGACGACAGCCACCTCTCACTGAAGGCCATAATACAGGCGTTCCTATATTCCTGTAAATAGTTCGAGTTTGCTTGCAGCTCATCAATCTTGTTTCTGAGCGACTGAGCATTTGCGAGTATTATTGAAGGGAGCGGAATACGGCGTATTTTTTGTCGTTTTAAGCGAAGTCGGACGCCACCTCTTCTTCCTCGCTTCCTCTCTTTGCGAGAGTATTTGCGATAATTTCCAGGAGACCTGTGCCTAGAGATCTCAGCTAGAATGTCTTCAGATACAAGCGGGTCTAAATATATATTTCCCATACACGGATTGTCCCATCGCATCAAACATTCTCGAGAATATGTCCTTACCGGCTCACGTTGCTGGCTGCGTTCGCCTTGGACATAGTAAATCCATAAAGTCCATAAGATGACAGCGTAGTATATCTCCATGGCGACTGCTTGAATGAACAATAGTATCTAGTCCATTTTCATCAAACAGCAAATCAAAACAGGAAACTTTGAGTGTATCAGTAAATGCGTGCGGTCTACATGGGCCATAAACAGATACTCGCGGTTACGCGGTCTACCCATCAATAGATGTTTCTCCGTCCATCAACAGATACATTGTGCATTCATAATCATAATTGTCCATCAGTTTACTTTGGATAATGCGCTAACAGTTTTTCGACTTTTGTTTTGTTGTGTTTACATCGTCACCATCAGCCTTCAGAAATCATTCTGAATATTTTTTTTTTTAAATCAATGTATGGGAAACAGTTGTGCTGCTTAATTTTTTTAACCTGTGATAGTTTTTTAGGATTCGTTAATGCACTTTTTTTATATAAAAAAAAACAAGTTTGGTCTTTTTATGTTTTTTTTTTGTTTGTTTTTTTGCAAGGATGTGTTAAGTGATATGAATGACTTTAAGTCTTTATGTTCTTAGGAAAGATTTCAATTTTGAATAAATGCTGTTCTTTTTAACTTTTTATTCATCAGTGAATCATTCTTAGTTCAGGCTGCCTCACAGCACCTTGATGGGCCATTAGCACATGGGGAGTGTCTTTAGTCTTCCCAGGTGTAAATCACATTAAATATTTCTCAATAGACCATTAAGACCCCATTCATCAAAAACTAGTTACAAATTCACTTCTGTCTGAGCACATGAAACCATTCTCACATTCTCAGTTTTTGTAGCAATGAATTCCTATGAAAAGGAGCTGAAAACACATGGATTCTAACAATCCCATGGCCCTCCAAGTGTGGAAAAATAGGAATACAGCACCAATCACATCGAGATGACAAGACTGTCATTAGAGAGGACCTGAAGACCAGATACACTTCACCCCCTACTCTACAGGACTACCTTCACAGATCTACTGCCCTGGATCCGAGGTTCAAGTCCGTCTTACATGGACCCTGCCCTACACCAGAGGACATACAGTGACCTCACCACTGAGATTGTGAGCAGTCTGGGCACTGAAGACTGTGATGAGGTAAAGAAAAAAATATTATTTAAAAATGATAAATTTAAATCTAAATACATTTTTCTTTATTTTCAGTAATAATGGCTTTGTTTTATTAAATGTTATTGCCACATTTTTCATGTCTATGAATCATGAAAATAAATAATAGGTTTAATTAATCCACAATTTTTTTTCTGCAGGGTCAAGCTGCAGAGCCAACAGGAGCAAACTTGGACACATCTCCTCCACAAAAGAAGTCGGCAATGTCAGAGCTTTTTGAAGAGACCTTTGCCAGCAAAGACATGGACAGCAAGACTCCTGCTGACATCATCAAAGAGGAGGTGGTATCCTACCTGGCAGCAAGCGGCATTACAGTGGATGGTGATCCACTGACATGGTGGAAAAGCAATGAGTGTAAATACCCTCATATTGCCAAGATGGCAAGATGCTATCTCGCTGTGCCAGGCTCTTCAGTTCCTCCCGAGAGAGTGTTCTCAACAGCAGGGGACATAGTGACTGCAAAGAGGTCCACACTCTCCCCAGACAATGTAGAGCATCCTTGTCTTTTTTAAATAGAATTTGAAATTATAAGCTCAGGTATGCTTTGGCTTTCTTTCTTTTTTCTTCTTTGATGATGTGGACATAGGCTTTATTTCACTATCCATGTTTCAAGGAAGATGATGTGCTTATTATGTTGCACTTTAAGTTTTTTTTTTTTTGTTAATTAATGGTCATTGGTCCATGTTTAACACTGATCAATACTTTGCAACATACCTGTCTCGCTCAATAGTCCAGTCATTTCATGAAAAAGGTTGAACAAATTGCAAAGAAGCAAAGTCAACTGATTTTGTATCCTCAATATGTAAGGGAAAAAAGCCCTGAAGAATCATGCCCTTTCATTAGGGGAAAGTTTAGAAAAATACCCAAATATAGCCTAATCATACGGCATTCATCATTTTTCTCACGTGAATAGGGTAAACATTTTTAAAAAATTACCTTTAGATATCACCATGAAAATTACTGAGTTGATTACAAAAAATGTATTACGAGTGTTTTGAAATTGTTTGTTAACATGGACAAATGGTGCATAATCTAATTACCTATGTGGTAATTTGCATAAATACCCAAACAGAACTAAACATTGGCTATAGCAGCTGAACATGTCTTGTTGAATCTTGTTGACATATCACAGTAAAATACTTAATATTAAGATCTGAATGGAACCCATTTAGGCTACCCATGAACATTAATACAGGAAGAAGTACTTTAGAAACCAGCATTTACCGTATTAATTATTATTGCAGAGATGGGGTTTGGGCATTGAGTGCATTGTGTACGTTACTAGATTTTTTGATCCAGACACTTTTTATTTTACCTACCTTTTGTCTTCTGCATTCTCCTTGTCTCCTGTTTTTTCCATCAGACTCATTCCACTGACCCAGCCCCAAACCCCATCTCTGCAATAATAAAGGCTGGTTTCTAAAGTACTTCTTCATGCCTCTATGTATTAATGTTCATGATTAGCCTAAATGGGTTCCATTCAGAACTTAACATTAAGTATTTTACTGTTATATGTCAACAAGACATTTTCACCTGCTATAGCAATGTTTAGATCTGTTTGGGCATTTATGCAAATTAGCACATACGTAATGGGATTCTTCTGGGCTTATTTTCCTTACTCAGGACATATTGAGGATACAACATCAGTTGAGTTTGCTTCTGTTGCAATTTGTTCCCCCATTTTGACTTAAAATGACAGGACTACAAGTCCAAAGCGGTTCTAACGAGAGCGAGACGCGATTGGGCAATTCAGTAAGTGGAAATGATATCACTCAAACTCAATATATAATTTTAAAAGAAATATTAACAGTTTTACCCGACTCTTAAAAGGATATGAACAGCAATATCTGCACAGAGACACAAAAATACAATATAAATATATTTAAATTATTTCTGTGGGGGAAGATGAGTTAAAGTTTGCTGGAATGGTCACAAAACTCAAAACACTACATAAGAATAAACCAGATTTATTTTGTTGACACACAAATAATGATTATTCTTAAGAGCTGCTGCTCACTGAATCATATTCAACCAGTTATTAATACAGATAAGATTAGTGAAAAATATAAAGACACATGACCACATACACACATATATTGTTAGTATTTTAGACATCTAAAGAATATTAATTGATGTCAGAAAACTTTAATAAGATCACATTGTTATGATAATTGATAACAGAGAAATAATACAGACTATTAAAATATAATTAGAAGTTCACTCTGAAATTACTAAAGAACACATGAAACATGAAAATAAAGAAAAAAATAAAGAATGAAAACAGTGTATGTAAGTAAACACACATTCAGGTCTTCTGACTCCTAATATCTGCTGCAGATGAAGTTGAGTTTGTGAGTCTCAGGACGGCTGATCCAGCGCTGATCTCCTCCAGACTGAACTGCTCCTTTTCTCTTCTCAAGGCTGCAGTTTTCCGGTGTCGCTCCGTTCCCTGGAGCCCAGTTCTGATAGCACACGATCTCTCCGCTCAACCAGAGCCACATGTTCATGCTGCAGTAGTTGTGTAAACCCAACCACACCGCCTCAGTAGACGCACGTTTAACCACATTCATCACCTTATTCTGCATCACGACTGAAAGAACCGAGACCAGATCCGTATAATTCTGTCTGCAGTATCTCAGTAGCTTCAGTCCACGTCAGATTCTCAGTGATCAGAATCAGTTTATCTGGACACAAAACAAACCACAAGCAAAAACTAGAGAGAGACTGATCAAAAACAACATGCAGAACAAACACTGTGGAGGAATTTGTCATGTCAGACATGTAGCGTGAACTTTAAGATATCTGGAGGTGATGGATGGATTGTGTGTGTTTGTGAGGATCTGCTCACCTTCATGACACACAAAAGGAAATTGGTCGTTGCAAGGGTAGTCACTCCATTGTCCCAAAGCGTTTAGTCCGATCACTGCACAGTTTTCATTTCCTCCAATATTATTAGGTTCAGTAGATTTCCAGTATCTGAAAGAGGAGTTACTCTGATCTGACCACTGCCATGAGTCTCTGAACAGACCGATCCAGACATCATTAGATATGTGACTATCATTGATGAACTTCTGAATCTGTTGACTCTCATTCTGGTTCCTCACACTGACCAGATCAGTGTGATTCTGTCTGCAGTAACTCTGAGCGTCTCTCCAGTTCTTCATCTGATTGACAAAAACGAGTCCTGTGTTCTTTAAGAAAAACAAATGAAAACAGATTCATAAATCAGTTTGTTCTTATTTTTATGCTGCTTTATGGATTGGTTGTGAACAGAAGCAATAGTGGAAGCATCAGAAACACGTGTCGACTGATTTTGCTGATGTAATACAGTTATGTTTCCTTATACATTTCTCTGGTGTGCTTGATTCAGACATAACGAGCTGAATGAGAGAAACATCAAACAAATGAAAATGTTACACTGCATATTAATACTACTATTATTTGGAAGAGATGGAAACCAGTGTTACAACCTGTTCTATAGAGAAAGGCTTGATGTGACATTTTCTGGTTGGTAAATGTATCGTTTTTCAAAGAGTAATGAAACCCCAAACCAAATTTTCTGAGATTTTAACAGAGGTATGTGTGTTGAACACCATTGAAGACAATGTTAGCATCTGTTAGATTTAATAGTAGGGTTAAAATCGCTTTTTTCGTCTTCCAGGTTTAAAATCTTCATCGTGTCCACGTCACACGCTGTGACGAGGCAGAGCACTGTGAGTGCTTGATGACTCATCGGTGTCTCATATATAATACTGATATACATGAGACACTGTATATGACAACTGGACTTTCAGAGACACATAGATATGATGTATATGGACAGACATGTCAAACTGTGATATTGCGTAGTACTGTAGATGAGAGAGTCAATCATGGGACGCAAGTGTTTGTTTTCCTAGTGCAGAAGTTCAAGTGTGTTGAATATGTTTCCCCGCGATGCTGCCAGGGCAGGGCTAGACAACCACAGACACATCTAAACTATAGTGTGAGCAGCAAACATGTTTCTCGAGAGAGCTTCGAGAATTGGAGAATGATGGACTTCGGCCTTGTTGACAACCAATGTAAGGCCTCATTCACACTGCAGGGCTTAATGCTAATTCCGATTTTTTGAAAAAATTCGATTTTTTTGCAAGGCCGTTCACATTTCCAATTAAATGCGACCTTTTGTGATCTCCTGTGTGAACGTGAAATGACCCAGAAGTGACCCGCATGCACAGAAGAGTACTCAACGGTCAACGACGTCACTTGTTGTTGAAGTAGTTCAACATGAATGTCAACAGTGGAGCTCGTTTAGCAATATTAAAGTTATTTGTGTGGGTGCGGAGTCACAGCCAGGAGTGGTGGGATACTGATGTGAGTGGCTTCACTAATACAGAATTCATCAGTAACTTCCGAATGACCAGATCCACCTTTGAGCGCCTTCGATTAACTCACAGGAAGAGACACGTCTGTGGCGGACCATAACAGTGCAACGCGTTGGAGTGTATTGAAAGGTGCGTGCTATCGGTGCTATCGTACGATAGCTAACTTGTTTATCTTCTCATTCGCGCCTAATTCAACGCAGAATTATGACGTTTGTCGCATATCAATGGCGTGTGGGTCGGATACATGTGTCCTGGCCGTTCAGATTGAGGTCGCATTTCAAAAGATCGGATACGTATCGGATTTGGACCACATACCCAAGTGGCCTGGGTCATAGGCGCCGATTTATGTTTTACTCCGTGGGTGCTCATGGGCGCTGGCCCTTTAAAAAAAAAAGTAGGTCTAGTCAAAAAATGTTTGCATTTCAGAACCTTACTCTTATCAGTTCAACTGCTGAAAGTGAATTTCGTTTTGTATAAATTGTATCTTCATTTTAATAAATGTTTTATCAACAAATTGCCTGGACTAATAAATAAGCAAGCAAATACAGTAGACAATGCGCCGCGTCACAACTCGAGCCTCGAGGTATCACGAGCAATATTGTAATGTTATGTTTAAGGATATTATGGAATTCAGATCAGGGATGCGTTTCCCAAAACCATCGTTGCTAACCTGTTAGCAACTTGGATAGTTGGCAATGGGAAATTGCATTGCAACCATCAAAGTTGCTAACTTAGTTAACCAACGATGGTTTTGGGAAACGCACCCCAGGTCTGTACTATGTTATGTTATGATTGTAATGTACAATTAAATGCAACCCTTGCTAAGTCTGCAGTCTTAACACTTTACAGTCCGTTAACTGAATGAGAATATCACCTAAAAATTCGTTAACATCAGCAATTTTCATTCAACTGATTTCAAATTAATGTAAAACGAAATGTATATTGCAGCACAGGGTGAAGTCAGTATATATTAATGACGATTTGAGACAAATAAATATAAAACTATGTAAATCGCACTCTGTGGCACGGCAGGATTTTGAACAAGGTCCTGAGCCATTGCTGGACGCCGCGGATAGACGCCGAATGGCGCCGCCGGTGTTGTAAATTACACTCATAGAGAATATGCGTTCGTGCGCCCCCTTTTAGGAAATGGACAGGCAGCGGTCAACACGAACACACACACACCTATTTACTTGATAATAAAGCCATAAAGTAGGCTCTCTTTCAACTCAGGACAGCACCACTTCTCACAAATACAGACAGGATTGGAATTTGGAGATCAAAAGTGTAACTGACACATTAGTAACCGCGATCAGAGGCGCTTTCATCCGAGAAACGCTGTGATTGGTGGATAGGATATGGAGCAGGCGAGACTTAGATCGACATAACCAATCACAGTGACAGATGCTTCACATAGCACCAACTGCAATGTTTAATTTAAATGAATGTAGCCTACTGGCGTGATTTTTTTTCCCAAACCACTTCAGCGGAAATCCCGCCCTGCAGCTGATTCTAAAGTTTTCATTGGTCATGTCAATCACTGTACAGATTGCCTACACCCAACCCTGATCCCTAAACCTACCCGTCACGGTAACCTAAACCAATGAAATCGGTTGCAGGGCGGGATTTCCGCTGAAGTGGTTTGGGAAAAAAAATCACGCAGCCTACTGGCAGTCTAGCACGTGGGTGCTCGGTATTTTCCGTGGGTGCTCAGTATTTTCCGTGGGTGCTCAGTATTTTCCGTGGGTGCTCAGTATTTTCCGGGGTGCTCAGTATTTTCCGTGGGTGCTCAGTATTTTCCGTGGGTGCTCGAGCCCCGGAGCACCCACGGTATTGGCACCTATGGCCTGGGTCGCATTTGAAAAGATCGGATCTGTGTCGTTCAGACTGTCATGAAAAGATCGGATACAGGTCGCATAGGGGCAAAAAAAATCGGAATTGGGTCGTTTCAGCCTGCAGTGTGAATGTAGCCTAAGTTAGGTCTTGCGAGTAATGCGGTACCAAGTCCCGAGGACTTTTCTATCCCTTCAGAGGTGTGTTGTGGTGTGTGTGTGTGTGTGTGTGTGTGTGTGTGTGTGTGTGTGTGTGTGTGTGTGTGTGTGGTGTGTGTGTGTGCGTGTGTGTGTGTGTGTGTGTGTGTGTATGTCTAAAATGAGAAGTCATCCACCTCCACAGAGCCATCTTTATTACGGGGGTTTAGGGGGCGCGTAGATCTAGGCTATGCACGAAAATTTTTTTTTAAGCGGAATATTAATAATTTTCAAATATATGCTTTATAGTGTCTATATAAACAACTATACATTTTATAATGACATTATAATTATACATGTACATTAATATGATTTAAATAGAATTATGATTACTGTAGGCTAATATATGTAGCAGGGCATTCAGTTACTTTTTAAAGGACAATAATAAAGTGTCAGTGTATTTCAAGACTTTAACTTTGCCAGCTATAAAAAAAATCGTACTCGGTTACTAACGTAACCTCGGTTCTCTCTAGAGAGGGAACGAGTACTGCGTAATAGCTTACGCTATGAGGGGAAAACTCTTTTCATCGAGATATTGATATCCTAATTTTTAATCAATGTAAAACGCTTTGCAGCAGCAAGCAGACATAGGCGAGACAGCTCACGCGCCTATTGGCTGTGTTGCGGCAAAAGCAGCAGCCTATCGAGAGAGGCTCTGCGTGACGTCATGACGAATGGGGGCACTTCGCGCCCATATCGTCACGTCCGCCAGAAAGGGCGTGATCTCGCCCTATAAATAGGCTCGATAAGCTGCCATACACTGATTTTTCATCGCCGAAGCGAACCAGAGCGTATTCCAAGCACGGCAAGATACGCAGTACTCGTTCCCTCTCTAGAGAGAACCGAGGTTACGTTAGTAACCGAGTACGTTCTCTTACGAGAGTATCTCTCGTACTGCGTAATAGCTTACGCTATGGGGAACACAGTGTAACACGCCGTGCGGATAGGGATCCAACACCAAAGTCCCAGGGGCAAAGGCCCAGGGCTCATGTAGTGCATAATCACCCCACACTCACAGAGAGTAAAGGAGGAGAGGCTAGAAGCATTTCTCCTTATAGATAGACCCACAGGGGCTAACCATATGATCATTAAACCACGCAGCCAGGGTGAAAGCTTTCAGCCTAAACTGGGTGGCCCTACTTGTGCCAGTACTCATGGAGCTGCTGCATCGGTCTAACGATGCGCAGGCCAAACACTCAGCATCCGAGCCCACAGCGGGCAGATAGCACTGAAGTCTAGATAGCCAAAAGCTTAGCTTGTAAGGCAGGCACCTCCAGGTTATAGTATTTTATAAATGTAGACGGCGAGGCCCAGCCCGCGGCCGTACAGATATCTTGCAGGGTGACCCCGCTAGACCATGCCCACGACGAGGCCACGCCTCTCGTGGAGTGCGCTCTGACACCCAAGGGGCACTGCAAGCCCTTGGAAGTGTAAGCCAGCGCTATGGCATCAACTATCCATCTGGATAGGCTCTGTTTCGAAGCGGCAAGCCCCTTGGAACGCCCGCTAAACAAAACAAAAAGCTGCTCGGTCTGTATGAACCCAGACGAGCGGAACACATAAGCTCTTAACGCCCTGACTGGGCAAAGAAGATTCGCGTCCTCCTCCTCATTGAGAACCGGAAGGGCAGACAGGGAAATAACCTGGGCCCTGAACCGTGTGTTGAGGGATTTCGGCACGTAGCCGTGCTTAGGTTTGAGTATGATCTTTGAGTCATTAGGCCCAAACTCCATACATAACGCGCTTACAGAAAGTGCCTGTAAGTCCCCTATGCGCTTCACCGAAGCGAGAGCCATGAGAAACCCCGTCTTGACAGACAGGTGTTTCATGTCCGACAACTGGATCGGCTCGAATGGGGCACCTTTCATGGCCTCCAAGACCGTGGAAAGGTCCCATGTCGGGACTGAAGGGGGCCTAGGAGGGTTTAACCTCCGAGCTCCCCTTAGGAAACGCACGACTAAGTCGTTCTTTCCTAGCGACTGGCCAGACACCGGTTTTGCAAACGTTGCTATGGCCGCCACATAAACTTTGAGCGTGGATGGGGTCCTGCCCTTATCCAGCAGCTCTTGAAGGAAGGAAAGCACTTCCATAACCCCGCAGTCTACAGGTGAAATGCCCTGGGCTTGACACCAAGCAGAGAACACCGACCATTTCGAGGAGTAGAGCGTCTAGTAGACGGGGCTCTAGCCTGCGCGATCGTGTTTAGCACTCCCTCTGAGAGGTTAGCGGTACCCGTTGATGCCCATGCATGCAGGGACCACAGATCCGGGCGAGGATGCCAAATCGAGCCCTCCGCCTGAGAGAGGAGGTCTCTCCTCAATGGTACAGGCCATGGGGCAGCGCTGGTTAGCTGCATCAGGACAGGGAACCACGTCTGGTTCGTCCAGAGCGGAGCTACGAGCAGCACTGGGCATCCGTTTCCCCTGATTCGTTCCAACACCTGAGGCAGGAGCGAGACAGGGGGAAAGCATATAGGGGACAGCGGGGCCAGACATGGGCCAGCGCGTCTTTGCTTTCCGAGAAAAACTTCGGGCAGTGAGCGTTTTCGTGGGACGCGAATAGGTCACCTGCGCTCTACTGAACGTTTCCCACAGCAGCTGGACCGTCTGCGGGTGCAGCGACCATTCTCCTGCTGGGACGTTGTTTCTGGACAATCTGTCTGGTCCCACATTTAGGTGACCAGGCACATGCGCTGCTTTCAGCGAGAGCAGGTTGTGCTGAGCCCAGACCAGGAGGCGTTCCGTCAGCCTGTAAAGGTTTCGGGACCTGACGCCGCCCTGGCGATTTATGTATGCCACCACTGACATATTGTCCGACTGGACCAAGACGTGGTGGCCTCTTATCTGGGGACAAAAGCGCCGTAGCGCTTTGTCGACTGCTATCATTTCCAAGCAGTTTATGTGAAGGAGCTTCTCCCGTTCTGACCACAGGCCAGCTAGCGGTCTGCCCTCGAGCAGCGCTCCCCACCCCGAGGTGGAGGCGTCCGTAGACACCACCTTCACACTCGAGGCGGTCCCCAGACTCACACCTGACTGATACCAGTAGGTTACTTTCCAAGGTTCCAGAGCTGAAACGCACTGTAGGTCGACCCTGAGGCGGAACAGACCCGCGGTCCATGCCCGGGGCGGAACTCGCGTTTTTAGCCACATCTGCAGTGGGCGCATGCAAAGCAGGCCCAGCTTGAGTACAGAGGCTGCTGAGGCCATTAGGCCCAGCATTTTCTGAAGCCTTTTGAGTGGGACTATAGAGCCGTGGCGGAAGGATTTCGCGACGTGCTGAATGTTAGTCCGTGCTCCGGTGACAGGCGTGCCGTCATGGATAGCGAGTCTAACACTGTTCCCAGAAAGGAATTCTCCGACTGGGGAGCAGTGAGCTTTTCGCCCAATTGACTGTAAGGCCCAGCTCTCGAGGTGCTCGAGTAATGCGGCCCTGTGTTCTATGAGCTCCGTTCGTGAACGAGCTAGAATCAGCCAATCGTCCAAGTAGTTCAAAACTCGCATGCCCCGAAGTCTCAGGGGGGTGAGGGCCGCGTCCATGCACTTTGTGAACGTACGGGGTGCTAGGGAGAGGCCGATCGGCAGGACTGTGTATTGATATGCCTGGCCCTCTGAAAATAGGCGTCTTTCAGATCTATTGACATGAACCAGTCTCCTTGGCGCACTTGCGCGAGGCTTTTCCTGGTCGTAAGCATTCTGAACTGGCGCTTCACGAGCGTTCTGTTCAGCAGTCGCAGATCTAGAATGGGTCTGAGCCCACCATCTTTTTTCGGTACCAGAAAATATCTGCTGTATAAGCCCCCTTCGCTCTGAGCCTGAGATAAAGGCCCTATGCTCAGTAGTTTCACTATTTCGGCTCGAAGTAGATACTTCGTTTTCACCGTAGTTTCTACACGCGCCGTATAACGGCGGGAACGTCGAGCGAATTGTAGCGAATAGCCTCTCTTTATAGTGTTCAGCACCCATTCTGATACCCCGGGAAGCTTTGACCACGCGTCTGCGTGAATAGCTAGAGGTAGAATGAAACCGGGCTCTGGCGCGACAAGACGGCAGCTCGAGAGCCCCGGTGTACTGGGGAACACCACGCCGTGTTTACAGCGTTCGAGCGGGGGGCGCGCTGATCACAGCGGGCCGCCTGGCCGCGCTCAGCTTCTCTATGACGGGTTGCGCCGAGAAAGCGAGCGGGGGAAACACCCGTAGGATTCGGCGTGTCTGTGAGAGGATGTGGGCGCGGGCACAGCGGGCACATCTACTGCACTTAGAACACTGTCGGCTCATGCCGAGTGAATATGTGTTAGTTTCATTTTTACAGAAACCAAAGGACACGCATTGTGTAGTGTAAGCGGGCACTGTGATGTGGGCGCGTTCACTACATTTTCTGCATTGTGCAGAGCGAATCCCGTGGGATTCGGCGTGTCTGTGAAGAAATGCGGGCGCGAGACAGCGGGCACATTTTCTGCACTGAGAACACTCGGCTCGCACCGACTGAATGTGTGTTAGCTTCGTTTTTACAGAAACCAAGGGACACGCATCGTGTAGTGTAAGCGGGCACTGTGATATGGGCGCGTTCACTACATTTTCTGCACAATCGACATGAGTCGATTTTATTTGTGCTAGCCCTGCACCGTGGCGGGCTGTGTCTGGGTGTGGGAATGGGCACTGGGACGTGGGCATTCTATCAACACTCATAACACCATCGGCCGTGGCCGGAACACCAGAAAATGCACTCTTTATTGGATTTATCTGGGTAGCCGAAAGAACGGCGTTTGCGCGCAGGCAAGCGGGCTGTGGAACCAGCTTGTTTACTGCGAAATACACTGGAACAGTCACATTGCTTGGAACTGAACGAGCGAGAAGTTTTGTGAAACGAGCACGGATTTGAAACCGTCGCTCCTAAGGCTAGGAAGCTTTGAGACCTCGGGCTGATCTCATATCCTCGGCAGGGCACGCGCTTGAGGGCGCTCCAGAGAGCGATGATGTCGCGGTGTCTGATCTCGGGCCTGGTGCCGCTGTGAAGCGGCGGCGGCGGGTGGGGGCGCGTCGAGGAACACGGAGCTCTCAGCTTCCGTCATCTCGGATAGCGTCAGCCACAAATGTCTCTCAACGACCGTTCAGGGAGGAAGGGCACGGGTCTCGACTTGTGACGGAGCTTCGTCTTTCCCGAGAAAGCGTCCGTCCAGCCTGTTGCGCGGGCGCCTCCCAATCGAGGCCGATGCTTTCCACGGCCTGGGTGAGCAGACGCATCAGCTCAGCCTCAATGCCGGCTATCTTCCCAGAGGGTTGGCGGGAAACGTTAGCGGAGGGGAGGTCCACGGAGCTCGCCCAATCCTCGCTGTCCGAAGCCAAGAGAGAACATGCCTCAGTGTTGTCGTCCAACTCGACGGCGGGTGCGGCGGCGGACGGCGGCCGCTGTCCGTCCGGGAGCGACTCGAGCGAAGCCGGCGAAGCTGGAGGGCGAACCGGCGAGCTTTGGCGGGCTGGAGATAGCTCGGGCGCGCACTGGGCGCGCCGCTTCTTGCGGCGCGGCATCACGGCGGGCTGGGATGCGGGCTCGGAGAACGACGCTAGGCGAGTCCGCAGAGTCACCATAGGCAAGCGTTCGCAATGATGGCATCCGCCGTCAGCGAGCGCGATGGCCGCGTGATCCTCACCCAGGCAGGACATGCAGATGACATGGCGGTCCTCATCGCTGAGTGGGGCTCGGCAAGAACCACAGGAAGGCATCTTTAAAAAGACGCCGCTCTTTTAGAGGGGTGGGAAAAAAGGCTGAAAATGCAATCACACACACTCTAAGCAGAGGAAAGGATATGTACGCCGGAAAGCGCAGCAGGTACGGCGGCTGAAGGCGGCGAGGCCAGCGACTCCAGACCCGATGGCACGTCCCGCTGAAAGGCTACAGGTCGACGGCGCAGCTTCTCATCCGGATCCAGCGATGCGTGAGCTTCGCTGAAGAGTTGAAAAATCAGTTATGGCAGCTTATCGAGCCTATTTATAGGCGAAATCACGCCCTTTCTGGCGGGACGTGACGATATGGGCGCGAAGTGCCCCCATTCGTCATGACGTCATGCAGAGCCTCTCTCGATAGGCTGCCGCTTTTGCCGCAAGACAGCCAATAGGCGCGCGAGCTGTCTCGCCTATGTCTGCTTGCTGCTGCAAAGCGTTTTACATTGATTAAAAATTAAGGATAATTTTTTGGCTTCAATATCTCGATGAAAAGAGTTTTCCCCTCATAGCGTAAGCTATTACGCAGTACGAGAGATACTCTCGTAAGAGAACTAGCATTTCCTCACGTTTTACCACCGCTTTTTAGTGACAGTCGATATGCATGAGACACTGGCGATGACAGTGATTGGCCAAACCACACCCACTTCTCACAGCCATCCACGCCCATTTAAGTTGCATTTTTCAAAAAGATTGTGAGCTAGACTTGAGCAGAAAGAGGGGGGTTTCATGACCCTTTAATGTGAATAAGAGCAGCGGTGGAAGAATCAGAAACATGTGTCATTTAAAGACTTTATATAATTAAATATTCAAATTATATTCATGATGATTTTGTTGATATAACATCAAGTATATATTGTGAATTTTTGTGATAATTGCATTGCAACCATATTTTCTCATCATGTTTTCTTACACATGTCTCTGGAATACTGGGTTCAGACACAGAGCTGATAAAGGAGAAAATTCAAACGGATGAAGTATGTTAAACTGCAGCTAAATATGTTCGTTAACTATTCCTTAAAGCTACACTGTGTGATTTTTACCCCCATCTAGCGGTGAAAAGGTATATGACCATCCAGTGAATATTAGTTTCTGTTCCTCTCAATTCCGATTTCGTTTTAACTCCTACGGTGGCCAATGTAGTCCAAGATTAAAATGGCTACCAGCTCGACCTCGTCCATGAGTGTTCCTTCAAGTGATAAGCGAAAGGCGAAGCTGTATGTCCCTCTTTGGCTAATGTACTTTCAAGATGGAGGGGCAACATGGCGACCGACATTAGAACCCCTTACCCGTATGTATTTTCAATGGCATATTATACACTCACGAGAATACTTTATTACTTGAACGAAGTAAATATACATTAATGAGCACATATATTTTTGAAAGAACTAAGTGTTTTTAGCTAAGAATAAACTAAAAAAGTTACACAGTGTAGCTTTAAAAATATATCAGCAAAAAATCAACTCAAAAGGTTGAATTGTAGACTAATAATACATACAAATTAATATTGTTGCAAAAATATCACTATTAGTGTATGTCTTATTTCTAGTCTGATTGTTTTTTTACGTTGTAATGGGGCAAATTGTTGTACATCTATTATATGTAGACATTTTATGCATTCATTCGTTCATTACAATTTACAGTATGTTTGTCAAAACAATGGTTTGATATTTTTCAATTTAAAACTTAAAGTGTAAAGTTTGCTGAAAATATAATTCTCTTGGCATAATGGCAGATTCCCACAGTTATGAACAACAAATATCAAAATGTGTTCAATATCAGTTTATTTTCTATAAAGAAAAGTGTGTCTTCTACATTTATGACCACATTAAAAAGTAGCAGCATTTAGTATTGCAGTAATTTTGTACAGTATATGGTATCATATCATAAATGAATGTTTATTGAGATTGTATGGAGTTGCACTTACTGTTGTTAGATGAAATGCAGATGAAAGTCAGGACTGTTACTACATGACCAATCATTCCATTCTCCATTTCTCATAAAGCACACTCCTCATTTACACCATCAGGTTGTCCAGATCCCCAGTTCAGATAGAGCGCAGGTTCTCCTGAAGACCACTGCCATTTCCTCTGCAGCCCAATCCAGATAATCTGAACAGCTCCATCATTCACACTCTTCTCCAGCTCCTTCATGTCATTCATGTTGTCAACGGTGGCCAGATCTGTGTAATTCTCTCTGCAGTGTCTCTGAGCTTCAGTCCAGGTCTTGTTCACATTTATAAAGTGATACTGACGCTGAACACATTCAGATACGGAGCAGAGAGCTGTGAAAGAGAGCGTTTGATTTAATGCTTTTCATAACAGGGTCAAACCTGATGAAACTATAAACCATAAATAAAACTACAAATACACTCACCAATGAGAAGAAGAATGAAATATAGAGTTTGGTCCATTCTGAGGGAAAACATTGAAAATCTCAAAAACTCGAGTAAAAAAAAAAAAAAAAAAAACTCGTTTCAACATGATCATTTAATAAAAACATTTTAGCAGCATAACTCAATTCACAATCATTAAGACAATATAACATCTGAAAGTGTAATTGTGTTTGAAGAATGAACATGTTCTTACTTTAGAGGTCATGTGTTTCTGTCCTGAGTGTGATGTTTCTGTCTGCAGATTTAAACTACGTGATTATTATATCTGCTCTCATCCCTCATTCAGCTCATCACATCATCTGTTTATTGTTATGAAACAAATTTTCATATTCTAATTCCTCCTTGTTTGTGTATTTTCCTCCCTTTTCCTTTATTTGCATATTGTCAGTCAATATCAGTCAATATTAATATGGAGCTTACTCAGACAATTATATACATATTAACATTCATGCTTTACATTTGAACATTAATAACTAAACAACTGCTTTAATATTATTGCTGGACTATATAACTCTGTTTACATCCCTGTTCAGTTTGACATGTTTGTGTTTCTCTGTTTTTGGTCACTTTTTACCTGTTTGTGTTTGAACTGAACAATCCACTAAGGATCTGGGGCCGTATTCACAAAGAATTTTAAGGCTAAAAGTAGCTCCTAACTGGCAAAATTAGGAGCAACTCACTAAGACCTATTCACAAAGGATTGTAGCGCATACCACCGCCTCTCGCAGTCGTCCGGGTCCGCGACACAAGCGGGAATGCTGCATTGATCTGCAAACAAATCCTCTCCCATGTCTCACGCTTAGTTTTGCTTGATATCCCAGTGCCGAATTTCCCTTTTATTATGTTTTTTTTTTTTTTTAACGTCCAGTTGGGTTTTCTTTTCCATTTTGGCGAGTTCATAATGCACCGTCATTCAACTATTACATTACTTCAATAGGAGCAACATTTCCTTGCTTTAAGTAGTCTATTTAGGCTAATAGGATGCCAATTAACCAAGCAAGTGTTAACCCTCAGAGACCTAAGGGTATTTTTCAAAATTAATTTTCCGTCTGGTGTTATTCACTAAAAAAGCTTGTAAAACATCAACCCTTTTGTGCACAGACAGTTGCAACCGGCATATTTGTGTTGCATTGATGTCACCTGAATGTAAAATAAGTTATGGGACCACAAAGACAAATGAAAAAATAAAACGGATCACACACATATTGAAATCACACACAAATAAATAAAAGCTAAGCAAATTTCCTCTGGAAAACAGTTTGTTCATGTCTTTGGAGTACAGGAATTAACATTATAACTTGAACAGAACCAAAAATATTTACATTTTTCCAAAGGCAGCCCAGGCGTTTTGGGCCTCATGAAAATCACTGATGCCAAGCCTCAAAACAGTTCCTATCAGGAATCACACAGAGGGCCGCATCACAGGCTTTGCATTTCCAGGGGGTGGCCTGTTTGACCTGCCTTGTCTGCTTGCAGTTCACACATTGCAGGGATGCTGCAGCAGAAGTGGAAGGGCCCTCCTCAGCGGAAGAATGGGACCTTTCCTGTCTGGCTTGGGTGGACTGGTGTCTTCTTCATTATCACGACTGTAAAACAAATAAATAAAGCAAAATATTAGATCATACATATTAGATCAATTATTGTTTTTGTATTTGATTTCTCACATAAGATAACAATGGCTGAGATTGCTACTGTACCCCCAACCCACCACACCTATAATATGAGCATTCTCTCCCCAGCCAAAAGGTGTGACCAATCCCCCACTACAACATCCTTGAGACATTCTCTCTACAGGTAAAAGGTGTGACCAACCCCCCCCCCCCACTACAACATCCTTGAGACATTCTCTCTACAGGTAAAAGGTGTGACCAACCCCCCCACTACAACATCCTTTGTTTGTATCTCTACACTGTAAAAAAATTCTGTAAAACTACGGTACAATGTACCATATAAATTTGAAGGATTTTTCCGTATTTGTCTTTTACAGGTCATTTACCCGTATCATAGAATGTCTAATATGGGCTTTGCCCGTATTTTGAAATACGCGTTGCATTGTGGGTACAAGAACCTGGTGGCGCGAAAAGTTTAAGACGCAACCGCTATTACACACGCAGATGACCGCGGCCAAAGTTGTTTATTAAAGTCGGATTTCGGGTGTGTGGAAGCCATTCTGACACTTCTGTGGTAAAATACTAAATTTATGTTCAAATAAGCTGTTAAGGCGAGACACGGCAGGCAAAAACATCGTTTTTTTTTCACTGGTCAATTTTGAGATTTTGGGCTATTTGTCTTCAATAGCATGTCTTCTTTCAGACTTGAGGTGAAAAAAATTCCAAAATACACATTTAGGTGTTTATTTTACTACACTTTGTCCATTTGCGTCTGTAGATTTCTCCTAAATTCAACAAAAAGTTGTCGTTATATATTAACATGCTGCTCTGCGATCGCGATCTGCACCCTGTCATCACACACACCGTTGGAAAGCTCTCTTTCTCCTGTTCAACGCTGTCGGATCCAAATATGGTCATTTCCTTTTTATCAGCAACCAATCGTGAAAGTAAAATGGGCATTTAACTCTAAAACCGAAATCTCATTGGCTGGTGTCCATTTCTGACAACGTGATTGGTTCAGATGCATCACGTGACGCGCTCTGACATTTAGATGTGTGTTTTTGACTCTTTTTCTGTTCATTTGAAGGCCATAAATGCTGTGTTATAAGTTGTAATGTGATTTAGTTGGTTTGTATTGTTGGTGCTGATGATTTGATAAGATATTGTGTCTGTAAATAGTTGTTTCCACTAAAAAAAAGTATTCATTTTTACATTACAAATCTTTAAATGCTGTTTTCTCAAAATGAGTATTTTGTCATTCTCCAGTAGAAACTTCTCAGCCTGTGTAGCACCTATGTACACCAAACTTTCCAGTTATACACTTAGCAGTATTCTGAAGATATTTTCAGAGGGATTTGTTTATAAATCATTTCTGGCCTGATTTATGTGACTTTTTAATAAAAAAAATATGGCGAGAATTGATTTTTTAAGGCTATGGACAGTATATTTTGATTTCCTAGGTAATGAAAGCATATATCCTGAAATCCCTCTGAAATCCTTTTTTCATCTTGTGTGTGAACAAAATGAAAAAATAATTTTGCACCTGGCTTTATCATATGGTCAGATCTATCTACCGAAAATATATGCAAAATTGTGCATATTTAACGAGATAATGCCTAATTTGCATAATTAAACATACAAATTTCAAAAACTTGTAATACATTTTTTTAATATACTTGCATAAGTAATCAACTGAGAAAGTTTCATGATGATATCTATTATTTAAAAAAAATACCCTATTCACCTGTAGTGTCTCGCCTTAACGTAACGTTATTTAGTTGCCTTCTGACATGTTAGGCAAATGAATGTCGGAGCCGTCGCGTTTATCATTTTATGCATATCGTCCTCACACATTAAAATATTTAGTATACACTCGTGGAGGTTCCCTGATATATGTGTTATAGTGTGTCCTTGTTGTAATTTGGTTTATTTACTTTTATTCATGGTGATGCGGTTTATTTCTTGACGAGCGCATCCGTTAACCAGTTGTGATAAAAATACTACAGTAAGTTACTAACGTTAGTGTTTTTGGAGCAATAATGCCTTCAAACAAAAGCTACCAGAGGAATCGTCAAGAAAAGTAAAGGCCATTGAGACTTGCTTGATTTAAAAGGCATGAAGATACAACGTGAAGATGCAGTAACAGCTAACGTTACAGTTGGATCAAGGAAAACACCACCACCTTTTCTGCCAAATGAGGTAAGTTAACGTTATGTTTACGTTAGACTTGTTTTTGTTACACGACGCACACGCACGCGCATCTTTAAACCCCAAATAATGACCATGAAATATTAATTTACATTTAACATGACTGCTATTATACACTCTTCTGCCTTTAACGTTAACATTGTTCATTCTTTACCAGATCCCTCCTCAGTTTGTTTCATAGTGTTTCTGTTGTTTTCTTATTGATAGGACTTTGCTGCTGTAGTTTGCATCATAAGCACCACCTGCATGCTGCTTATGGGTTTGTATTTTGTTTTATTAGTGTGGCAGTAACTAGAGTTGGGTAAAACAGTTAACTCCTAATAACTTAATCCGACTACGCCACCCTGGTGGGGCGCCAGGGAATAACTCCCAAGAAAGACACACAGGTAAGTATTACCAGTTGGACAGGCAGATAACTGGAGACGTGAAGGGCAGTACAAAAATACTTTATTATAAAAATGCACAAGGCTCATAAAACTCACTCTCCGGACTCTCACACCGGAGTCAAGTACTTCCTCCGAGCCCAGGGTTGGCGGGAACAGGGCAGGCCGGCTGCAATTCCAGAGGTGGTCCAAACCCACCTCAACTCACAGCAAATCAGACCAGCACCCCCACACCACAAGGACGTTTCGTCGGCACCCAGAAAACACCACCAGCACACGGTCTCGCATACCACTCAAGTGAAGCGGCTAGCCTCCCCCGTTCCACACCAAATCCTCACTGGCTCCTGGAGAGAAAAGCAAGGGACTCACATTAACAATCAAACAAAATCGCACCCAGTAATCGAACAAAACAAGAAAAACAAGAATACAGTCACTTAATCTGGCAGCTATAATACTGCAGCCCCCGACCGGTACCTTCTGCTGCTAGGGCTGACTATCAGCGACCAGTGGCACCAAACAAACAGGACCGGGGATGCAGGCAAAAAAAAACACTTACAAACAGAAATAAAGGGATACAAGCATGAGAAATGCCCACAAGTAATCACCCAAGACAGAATTTCCCACAAAATAAACCCACTGTTAGACAAAACCAAAATTTACAGAGAAACAATAAAAAAACCCGGCAAAACAAAACAAAATAAATAAACTATACTTGTATACAAGACCAAATCACCCTGATAAACGACCAGGCGTTAATCCAGCACAACAAATACACTAATAAAAGTAAACCAACTAAACAAAGGAAACGTTGCCGGGAAGCAAAACCGCAGCGGCGTCACGTGCAGCACTCCCACTATGGCTAGAGAAACCCTGATGATGCATTCACCTTCAACAACGAGACACAATTAAGTCAACCTAAATGCCCGGAACGCCAAATGTAAACAAGGGAGAGGTGACTTACATTTTAGGTTGAATCACGATCAAACGCAGCGCCATATGGTTACTCACAACCCCCGATGCGGCTCCGTTTACTGGCCGCGTTCAGCCGCATCTGCCAGCGCGTTCTTACTGCTAAACGTGAAACCATAATTACCCCCAACACCAGCAATAGAACATTAAGTCATCCTAAATGTCCTGAACCCCGAATGTAGACAAGGGAGAGGTGACTTACGGTTTAGACTGATTCACGATCAAACGCAGCGCCGTATGGTTACTCACAACCCCCGCTGCGGCTCCGTTTACTGGCCAGCGTTCACCCGCATCCGCCAGCGCGTTCTTACTGAATGTGACTCCGTCAGAAACTTAGTACAATGCCATCGCCACCAGCCCCGCTATAAATAAACTGTAAATAAAGCACGTTACTAAAGTGATCGGTGTATCTACAGTGCCAGGAAGTGTCTCAACATACCTTAAAGGGGTGAGAGCCGAAACAAAACGCCAGGAAGGGAACTACGAGGACCCGTACACCCGTCAAAATACGGGTCCTTAAATATTCCGGACGCTTCCATCTTATTGGAGTATCAAAGCTCCGCTCAACAGGACCAATCGGCAGGCCAAATCACTTATCCGGCCACATTCTGCCCCCATTTTATTTTTTTTCGGCGGCCCGACGATAACCCAAAGACCCGCCCCTCTGCCAGGGCGTACTAACCCCCTATTCTTGGCCTATATCCCACGGCCTAAACCAAACAGAGATACTATTAGACGTAGGGGCTGGTATTACTACAGCACCCAAGCCCCCCTCCTCGATAGCACGTGGTAACCGGTGCGGATTTGAGTGGTGGCCTGACGTAGTACGACCCGTTCTCAGCAAGGGGACACCCTCTGTACACGAAAGACTCTCCGGCTGACTATCCGGCCCTGGCATTACGTCGAACATCAAACTAGGAGCCCCAGAGCCCCCCAATACTGGAGCCCCTTCACCCGTATCTATAGGTCTACCCTGTGATGTAGAGGGAGCCGGCGACACCAGAGCCTGACTTACCAGAGAAGTCTCCGACCCCAACATCACCAGATCAACATCTTCAGAGGACACTTCTAAACGAAGCTCATCTTCCTCCACCACCGGGGGATCTAGGGAAGCTGGGACAGGACCATCCTTCCGGATCTGGGCCTTCAAGGCTGAGCGATGAACGCATTTAATCTTACCCAAGTCTCCCACTGGTGCAATAGTATATACCACCCCACCCTTCTTAGGTGCTCTCATGACCTGATACACCACCGCGCTCCACAGGTCCTGAATTTTATGACGACCTTTAGCGCCATACTCACGTAAATATACTAACTGGCCCTCCCCCAGTGGTGCATCACGGACATTGGCATCATATTGGGCCTTGCGGCGACCAGCTGCAGCGTCCAGTCTTCCCCGTGCCCCCTCAAAAGCCACCTGAAGCCTAACCTGATGTTCCCTCATCCACTCGTGCACGCTACCAACCCCCACCTCCTGCACTCTGCCCAAGAGGAAGTCCACGGGGAGCCTGGGCTCTTGCCCAAACATTAGAAGGTATGGGGATTCACCCGCCGCCTGATGAGGGGTAATGTTGTAACAGAACAGCACCTGTGGGAGGCACAACGCCCAGTCGGTTTTCCTGGACACAGGCAGAGCACGGAGGAGATTGTGCAAGGTCCTATTAAAGCGCTCGCACTGCCCATTCCCCGCCGGATGATAAGGGGTAGTACGAGACTTTTCCACCCCATACAGTGCACAAAGCTGCTGTACTAGGGAGGACTCAAAATTTCGGCCCTGGTCAGAGTGGATTCGACTGGGGACACCGAATCTATAAAACCATTCCACCACCAGGACCTGTGCCACCATTTCCGCCCGTTGATCTCGTGTAGGCACAGCCCAGGTATACTTCGTGAAGACGTCTGTCATAACCAGCACGTTCTCCAGCCCCGACCGAGTCGGCTCTAACACGGTGAAGTCTATGGCCACTATTTCATTAGGTCTAAAAGCCAACAGATGGCCCATGAAGCTATTAGGATGGAGTTGGGTGTCCTTAGAGGCCTGGCACCGTTCACACTCTTGACACCATTGTGCTACATCCGAAGCCAGGCCCGGACAATAACAGCGTTGCCGCACCAACTCAACGGTGCGTTCTATCACCTGGTGCCCATGCTCCTGATGTAACAGCATCAGCACTTTATGATGCAATTGTGCTGGTAACAACGCCTCCAGGGACTCCTCTCCCCCATCCGAGCGGAAAATTCAGCGATGCAATACTCCGCCCTGCTCACACAACCGACTCCACTGGCGCAACAGGGTCACCACCGCTTTGGGCAGCTGCTGCCGCTCCTCTGCACTAGGAGGAATCCCACGCCGCCAAAACCTCACCACCTCACTGATAATGGGGTCCTCCTCCTGCAATGACTGCATGTCCACGGCCAGACCAGGAAGCGCCGTAACGACTGCCTGAGAGCCCACCTCGGCCTTCTCCACCTGCCCTACGACGGCTGGGAGCGCTGTACCGGGAAGTAACCCCTCCAACTCACTCTGAACGGAGGGGCCCTGCCGGGAGAGAGCATCCGCGTTCCGGTTGCTCCTCCCCGAGCGATACCTCAGTTCAAAATCAAAGGCAGCTAATTGCGCCGCCCACCGCTGCTCCGTGGCCCCAAGCTTGGTGGTAGTCAGGTGGCTGAGGGGGTTGTTATCGGTGAATACGACACACCTCTGCCCCAGCAGGTATTCTCTGAACTTCTCAGTCATGACACATTTAAGCGCCAAAAACTCCAACTTCATGGAGCTATAATTTGACATGTTTCGCTCCGTGGGCCTAAGACTACGGCTAGCGTAAGCTATGGGACGCACCCTCCCTCCCTGTTCCTGGGACAGCACCGCTCCCAAACCTCCATGGCTAGCATCTACTTCCAAGATAAAGGGAAGGGAGAAGTCAGCATAGGCCAATACCGGGGCAGAGGTGAGCCTAGTCTTCAATTCCTCAAAGCTCTCCTGACACTGCTCTATCCAGGCTGCACCAAAACTTAACTCTGCTCGGGCCCTGGGCTTACGACCAGCAAACTCCGCTACCAGCCGGTGTAGAGGAGCCGCCAACTTGGCGAAACCTTCTACAAAACGCCGATAGTAACTGGCGAAACCCAGGAACGAACGGAGCTCGGTCACTC
The DNA here is from genome assembly GCA_036326025.1 of Chrosomus eos. Lineage (NCBI taxonomy): Eukaryota > Metazoa > Chordata > Actinopteri > Cypriniformes > Leuciscidae > Chrosomus > Chrosomus eos. The sequence continues at coordinate 5,360,518 of CM070818.1, read as the reverse complement.
CTTTAGGGCACGGCCATTGCTTCACTGCCTCTATCTTGCTTGGGTCTGTCGATACTCCTTTGGCCGAAATTACGTGTCCCAGATAACTGACCTCCTGTTGGAAAAACGTACATTTAGATAATTTAGCCTTCAACCCCTCTCGCTCTAACCGACTCAGAACCACCTCTAACCGCTCTAGATGTTGTTCCACCGCAGATGAAAACACCACTATATCGTCCAAGTACAAGAGAAGGGACTGACACTGCTGGTCCCCAAACAACCTCTCCATCAACCTCTGGAAGGTGCTTGGGGCGTTGCAGAGCCCGAATGGCATACGGTTCCATTCGAAAAGACCGAAAGGAGTACAAAAGGCGGTCTTATGTTTATCCCCCTCCGTAACAGGGACCTGGTTGTACCCACTGGTGAGGTCCATGGTGGAAAACCACCGGGCCCCCGTCAGTGAGTCCAAGGTTTCCTCTATACGCGGCAGAGGAAAAGCATCTTTTCGGGTTTTTGTGTTCAGCTGGCGGTAGTCTACGCACATACGTAACGTGCCATCCTTCTTTTTGGCCAACACGATGGGGGAGGCGTAAGGACTACAACTCTCTCTAATAATGCTAGTATCAAGCAGCTGGTTTATATGCGTTTTTACCACATCGTACTCAGACGGGGGTATCCGCCGGTGCCGTTGTCGGACTGGGACCGAATCGGTCAAAGGGATGTCGTAAGAGAGGAGCTGGGTACATCCCAACTCGCCATCGTACGCAGAGAAAACCGTATGAAACTTTAACAACAGAGACCTCACCTGTTCTTGTTCAGTCGCGGTCAACACAGACAAATCAAAATGCTTGATTTGTTCCTGCACTGAAGGAAGGACTGTGGGAATCTGAAGGTTCACGGACGCTGAAACAGATTTAACTTCCGAGACACCCTGGGGCAGGCTCACAATAAATACCCGGTGCAAAGTGCCCAGCATAGTGTTACGAAAAAGCATGATATCAGTTTTACCCACATTAACAATGGGTACATACACAGTGCCTCGGGTTACCCGCATCAATGCAGATGACGCCAAAAGACCCGCAGGCAAACCAATTTCCGGAGGTTCAAAAAGCACTGCTTCCCCAGCAAAGTGTCCAGAACAAGTGGCAGCCACGATTTTCATGGTGCCGCCCGGAATACGACATGCCCTACGGCCCCTCAAACGGACCTTGCCTATCTGGCCATCTTGCGGGATAGCACTCACCTGGCGACAGTGTTGCAATGCCTGAAACACCGGCCTTGAGGCCTCAGACACCGATGGTGCATCAAAAAGGGCCGGGCCATGCTGCCCAAAGAGTTCCTGATAGCAACGGCTCAACACATTCATCCCCAAGATACCAGGGACTTGAGCCCCGGTGCCACCAGGAGGATCTCTGACAACCAACACGCCACACCCTGGAATTACCTGACCACACAGCTCCACGTCCAACTCGATATAGCCCACGTACGGTATCAACGACCCGTTGGCTGCTTGTAGCTGCAACCACTGACATGCCCTGAGATGATCCTGGCCACATGGTGCAAACCACTCCAGAAAACAACTTTCTGTAATGGTAGACACCATGGAGCCAGTATCAATCAAACAGGGCACCCGCACCCCCCCCCATACAAACAACGAGGTGAGGACACGACGCCATCAAACGAGGTAGAGGGCCCAACGCCATGGAGTCTTGAACTTTCCCTACCGAACTGTGACTCTGCAGTTCGGCGGGACCTAGTTTTCCGCCGGTCGGGAAAAAGTCGGACCAGCTCTCGTCCTAGGATGCGACTCTCGCCGACCTAACGGGGGAGGGGGAACACGTTCTCCATCACATTCACGTGCGAAATGGCCTGGTTGTTGACACCGATGACAGAGTAACGCCTCGGTCAGGGAAGGTCGACGGGTACTCGGGGGAAAACGCATACCTGCAACACTCTGAGTGAGTTGATCTAACTGTTTCTGCTGTGATTTTAACATCTCCCGCAGCTCACTCAACTCTGACTGAGAATGCCCTTGTACTCCATACTGGATACCGTAGGCCATTGGAACAGACTGACTCCTACTCCTTGCACCTCCTGGCATTCCCTCCCGCTCCCACCTAATTGCTTCCCCACGCACTACCAAAAGGCTGGAGGCGGGCTGGCGGCGAACGAATTGCTTCAGTTCCCGGCGGAGGGTGCTATCGGCCACATATTCTACAAACTGATCGCGTAACACAAGTTCAGCGTTAGGGATGGCATCGGGTGATTGTTGTTTAACCCTCTCCAGGAGAGTCATCAAGCCCAGGGAGAACTCTAACAGAGATTCCCCGTCTTGCTGCCTCCTGGAGAAAAAGGCTTCTTGAAGTGCTACATATGATTGGGAGCAACCATACAACTCACGCAAAATCGCAATAATCTTATCCGGGTCTCCCCGTTCTTCACTGGGGCGATGTCTAATCTCCTCCCGGGCTTCACCTTCCAAGTGGTCAAAGAGAAAAAAAGCTTTATCTATTTTAGACAAATAACGAATCCTCATGCATGCCTCAGCCTCCTCCACCCACTCGTCAACACTGGTGCCGGATTTGCCACTAAATTTCGGGCATCGTCTGTCCCTGGGCACGCAAACCAACCGCTCCGGCATCACAAAATTAGTTTCGACTGGCTGGGGAGGATCAGGCACTGCTCCAGGGGCAACCACGGGAACGATGCTAGGACCAGGTAACTCACCTAGCCCCTGCTCCTTTTCCTGACGCAAACGTTCATTATCTGCTCTTAACAGCGCCACCATTTCTCGCAACTCCTGCATCTCATCTTCCATACTGGTCATAGTTACACTCACCCCACCGATAGAAAAGGGCCACCGAATACCACTTGCCCAAAGGGTTGGGACTCCCACTGCTGTTTTGCTTCTGAAAGAAAAAAAAAAGAAAAGAAAAAAAAAAAAACACACAACACACAATATCACATTCAACACCAAATTACCCCCTCGTCTCTCTTAAATCTCTGCCTGACCCAGTAAACCCTGCCGACTATACGCCAAAATGTGGCAGTAACTAGAGTTGGGTTAAACAGTTAACTCCTAATAACTTAATCCGACTACGCCACCCTGGTGGGGCGCCAGGGAATAACTCCCAAGAAAGACACACAGGTAAGTATTACCAGTTGGACAGGCAGATAACTGGAGACGTGAAGGGCAGTACAAAATTACTTTATTATAAAAATGCACAAGGCTCATAAAACTCACTCTCCGGACTCTCACACCGGAGTCAAGTACTTCCTCCGAGCCCAGGGTTGGCGGGAACAGGGCAGGCCGGCCAATTCCAAAGGTGGTCCAAACCTACCTCAACTCACAGCAAATCAGACCAGCACCCCCACACCACAAGGACGTTTCGTCGGCACCCAGAAAACACCACCAGCACACGGTGTCGCATACCACTCAAGTGAAGCGGCTAGCCTCCCCCGTTCCACACCAAATCCTCACTGGCTCCTGGAGAGAAAAGCAAGGGACTCACATTAACAATCAAACAAAATCGCACCCAGTAATCGAACAAAACAAGAAAAACAAGAATAGTCACTTAATCTGGCAGCTATAATACTGCAGCCCCCGACCGGTACCTTCTGCTGCTAGGGCTGACTATCAGCGACCAGTGGCACCAAACAAACAGGACCGGGGATGCAGGCAAAAAAAAAAACACTTACAAACAGAAATAAAAGGGATACAAGCATGAGAAATGCCCACAAGTAATCACCCAAGACAGAATTTCCCACAAAATAAACCCACTGTTAGACAAAACCAACATTTACAGAGAAACAATAAAAAAAACCGGCAAAACAAAACAAAATAAATAAACTATACTTGTAAACAAGACCAAATCACCCTGATAAACGACCAGGCGTTAATCCAGCACAACAAATACACTAATAAAAGTAAACCAACTAAACAAAGGAAACGTTGCCGGGAAGCAAAACAGCAGCGGAGTCACGTGCAGCACTCCCACTATGGCTAGAGAAACCCTGATGATGCATTCACCTTCAACAACGAGACACAATTAAGTCAACCTAAATGCCCGGAACGCCAAATGTAAACAAGGGAGAGGTGACTTACATTTTAGGTTGAATCACGATCAAACGCAGCGCCATATGGTTACTCACAACCCCCGATGCGGCTCCGTTTACTGGCCGCGTTCAGCCGCATCTGCCAGCGCGTTCTTACTGCTAAACGTGAAACCATAATTACCCCCAACACCAGCAATACCCGCATCCGCCAGCGCGTTCTTACTGAATGTGACTCCGTCAGAAACTTAGTACAATGCCATCGCCACCAGCCCCGCTATAAATAAACTGTAAATAAAGCACGTTACTAAAGTGATCGGTGTATCTACAGTGCCAGGAAGTGTCTCAACATACCTTAAAGGGGTGAGAGCCGAAACAAAACGCCAGGAAGGGAACTACGAGGACCCGTACACCCGTCAAAATACGGGTCCTTAAATATTCCGGACGCTTCCATCTTATTGGAGTATCAAAGCTCCGCTCAACAGGACCAATCGGCAGGCCAAATCACTTATCCGGCCACATTAGCATTTTTTATTAATCACTATGAGTGTTCAATACTGCTAACACACATTTACATTTAAAATCTGAGGAAAAATGTTGATAGAAAAAAAATTATTATTAAAGTTATTAAAATATTGGTTGCTGAATACCCCCTTCAAAGATGTGTATGCTTACATGGTCAGTAGAAATAAAAATTGTATTGGGAAGACTTAAACAACTAGCCTAGTAGCCTATGTTTAAAGGGATAGTTCACTTTAAAATGAAAATTGTCATCATTTACTCACCCTCAAGTTGTTTCAAACCTGTATGAGTTTCTTTCTTCTGCTGAACACAGATATTTTGAAGAATGTCGGTAACCAAACCATTAACTGGAGCCATTGACTTCCATAGTATTTTTTTTTTCCTACTATGGAAGTCAATGGCTCCAGTTAATTGTTTGGTTACCGACATTCTTCAGAATATCTTCCTTTATGTTCAGCAGAAGAAAGAAATTCATACAGGTTTGAAACAACATGAGGGTGAGTAAATGATGACAATTTTCATTTTAAAGTGAACTACCCCTTTAAAGCGGTTTTCTGAAGTGATCGTGTAATGTAATATATTTATAAATGTAATATCATTTTGTAATATCTTTTTTGTTTAAGGTGGTGGACATTCAGGATTGCTGTCATTCAAGAAGTTATTATTGACCACATCTCTATTGAGGCAGTGAGCTACAAAATACCTGAAGAAAATGGCACTCTTCCTGGAGTTCATATAAAGGTAAGCAACACATTTTTAATTAAATGAATTATAGATTGTTATTGTGTTTCTGTTTATTTAGTTGAAAATAATTAAACATATGAATGAATGAGGCATTTATATAGCGCTTTCATATGTACTTCTGTACACCCAAAGCGCTTTACAATCATATCAGGGGTTCTCTTCTCAACCAGCACCAGTGTGCAGCATCCACTTGGATGATGCGACGGCAGCCACAGTACAACGGCGCCAGTGCACTCACCACACACCAGCTATAGTTGGAGAGGAGAGAGAGTGATAGAGCCAATTCGATGGATGGGGATTATTAGGAGGCCATGATTGCCAGGGGCCAATGGGTGGAATGTGGCCAGGACACCGGGGTTACACCCCTACTCTTTACGAGAAGTGCCATGGGATTTTTAATGACCGCAGAGAGTCAGGACCTCGGTTTAACGTCTCATCCGAAGGACGGATATGTATATATATATATATATTGTAATGTATAGTTGAGCAGACAAGCTAACATGACATGCAATTGGAGTCCACTGGAAACAAAAGTCTTAGCATTTTATATACAGTGTTTGAATTTGAAAGAATTAGGGATGGCTGATTATTTATAGTTGATAATTTAACAAACGTAAAATACTTTACAATTGTTTTTCAACCTCAACTTGGTCTGCATGATACTTTGTAGTTCATTTTCCTTAATTTTATTTCTTGTGTAGCTAAAATGTATCTATATTTTTCTTCATATCCAACTTTTCTGTGCAGAAATCCTGAACGAAGGTCGAAAAGACTGAGATGAAGGAAACCAAACGTATACACATTCCTCCAAGACTGCTGAAGTTCCTGTATGAACAACTTCGAAAAACCATGTAAAGTTTTAGCTTTTGTCAAATCTCAAAATGGAACTTTAACTGAACATACCGATCACTCCTTCATCTAGGTGATAGACAGGGATCGGCACTTCCTCATCAAACAGATCCAGTATAATCTACCTGATGAACATCTACGTCCAGCCCTGAACCCTCTACCTGTCTCGGCACGGAGAGAACAACGACAACCTGGAGGGACAGCTGGGCCGTGATGCAGGCCTCTCGCCACGAGACAGACAGGTACGGTAAACCGCAGACAGAACCATTACAGTACACGGTAACTAAATTTGAAACATCTTTATGGATAGGCCACATACTGTTCTCTCCCCTCTGTAGTTTTTGGTGGCTAAACCCGAGTCTGCAGTCCTACCAGGACCTGGTCCAATCAGTCCGGTGGCTATGAAGAATTTACTACACATTTCTTGGTGAGTGAGTTTTTCCCACCTAGAATCTTTGTTTTCTTTGTTTTGACACATTCTGTACGTCAGTAATAGTGTTTTGTATTTCTTTTACAGCCTTCATCTTACCTGAAGACAAGAAGAGTTCCTAATCCATGTTCCTCTGAAAAACCTTTTTCCCTCACACATTTTAAAATAATTTATTCAGTGGATGCTATTGTTGTAATGTTAACAAAGTGTCATGAATTAGCAGACTTGCAAACAATTTAGAGATGAGAAATTATATATACTTTTCCCTTTGTGTTTTTTTTCCTTTATATTTTTGTTTTCATGGAATTGTTGTAGATCTATAAGTAAATAAAAATATTTTTTTTTAATCACAGAAGATTTGTTTGAAATGTTTTCAACAAGAGTTATCATTACACTGTTAACCAACAGAAAAGTAAAATTTCTATTTGCTGTAGGTATATTGCCTAAATTCATCTGTTTTATTTTTACTGTAGGAAAACCATAAATTAACAGAATTTTTCCATCTTTTAATTACGGAACAAAGTCCGGGTAATGAGCTGCCAGTACATTTTCTGTTATTTTACGGATTTATTTAATATTTTCGTTTTTTTACTGTAGTTATATCATTAAATAACAGAAAGGGTCCTGTTTTTTTTACTATAAATATGTCATTAAATGACAGAAAGTGTCCGGTCTTTTACTATAGATACACCATTAAATAACAGAACATTTCTGTTTTATTTTCAGTGGGCACACTGTGAATTAACAGAAAATTTCCGTTTTTTAATTACGGGACAAAGTCCGGGTAATGAGCTGCCAGTACTGTTTCTGTTATTTTACGGATTTATTTCTTAGAGTGTAGGTAAACTCAGACAAACAATGGCTGAGAGACAAATTGTAAACCACAACTCTGTAACAAACATAGAAAAACGAAATACTACTTTTACAGAACTTATTTTTACATATTTAGAAAATTTATATTTTATTATATTAGTTTATTTTTATACTTTTACAGTAAATAAATAAATGGAACTTACTCTTCAGCAGGGTCTAGACCATTCTGGTAATCTAGTTCCTCATCAGTCAAAAAGCTCTCTTCTCCAGAAAATCCATCATCCTCCATGGCATCAAAAAAGGCCAGGGCTTGATTTAGATACATGTTTCTCAATATCTGACGATCCATTATTCTCCGTGTTTCTCTGTGTATTCTTCAAAACTCGCGTCTCTCTGTGTCTCTCTCTCTCTCTCTCTCTCTCTCTCTCTCTCTCTCTCTCTCTCTCTCTCTCTCTCTCTCTCTCTCTCTCTCTCTCTCTCTCTCCTCGAAACCACTGTGTCGTGCGTCTCTCTCTCTCCACAATAGGCTTGTTCGACTTCATGCAGCTCTGCGCAGACCGATCGGCGGCTGACTTGAAGCAGTGCATGCCGGTTAGAAATTTTGTCCGACTTGATACAGCGCCGACGCCACGTGACTGTGATGTATGCCATCAAAGTTCCGCGAGAGCGATTCGAGAGTAGCCGGAGAACTCAGCCAGCGCATCTTCTGAAGAGCGGCTGCTTTGGGCTGCATGAGCGCTGATGACGACACAACTGTTCCACGATTCGCCGGATTCACCGCATGACAACGATCACGTGCGTTTCATGTTTATTCTCACACATTTAGTTCCACTTAAGCTCACAAATCAGTTTTTTATAACAGTAAACACTCTTTTCATGTAGTCGGGATGCACTGTGTTATGTTTATCAAAATAAAACTGATTAAAAAACGTTGATAGGAGCTGTAGGCTTATGTTGAACTTTATTCTTGTTCAAACAAACGCTGTATGAAGCAGTACATAAAGTATTGAATGAAAATGTCTCTGAAACATCTGGGTATTTGGCAAGTATTGCATTTATTTCACTTCAGCTGTGGTAAAGTATACAAACACCACGTGAGCGTTCACTACGGGAACCAGAAAGTGTCCGACTTCACGTCTCCGTTTGCAGCTCCTCCCCGCCTGCACGCAGCTACTCTCGCCGATCGCTTACATCCAGCCGCAGCCGATGTCGAACACACCTAATACAACCCTTGGTTCATGCGTAATGACGCACACCAACGTGGACGACGGATCAGCCTGTCATTGGTCAACAACCTCGCGCAAAGCATCGCAAGATGTCCAAAATGACAGCTAGCAACCAGCTAGCGGCAAAAATGACGGAAAATTTATAAATTATGGTCATCAAGTGATCAAAACTTGGATATACGCATTTGGATTTATTGCTGAAACACTCTGAAAGGACGCACAAGTTCCAGGCTGGATAGAAAACCTTCTGTAAAGGCTAGAAAGACACCAAAGACACCCCCGTGACGGCTAGCTCGTTAGCTTTCTGCTGCTAAAAACAGTAAGAAAATCGATAAATTTTTCATCAAATAATATCAATATTTATCGGAGGAGTCGTGTGGCGTCGTTGACTATGCCGTCGGTCTCAGAGGGTTAATGCAAGTGTCGTTTTTCATTATTAGGCAAGTGCCGGTTTTCATTGGGGTATTAGGCTACCTTGATTTAATTTAATTTAATTCACGACTTTTCTCTCTCTCTCTCTCTGCCTTTTTAGAATTACACTTCACTGGGACCTGCACACACGTGTCATTATATATGCATTTCGATGACATTACTATTATTATTTTGTGTAGGACGCACATATTTAGATGTCGTAATTCCATGATTTGTTGCGTTTTGTTCCGCATGATGGCCCTGTCATCTAACAACCAATCACCGTGATCATTGCGAGGAAGCTCGTGCATGAGAATTGACGTCATCCATAGCAACGAAGACTCACTCTTAGTTTAGGAGTTGTCATTTTTCCTTACTAAGAGTAGGTCTGAAAGGCGTTGTGAATAACTTTTAAGAGAAAACTCCTAGCTAAAATATTTTAGTGCGATTTAGGAGTACTCCTAGTGGTAAGATAAAATGCTTTGTGAATACGGCCCCTGATTGATGAGTGTCGAGTTCATTAGTGAAGACTGGTGATACTGGTTACTTCAAAGAGAAAGAAACGTGTGTGAGATGAAGGAGTGAGTTTGACTATAGAGAGAGTTTGTGTTGAGAAGAGGGTTTGAAAACTTTTTTTGCTCTTATATTTCTTCTTTTCTTCTTCTGAGAGCCGAGACCGCTGGTGTTGAGGAGGAGACACGACAGACATTCACAACAGAGACGAGATAAAGACTTTAAGTGCTCTTATCGTGCTTTCATTCCCCTGAAGCTCATTTCTAATGTTAGTAAAGATTATTAGACTCTCATTATCTCACTGAAATAATATCATCATCTTCTGCTGCTGTTTCAGAATAAACATGTATTTATTTCCTCTGTCAAAAAAGACTTGATTTTGATTGGCTGGAATGTGGGCATTAAAACAATGTTACATTTCTTCGAATTAATCTTTTTTTGAATTTTTGTATTTTGTTTCAATTCATATTCCTGCTGTTATTTGTTTGTTTATAAAACATGAACACATTTGAATGTAAACACATCATCATCACTCATTTGTTTATGTCCACATTTAGACTTTCAGGATGAACAATATTTACATTTCTGACGTGAAACAGGAGAAACAGAGTGTTATTGTTCTAGTCATATTTCATTATGTTTCAGTCTTATTCATCTGTTAGTTTTATTGAAACAACAGAAAGTTACACTATAAGTGTGTGCTGATTCAGAGCTGAATCCTTCTAAGTTCATGAAGGTGGAAGTGAATGTTGTTAAACGAGACGTTGCTAAATTTGCAAACTTTGTAATTTTTTATTTAAAAGTATATTTTCATTTTAACTATTGTGCAGTGGTGAAAAGAAACATTTTACTTAAGTACAAATATTGCTACTTACGAAATAATTTACCTTAAAAAAAAATAATAATAATTTTCCTGCATAACTCAAGCAAGTTGTTTGCTGAAAAACTACTCAAGTTACTATGTTACAAAGTAGGGGTGAGCGAGGCACAAACTAATGAGGGGTAAGTTTTAACACGCATAATTGAAACACACACTATAACACTATATAGAGAAACAAATTGCCAAACATAAATAAAAAATATTTGGAAGATATCACTGAGCATTTATTTAACCATAGCAAGTAAATGTCTTATTAAGTAAAATTTAGACAAATCTGATATTATTTTAATCTTGTGTGTGGCAGTCGTCCATGAGGGCTGTCGCTTTTACTTTCACTTTGTGTTTATTTAATTTCTGATTATTAAAATGTATTGAATGTCCGCCGGTTGCCGCCATCCTTCTCCCATAACAACATACTTTGCTAAACTCGGTGCCGAAGCCCGGAGTAAGGAGGGAACGCTGTGGGAGAGCCGTCGCTGCTGAGGGGATCGTGGGGCTGAGGAGGTCAGCAGCAAAAGAGCGTGACGCCAGTGGCTGTCCGAGGAGGAGAGCTGGAGCGATTGAACAGCAGGTGAGACGGAGAGCTCACTGCTGTGCTTCTGGTCGAGGAAGAAACTGACACGGATTTGCTCAGTGATTGGTATTTTATTTCTCTTCATCGTATAGATGTAATTTACTTTTAATTGTTTATTTATTTTATTGTGTTTACTTTTAAAAAGGGAAAGGCCTGTGCAGTTAAGCAAACATTTATACAAATTATATATACTTACCTTAATTATGGTCTCCTGTCAGCAATTACCCATCATCTCCGTAGTCGAACAAAGTGATCTTCTGATTTCTTAATTAGTCCATAAAATGGAGAACTAAATTATAAGTAATAAATCCGTTACATGTATGTATATCTATAAATCTGGGCAGCCAAAGACTCAGTATAAAAACTCTCAGACTGAGATGAATCTGAGCCTAGCCCTGAGCCTAGAGGCTGATGGGCCTACAACCTTCCACCATTCTAAACACTAGGGGTGTCACGATTCTCCAAATCCCCGATTCGATTACATTTTCGATTCTAAGGTCACGGTTCGATTCGATTCTCGATTTTTACATTTATTTTTTTTAAGCACAGTTTGCGATGCCATTTTACTGTGACTTAATTTCGACTAAACACAGAATGGGCTTCAACCGAATGACTCTCACAGTGAGAGGAAGCCAAGAGGAACTCTTTCCAGTCTCTGTTGTCCCTTGAAAAAAAAAAAAAATTTTTTTGGGGGGGGTTTTTTTTAAAAATTTTAAAAAAAAATTTTTTTTTTTAAAAAAAAAAAAATTTTTTAAATTTTTTAAAAAAACCCCCCCCCTTTTTTGGAAACTTTTTTTTTTTAAATTTTTTCTTTTTTTTTAAAAAAAAAAAAGGGGGTTTTTTTTTCCCCCCTTTTTTTAAAAAAACCCATCCAAATTTTAAAAAAACCCAAAAAAGGGGGGTTTTTTTTTGTTTTTTTTTGGGGGGAGGGGGGAAAAATTTTTAAAAAAGGGGAAAAACCCCCCCAAAAAAAAAAAAGGGGGGGGGGGTTTTTGGGTTTTAAAAAAAAAAAAAGGGGGGGAATTTTTTTTCCCCCCCCAAAAAAACCCCAAAAAAAAAAAAAAAATTAAACCCCCAAAAAAAAATTTTTTTTTCCCCCCCAAAATTTTAAAAAAATTCCCCCCCAATTTTAAACCCCTTTTTTTTTAAAAAAAAAAAAATTTAAAAAATTTTTTTTTTTTTTTCCCCCAAAATTTTTTGGGGAAAAGGGGTTTGGGGGAAAACCCTAAAAAAATTTAAAAAAAAAAAACCCCCAAAAATTAAAAAAAAAACCCGGGAAAAAAAAAACCCCCTTTGAAAACTTTTTTTTAAAAAAATTTTTTAAAAACCCAAAAAAATTTTAAATTTCCCCCGGGCCCCCCAAAATTAAATCCAAAAAAGAAAAAATTTACAAAAAACCCGGGGGTTTCTTTTGTTTTTTTCCCCCCCAAAAAAAAAGGTTTGGGGGGGCCCCTTTTTTTTTTTTTTGGGGGGGAAAACCAAAGGGGGAAAAAATTTTTCCTTTAAAAAAAAATTTTTGGGAAAAAAAAACCCCCCCCCGGGGAAATTAACTTTTTTTCCCGGGTATTTTTTTTTTTTTTTTGGGGGTTTTTGGAAAAAACCCCTTTAAAAAAAGGAAAAACCCTTTTTAAAAAAAAGGAAAAAAAAAAATTTAAAAAAAAAAAAAAAAATTTTTTTTTTTGGGGGCCCCAAAAAAAGTTTTTTTTAATTTTTTTTTTTTTTTTTTCCCCCCCAAAAAAGGCCCCCTTCGTTAAGTTTTTTAAAAAAAAAAAAAAAAAAAAAAAACCCCCCCCCCCCCCAAATCCCTTAAAAAAAAACCCCCCCCAAACCCAAAAAAAAATTCCCCAAAAAATTTAAAAAAGTTTTTAAAAATTTTAAAAAACCCCTTTTTAAAAAAAAAAAAAAAAACCCCCCCCGGGAAAAAAAAAGGGGGCCAAAAATTTCCCCCAAAAATTTTCCCCCCAAAAAATTTCCCCAAAAAAAATTTTTTTTTTTAAAAAAAAAATTTTTTTTTTTAAAATTTTTTTAAGAAAAAATTTTTAATTTAAAAAAAAAAAAAGGGTTTTAAACCCCCCCGGGGGCCCAAAAAAAATTTTTTTTTTAAAAAAACCCCCTAAAAACCCCTAAAAAAATTAAAAAAGAAAAAAAAATTTCCCCCCCCCAAAAAAAAACCCCCCGGGTTAAAAGGGGAAATTTTTCAAACCAAAAAAACCAAAAAAAAAAGGAAAAAAAAAACCCCCCCAAAAAATTTTAAATTTAAATAAAAAATTTTTTTAAAAAATTTTTTTCCCCCCCCCTTTTTTAAAACCCCTTTTTTTCCCCCAAAAAATTTTTTTTCCCCCCAAAAAAAAAAAAAAAAAAAAAAAAAAAAAACCCAAAAAAAAAAAAAAAAAAAACCCTCCCCCCCGGGGAAAAAAAAATTTTTTTTTTTTCCCCAAAAAAAAATTTTTTTTTTTAAAAAAAAAAAATTTTTTTTTTTTTTGGGGGGGAAAAAAAACCCCTTTCCAACCCCTTTTTTTTTTCCCCCCCTTTTGGAAGGGGGTTAAAAATTTTTGGGTTTCCCCCCCCCGGGGGGGGGCCCCCCTTTTTTTTAAAAAAACCAAAAAAAACCCCCCCCCCCCCCAAAAAACCCCAAAATTTCAAAAAAATTTTTAACCCCCCCCCCCCAAAAAAAAAATTTTTGGGGGGGTTTTTTTCCCCCGGGGCCCCTTTTCCCCCCTTTTCCTTTTTCCCTTTTTTAAAAAAAAAAACCCCCCCCCAAAAGGGGTTCCCCCCCTTTTTTTTAAAAAAAACCCCAAAAAATTTTTTCCCCCCCTTTTTTTTCCCCCCCTTTTTAAATTCCCTTTTTTTTTTTTTTTAAAAAAAATTTTTTTTTAAAAAAACCCCTTTTTTTTCCCCCGTTAATTTTTTTTTTTAAAAAATTTGTTTAAAAAAATTTTTTAAAAAAAACCCCTTTTTTTTTTAAAAAAATTTTTCCCCCCCTTTTTTTTTTAAAAAAAAATAAACAAAAAAAAAAAAATTTTCCCCAAAAGGGGGGAAAAAAAAAAACCCCCCCCTTTTTTTCCCAAAAAAATTGGGGGTTGGGGGGTTTTTTTTTAAAAAAAAAAAAAAAAAAAAAAAAAGGGGGCCCCAAAAAACCCCCCTTCCCCCCCCTTTTTTTAAAAAATTTTTTTTAAAATTTTTTCCCCAAAATTTTTTTAAAAAAAAAAAAAAGAAAAACCCCTTTTTTTTTTTCCAAATTTTCGGGGTTTAAAAATTAAAAAAAAAATTTTTAAAATTTTTTTTTCCGGGTTTTTTTTTTTGGGGGGCCCCCCCCTTTTAAAAAAAAAAAAAAAAATTTTTTTTTTTTTTAAAAACCCCCCCCAAAAAAAAATTTTTTAAAAAAAAAAAAGGGAAAATTTTTTTTTTCCTTTTAAAAAAAACCCCCCTTTTTTTAAAACCCCTTTTCCCCTTTTTAAAAAAATTTTTTTTAAAAAAAAAACCCAAAAAAAAAAAATTTTTCTTAAAAAAAAAAAAAATTTTTTTTCCCCCCCTTTTAAAAACCCAAAAAAATTTTTTAAAAAATTTTTTTCCTTTAAAAAAATTTTTCCCTTTTTTTTGGGGAAAAATTTTTTTCCAAAAAAAAAGGAATTTTTTTTCCCCGGGAATTTTTTGGGGCCCCGGGCCCCCGGGGTGGTTGGCCCCCCCCGGGCCCCAACCCCAAAAAATTTGGGAAAATTTTAAAGGGGGGGTAATTTCCCTTTTTTTTTCCCCCCCCTTTCCCCCCCCCTTTTTTTTTCCCCCCCAAAAGGGTCCCCCTTTTTCCCCCCCAAAATTTTGGGGGGAAAAAAAAAAAAAAATTTTCTTTAAAAAAAAGGCTTTTAAAAAAATTTTAACCAAAGTCCCGGAAAATTTTGGGGGGGGGGGGGGGGGGGGGGAAAATTTTTTCAAAATTTTTTAAATTTTAAAAAAAAATTTTTAAAAAAAATTTTTTTTAAAAATTTTTAAAAAAGGGGTTTTTTTTAAAAAAAAAAAAAAAATTTTTTTTTTTTAAAAAAAAAATTAAAAAAGGTTTTTTTTTTTTAATTTAATTTTTTTTTTTCCAAAAAAAAAATTTAAAAATTTTTTTTTAAAAAACCCCCCCCTTTAAAAGGGTTTTTAAAAAATTTTTTTTTTAAACAAAAGGGGAAAAAAAATTATTTAAAAAAAAAAATTAAAAAACGTTTTTTAAAAAAATTTTTAAAAAAAATTTTTTAACAAAAAAATTTCCCCAAAAAATTTCTAAAAAAAATTTTTTTAAAAAAAAAAAAAAATTAAATTGCCGGGGAATTTTTTTTTTTTTTTTAAAAAAAAAAATTTTTTTTTTAAAAATTTTTTTTTTGGGGGGAAAAAACAAAAAAGGAAATTTTTTTTTTTAAAAAAATTTTTTAAAAAATTTTTAAAAAAAAAAAAACCCGGGGCCCAAAAAAACCCAAAATTTTTTAAAAAAAAAATTTTTTTTTTTAAAACCAAAAGGGGGCCCCCCTTTTTTTAAAAAATTTGGGTTTTGTTTATAAAAAAAAATTTTTAAACCCCTTTAAAAGTTTTTAAAAAAAATTTTTTTTACTTTTTTTTTTTTTTGGGTTTTTTAAAAAGTTTTTTTTTTTAAAAAATAAAAAAGAAAAAAAAAAGGGGGTTTTTTTTTTTTTTTTTCCAAATTTTTTAAGGAAAAAAATTTTAAAAGCCAAAAAAAAAAAAAAAAAAAAATTTTTTCCCCCTTTTTGGGTTTTTAAAATTACTTTTAAAATTTTTTTAAAAAATTTTAAAATTTTAAAAAATTTTTAACCAAAAATGAAAAAACCCAAAAAAACCCCCCCAAAAAAAACAAAAAAGGGGTTTTTTTTTTTAAAAAAAAAAACCCCAAAAAATTTGGGGCCCCAAAAAAAAATTTCATTTTTTTTTTTCCCAAAATTTTGGCAAAAACCTTTTAAAAAAATTTTTTAAAAAATTTTAAACCAAAAAGGGAAAAAAAAAAATTTTAAAAACCCCAAAAAAAAATTTTTCCCCCGGGTTTTTGGGTTTTTAAAAACCCCCCTTTTTAAATTCCCCCCCCCAAAAAAAAAACCGGGGGCCCCCTTTTCCCCCCAAAAAAAAAAAAAAATTTTTTTTAAAAAAAAAATTTTCCCCTTTTTTTCCCCAAAAATAAAGGGGCCCGGGGGGGAAAAAAATTTTTTAAAAAAAACCTTAAAAAAAAAAAAATTTTTTTTCCCCAAAGGGGAAAAAAACCCCCCTTTTTTGGGGGGGTTTTTTTTAAAAATTGGTTTTCCGGGGGGGGGCCCCCCCCACCCCCCCCCCTTTTTTTTCCCCCCCCCCCCCCCCCCAAAAAAAAATTTGGGGGGGAAAAAAAAAATTTTTTTAAAAAAAAAATTTTTTCCCTTTTCCCCCAAAAAAGGGCCAACCAAAAATTTTAAAAAAAAAAACCCCCCCTTTTAAAAAAAACCAGGGGGGGGGCCAAATTTTCTTTTTAAAATTTTTATAAAAAGGGTAAAACCCCAAAAGGGAAAAAGGAAAATTTTTTTCCCCCCCTTTTTCCCCGGGGGAAAAATTTTTTTCCCCCCCAAAAAAAAATTTTTTAAAAGGGGGGTTTTTTAATTTTTTTTTTTTTGGGCCAACCCCCCCTTTTTTTTTTTTTCCCCAAAAAACGGGGTTTTTAAAATTTTGGGGAAAAAAAAACCCCCAAAATTTTTTTTTTTGGGAAACCCCCCCCTTTTAAAGGGGGGGGGGTTTTTTTTTTTGGGGGGGGGGGGGGGGCCCCCCCCCCCCCCAAAAAAAAACCCCCCCTTTTTTTCCCCCCCTTTTGGAAAAAAATTTTTTTAAAAAACCCTTTTTTTTTCCCTTTTCCCCCCCCCCCCCTTTTTGGGGGGGTTTAAAAACCCCCCCTTTTGGGGGTTTTCCCCCAAAAAAAAAACCCCCCCAAAAAAAAAAACCCCCCCCAAAAAAATTTTTCCCCCCCATTTTTTTAATTAAAAAAAAAGGGAACCCCGGGAAAAGGGGTTTTTAAAAAAATTTTTTGGGAAAAAAAAAAAAAATTTTTTAAAAAATTTTTTAAAAATTTTAATTTTAATTTTTTATTTTTCCCGGGGGGGGCCCCGGGGGGCCCCCCCCCCTTTTTCCCCGGGGGGGCCCCCGGGCCCCGGAAAAAAACCCCCCCCCCGGGGGAAAAAAAAAACCCCCCTTTTTCCCCAAAATTTTAAAATAAAAAAAATTTTTTTAAAAAAAAAAAATTTTAATAAAAAAAAAAAATTTTTTTTAAAAAAAAAAAAAATTTTAAAAAAAAAACCCCAAAACCCAAAATTTTTTTTTTTTTCCCCCTTTAATTTCCCCCTTTTTTTTAAAAAAACCCCCCCATTTCTTTTTTTTTTTTTTTTTAAAAAAAAAACCCCCCAAAAAGGGTTTTTAAAGGGGATTCTTTTTTCCCCCCCCAAAGGGAAGGAAAAAAATTTTTAAAAAAAAACCCCCAAAAAAAAATTTAAAACCCCCCCCGGGCCCCAAAAGGGAAAAAATTTTTTTCCCCCTTTTTTAAAAAACCCCCCAAAAACTTGGGGTTTTTTTCCCCCCCCTTTAAATAAATTTTTTTTTTTTTTTCCCCCCCCCCCCCTTTTTTTTTTTCCCCCCCCCCCCCAAAAATTTTTTTTTTTTTTTTTCCAAAAAAAAAAGGGGAAAAAAAAAAAAACCCCCAAATTTTTGGGTTTTTTAAAAAAACCCAATTTTAAAAAAAAAGGGGGAAATTCTTTTTAAAACCTTTTTTTCCGGGGGGAAAAAAAAAATTTTAAAAAAAATTTTTTGGTTTTTAAAAAACCCCGGAAAAAAAAATTTAAAAAATTTTTTTTTAAAAAAAATTTTTTTTTTTTGGGGGCCAAAAAATAAAAAAGCGGTTTTTGGGGAAAAAAGGGGTTTTTTTAAAAATTTTCGGGAAAAACCTTTTTTTTTTTCCCCCCTTTTTTAAAAAATTTATAAAAAAAAAATTTTTTTTTGTTTTTTTTCCCGGGGTTTCCCCCCCCAAAAAATTTCCCCCCCCTTTTTTTTTTTTTAAAAAAAGGGGGCCCCTTTTTCCCCCAAAAAACCCCCCCCGGGGGGGGAAAAAAACCCCCCCCCTTTTTTTAAAAAAAGGGGGGGGGAAAATTGGGGGGGGGCCCCCCCCTTTTTTTTTTTGGACGGGGGGGAAAAAATTCCCCAAGGGGGGCCCCCAAAAGGGGTTTGAAAAGGGGCCGGGAATTTTTAAACCCAAAAAAAATTTCCCCCCCCCAAAAAATTTTTTTTTTTTTCCCCCCCCAAAAAAATTTTTTTTTAAATTTTTTTCCCCTTTGGTTTGGTTTAAAAAAAAATTAAAATTTTTTTTTTCCCCTTTTTTTGAAAAAAATTAAAAAAAAAATTTTTTAAAAAGCCAAAACCTTTTTAAAAAAAAAAAACCCCCAAAAAAAAATTTTTTTTTTAAAAAGGGGGGAAAAATTTTAAAAAAAAAAAAAAAAAAAAAAATTTAATTGTTTTTTTTAAAATTTCCCAAAAACCAAAAAAAATTTTTTTAAAAAAATTTTAAAAGGAATTTTTTAAATAAAAAAAAAGGGGTTAAAAAAAAAATTTAAAAAAAAAAACAAAAAAAAAAAAAATTAAACCCTTTTAAAAAAAATTTTAAAAAAAAAAAAAAATTTTTTTAAAAAAAAATTTTTCCCCCTTTAAATTTTTTTTTTTTTAAAAAAAAAAAAAATTTTTTTTTTTTTTTTTTTTAAAAAAAAACCCTTTTAAAAAAATTTAAAAAAAAAATTTTTTTTTTTCCCCCCCCCCCCCCCTTTTCCCCCCTTTTTTTTCCCCTTTTTTTTTCCCCCCCTTGGGGGTTTTTTTTGGTTTCACGGGGGTTTTTTTAAAAAAAAATTTTTTTCTTTTCCCTTGGGCCTTTTAAAAAAAATTTGGAAAAATTTTGGGGTTTTCCCCGGGGGTTTTTTTTTTTTTTTTTTTTAAAACCCCTTTTTTTCCCCCCTTTACCTTTTTGGCCGGCCCGGGCCCCCCCCCCCTTTTTTTTTTTTTCCCCCCCCGGTTTTTGCCCCCCTTTTTTTTTTGGGCCCCCGGGGGCCCCCCCCAAAAAAACCCAAAAAACCCCAAAAAAAAAAAGGCCCCAAAACCCCCCAAAAAAAAAAATTTTTTTCCCCCGGGGGGGGGGAAAAAAAAAAAATTTTTTGGTTTTTTTTTTAAAAAAACCTTTTTTTTAAAAAAAATTTTTTATAAAATTTTTTAAAAATAAAAAAAAAAAATTTTTTAAAAAAAAAAAAAAAATTTTTTTTAAAAAAAGGGAAAAAGGCCCCCCTTTTAAAACCCCCAAAAAAAATTTAAAAAGGGGGGCCCCCCCAAAAAAACCCCAAAACCCCCCCCCCGGACCCCAAAAAAACCCCCCCAGGCCCCCCCCCCCAAAAAACAAAAAAAAAAGGTTAAAATTTTAAATTCCCCCCTTTTCCCTTTTCCTCCCCCAAAAAACCCCTTTTTTGGGGGGGAAAAAGGGGCCCCCCCCCCCCCCCCCCCTTTTTTTTTTTTCCCCGGGGAATTTTTTTTTTTTCCCTTTTGTTTTTTTCCCCTTTTTCCCTTTTTTTTGGGTTTGGGGGTTTTTGGGGGGTTTTTAAAAAAATTTTTTTAAAAAAAATTTTTTTTTTTCCCCAAACCTGGGGTTTTTTTTTGAAAAAAAAAAAAAATTACTTTAAAAAAACCAACCTTGGGGCCCCTTTTTTTAAAAAACCCCCCGGGGCCCCCCCAAAAAAAAAAAAACCGATCTGGGAAATTCCGTTTTAAGGCCCCCGGAAGGCAGAAGAGTAAAAAGGGGGCCCCCCCTTTTTTTTTTTTTTTTTGGGGGCCCCCCCGGGGGGGGGGGCCCCCCCCCTTTACCCCCCTGCATTTCCCGGGGCCACCCCCCAAAGCAAACAGAAAAACCTTTGGGGGGGGGGGAAAGTTTTAGAACTGTTTAGAAGGGGGAAAAAAAAACCAAAAGGGTTTTTAAAAACGTGAAGGGGCCTTTTTGGGTTTTGGCCCAAAAACCCCCGGTTTTTAAAAAACCCCCCCCCAAAAAAAAAAAATTTTTTTTTTTTTTTTTAAAAATTTTTTTTTTTTTTGGGGTTAAACCCCGGCCCAAAAAAATAAAATAAAAAAAATAAATATAAAAAAATAAAAAAAAAATTTTTAAAAAAAAAAAAATTCAAATTTTTAAAAAAAATTTAAAAGAAAAAAAGGGAAACCGGGGGTTTTTTTTAAAAAAAAGGGGAAAAAAAATTTTTTTTTTTTTTTTAAAAAAAAGAAAACGTTTTTTTTAAAAAAAAAAAAAAAAAAAAAAAAAACCTTTTAAAAAAACCCCTTTTTTTTTTTTTTTTGGGTTTTTTTTTTTTTTTTTTTAAAACCCAAATTTTTTTTTTTTAAAAAAAAACCCCCCCCTTTTTTTAAAAAAAAAAATTTTCCCTTTTACGATAATTTTTTAAAAAAATTTTTGGGTTTTTTTTCCCCCCCAAAAAAAAAAAAACCCCCAAAAAATTAAAAAAAAAAAAAAAAGGGGGGGAAAATTTAAAAACCGGGGGCCAAAAACGAAGGGAAAAAAAAAAAAACCCCCAAAAACAAAACACACACACACGCCCCCCCACAAAAAAAAACAAAAAAATTTTAAAAAAATAATAATTTTTTTTAATTTTTAAATTTTTTTTTTTTTTTTAAAAAATTTTAAAAATTTTTTTTTTTTTTAAAAAACCCCAAAAAAAAAGTGTTTAAAAAATTTTTTAAAAAACCCAGGTTTAAAAAAAACCCCCCACCCCCTTTTTCCCCCCCCCCTTTTTTTCCCCCCCCCGGGGTTCCAAACCTTTTTTTCCCCCCGGGGGTCCCTTTTCCCGGTTTTTTTTGGCCCCCCAAAAAAATTTTTTTTTTAAAAACCCCCCTCCATTTTGGGAAAAAAAAAAAAGGGCCCCCCCCCGAAATTTTGGGGGTTTAAAAAAATTTTTTCCTTTTTTTTAAAGGGGGTTTTAAAAAGGGGGGGAAAAAAAGGGGGGGAAAAAAAAAATTTTTTTTTTTTTTTTTTTTTAAAAAAAATTAACCTTTAGCCCCTTTTTTTTTTTTTTTTTCCCCAAAAAAAGGAAAATTGGGAATTTTTTTCCTTTTTTTTTAAATTTTAAAAAAAAAGTTTTTTAAAAAAAAAAATTTTTTCTTTTCCCCAAAAAAAAATTTTTTTTTTTTTGGTGGGGGGGGCCCCCCCAATTTTTTAAAAAAAAAAAATTTAAAAAAAAAAACCAAATTTAAAATTTTTAAAAAAAATTTTTTTTTTAAAAAAAAATTAAATTTTAATTTTTAAAAAAAAATTAAAAAACCCAAAAAAAAATTTTAAAAAATTTTTAAAAATTTTTTTTTTTTTAAAAATTTTTAAAAAATTTTTAAAAAAGGGGGGGCCTTAAAAAAAATTTTTTTAAATTTTTTTAAAAAAAACCCCCAAAAAATTTTCAATTTTTAAAAATTTTTTGGGAAAAAATTTTTTAATTTTTTAAAAAATTTTTTAAAAAAGGGGGTTTTTTTTAAAAAAAAAATTTTTTTTTGGGAAAAAAAAAAAAAAAAATTTTTTTGGGTTTTTTTTTTTCCCCCAAACCTTTTCCCAAAATTTTAAAAAATTTTTTTTAAAAAAAAAAACCCCCCCAAAAAAAAAAAAAATTAAAAAAAAAACCCCCCTTTTTTTTGGTTTTAAATTTAATTTTCCCCTTTTTTTTTTTAAAAACGAAAAACAAAAAAAAAAAAATTTAAAAGGGGGTTTTTTTTTTTGGGGGGAAAAAAAATTTTTTTTTAAAAAAAAAAAAAAAAAAAATTTTCCCCCTTTTTTTTTTTTAACAAAAAATTTTTTTCCCCCTTTTTTTTTTTTTTTTTCCCCCCTAAAAATTTTTCCCCCCCCCAAAAAAAAAAAAAAAAAAACCGGAAAATTTTTCCCAAAAAAAAGGGAAATTTAAAAAATTTTTTTTTTTTTGGGGGCAAAGGTTTTTTTTGTTTAAATTTTTTCCCCCCCCTTTTTTAAAAAATTTTTTTAAAAAAAAATTTTTTAATTTTTTAAAAAAAAAAAAAAAGGGGAAAAAAAAAAAAAAACTTTTTTAAAAAAAAAAATTTTAAAAAAAAATTTTAAAAATTTAAAAAAAATTTTTTTAAAAAATTTAAAAAAATTTTAAAAAAATTTTCCAAAAAATTTAAAAAAAAAAAAAAAAAAAAAAAAAAATTTTTTAAAAACCCAAAAAAAAAAAGACCGGCCCCCCCTTTTAAAAAAGGAAAAAAAACCGGCCCAAAAAAACCAAAAAAAAAGGGAAAAAAAAAAATTTTAAGCCAAAAAGGGGCCAAAAAACCCCCCTTTTAAAAAAAAAAAAAACAGGGAAAAAAAAAAAAAACCCCCCCCCAACCCCCCCCCCAAAAAGGGGTTTTGTGGGGAAAAAACCCCGGGGGAAAGGGGGGGTTTTTTTTTTTTTTTAAAAAAAAAAAATTTGGGGGGGGCCCCCCCCCCCAAAAAGAAAATTTTCGGGCCCCCCCCCTTTTTTGGGGGGGGAAAAAAGGGGCCCGGGGGGGGGGGGGCCCCCCCCCCCCCAAAAAAAAAAAAACCCGGGGGGGAAAAAGGGGGGTTTTTTTAATTTCCCCCCGGGGGGGCCCCCCAAAAACCCCCCCAAAAACCCTTTTTTTTTAAAAAAATTTTTTTTTTTGGCCGGAAAAGGGGGGGTTTTGGGGGGCCCCTTTTTTTTTCCCCCCCCGGGGGGGTTTTTGGGGGGGGTTTTTTTTAAAAAAAAAAAAGGGGGGCCCCAAAAATTTTGGGGGGGGGAAAGGGTTTTTTATCCGGGGGGGGCCCTTTTTTTGGGGGGGTTTTTTAAACCCCCCTTTTTTTTTAAAAAAAAAAAAATTTTTTTTTTTTCCCCCGGGGGGGGCCCCCCAAAAAAAAAATTTTTTTAAAAAAGGGGGGGGGGGAAGGGGGTTAAAAATTAAAAAATTTTGGGGCCCAAAAAAATTTTCCAAAAAATTTTTTTCCGGGGTTTTGGGGGGCCTTAAGGTTTTTCCCTTTTTTTTTTCCCAAAAGGGAAAAAAAAAATTTTTTCCCCCGGAAAAAAACCCCAAAAAAACCCCCCAAATTTTTGGGGGAAAAAAGGGGGGCCCAAAATTTTAAAAAAAAAAAAAAAGGGGTTTTTTTTTTTTTTGGGGCCCTTTGGGGGGCCCCCCCTTTTTTTTTTTTTTTTTTTCCCCCCCCTTTTTAAAAATTTAAAAAAAAAAAAACCCCCCCAAAACCCCCCCAAAACCTTTTAAAATTTTTTTTTTTTGGGGGGGGGTTTTTCCCTGGGGGGAAAATTGGGGGTTTTCCCCCCCGGGGCCCCCCCAAAATTTTTAAAAAAAAAATTTGGGTTTTAAAAATTTTTAAAATTTTTTTTGGGGGGTTTTTTTTAAAAAAAAAATTTTTTTTTTTTTTTTTTTTTTTTCTTTTTTTTTCGTAATTCCCCCAAAAACCCCCAAATTTTGGAAAATATTTTTAAAAAAATTTTTTTTTGGGGGGGTTTTTTAAAAAACCAAATTTTTTCCTTTTAAAAATTTTTTAAAAAAATTTTTTTTTTTGGGGAATTTTTTTTTCCCCCCCAAAAAAAAAAAAAAAAAAAAAAAAAAAAAATATTTAAGGAAAAAAAAAAAATTTTTAAAAAAAAAAAAAACCCCCAAAAAAATTTTCCCCCCCCCAAACCAAAAAATTTTTTTTTTTTTTGGGGGGTTTAAAAAAAAAAAAAAGAAAAAAAGGAAAAAAAGGGGGGGGAAAAAAATTTAAAAAAAAAAGGAAAAGGGGCCCCCTTTTTCCCCCAAAATTAAAAATTTGGGGTTTTTTTTAAAAAAAAAAATAAAATTTTTGGTTTAAAAAAAATTTTTTTTTAAAAAAAAAAGATCCTTTAAAAATTTTTGTTTTTAAAAATTTTTTAAAAAAAATTTTTTTTTTTTTTTTTAAAATTTTAAAAAAATTTTTTTTTTTTTTAAAAAAAAAAAATTTTTAAAAAAATTTAATTTTTGGGGGGAAAAAAAAAAATTTTTTAAACCCCAAAAATGAAAAGGGAAAAAAACCCCAAAAAATTTTTTTTTTTTTAAAAAAAAAAAATTTTTTTTTTAAAAAAAAAAATTTAAAATTTTTAAAAAACCCCCCCCTTTTTAAAACCCCCAAAAAAATTTTTAAAAAATTTTTTTTTTTCATTAAAAAAAAAAATTTTTTTCCTTTTAAAAATTTTTTTTGGGGAAAAAATTTTTTTTTTTGGGAAAAAAATTTTTTTTTTCCCCGGGGGGGCCCCCCCCTTTTGGGGGGCCCCCCCCCCCCAAATTTTTTTTTCCCCCTTTTAAAAAAAAACCCCAAAAAATTTTTTTCCTTTTTTTTATTTTTAATTTTTTTTTTGAAACCTTTAATTTTAAAAACCCCCCCCCTTTTTTTTGTTTTTTCCCCCTTTTTTTTTAAAAACCCCTTTTTTTTTTGGGGCCCCTTTTTTTTTGGGCCCAAAAACCGTCCAAACCCCCCCCCTTTTTGGGTTTTTTTTTTGGAAAAAGGGGGGTTTTTTTTTTTGGGGGGTTTTTTTTTTTAAAAGGGGGGGGAAAAAAAGGGAAAAACCCCCGGGGGTTTTTTTTAAAAATTTTTTTTTTTTTAAAAAAACAATTTTAAAATTTTTTTTTTTTTAATTTTTTTTTCCCCAAAAAATTTTCAAAATAAAACTAATTTTTTTTTTAAAAAATTTTTTTTTTTTTTGGGGGAAAAATTTTTTTTTTAAAAAAAAAAAAATAAAAACCCCCCCAAAAAAAAATTTAAAAATAAATAAAAAAAAATTTTTTTTGGGAAAAAAAAATTAAAAAAAACCCCAAAAAAATTTAAAAATTTAATTTTTTTTAAAAAAAAAAATGTAGTGGGGAGTCCACGTGGGATGAGAGGAGGTGTAACTTCTGTTTTAAAAATTAAAAAAAGCCATGATGAAAAAGTAAGACCCCTTGCATAGCTGCCCCAAAAGGGGGGTTAAAAGTCTTTAGAATAATATTGTTGTTAAATTTTGTGTGTCAACACCATTTTTTTTCAACGTTCTTTCGGAATTAAAGAAGAGGAGATCAGCTGTCAACCATTGAAGTTCTTAAAAGAAAGTTCTTGAATATTTTGGAGTGAAAATAAAACCTTTTTTTTTTTTCCCCCCCCTTAAAGCTTATTTTCCCCCAAAAGCAAAATCTCTCTGTACAAGGATTTTAAAAAACAAGGCCCCAAAAGGTTTGATTGAAGTAAAATTTTAGATTAGAAGTACAGTGTGCAGAATCTTAAAAACTATATATTTTAATATTTCAAAATTTGTTATAATTTTTTTAACATGTAATAAAAAAATAGGTCTATACCGGGGGTGCCTGCCCCTGCTCCTGCACTTTCCCTTTTCTAATCTAACCCCCTGTTTTAAAATTTCCCCAAGTGACCCTGAAGACCTGAAGAGTTTGTTTCAGGAGTTTTTGTTTGGGGGTTTGGAGTTGAACTGGGGAGGACGTCGATCGGCGGGAGCAGGGCAGGCCCCCTGGTCTAAACGTTTTTGCTAAAATCCCTTATCATTTATTTACAGGCAAAGCAGTGTTTTCTGAGCGTGCACAGATGGGCCCACCGCTTCTCCAAGCGGGCCGGCGGGGACGATATCTTGCCCCCCGGCCGCTTCTCCGTCAGTGAAGAGGCCCTCCACATTAATCCTCTTACAGCACCGGCGAGGAGCGACCATCACGGTGGAGACCCCGGCTCGAAGGCCCTCTGAAGCTCTGAACTCAAGGCAGGCAATTGGGGGACCTTCCATATTCGCCCCCTGGATGCAATGCCCCATCTGGAAATTTTACGCCAACGCCCCCGCCCCCGGGGGCCCCATCGGGGCAGCAGACCCTTTGCTGGAGACGCTGCGCAAGGCTTTCGATGTGGGTTGCTTGTCCGGGAAAGGGGGAGAAAGAGTACCGAGGCGGTTTGGTTTTTACCACCGCTTTTTTTAGAGCTCTTGTTTTATGTGATGAGAGCGCATAAAAAAGCGCAAAAAAAGTTTGCCAAAATTTTTTTTTTAACCACAATTTATTAATTTCTTCCCCCATTTTAAAAAAAATAGCCTAAAAACATGGCCACCTTGAAATAAAACGTTCCCCCGTTTTTATTTTAACTAAAACAAGGGAACTAATTATTACAACGCTCCTTAGCTTATTTCCCAGTTGAAAAATAAGGTTTTCTTTCCAAGATAACTGAATTTATAGCCAGAGGCTAAAATGAAACACATTTGTTTACATTTACATGTGTTGTCAGTGGTTAAGTTTAGGATTAGGAGTTGAATAGGACAATATATCAACTAAATTTGAATATTTAGTCAAGTCACCTTTATTTATATAGCGCATTTTACAATACAGATTGTTTCAAAGCAGCTTTACAGAGATAACAGGAAAATAATGCAATAGAGTTTGTCTCCAGAAGAAAATACCATAGTCCAGCTTAAGTAAGTTCAGTGATGGTTCATTTTTGTTGTAAAGAAGTTATAATTTAGTTAATTTATATATGAAGCCATTCTGGAGAAAAATAATGTCATCGTCCAGCTCAGTTCAGTTCTCATATAATTGTGTCAATGGAGAGCAGTAATATTGCACTGTAAAAAAAAAGTTGGATTAACTTAAAAAAGTAAGTTACCTGGTTGCCTTAAAATGTTTAGTTAATTGAAATTAAAACTTTGAGTTAATACAACAAAGGAGATTAGTTTAATAAATAGAAACTTAAAATATTATGTTATCTGAACTACATTAATTATCTAAGTTGATTTGACAAAACATAAAAAGTTGTGATAACAAATCATAAAAATAATTTGAGCGAGCAATAGAGTGAGCAAGCCAAAATCCAAATTAAAAAAAGTAAATCATTGAATTCAACTGAATAGTAAATGCTATAAAATAGTATAAAGTACGAGTACATCATTTTTTTTTTAGAAATGTAGTCCCGAAACTGTAACGCCTGGTTCTGCAAGATCATCTGCTGTAACATACTTCAAATGATTTTGTACAATGTAAAACAATATGTAAAGTATGATAAATAAGTTCTGACAACATATGTTTTTTCATTGCTTTAACTCATAGAAAAAAGTTAAGCATTTTTCAACTTGTTTACAAGATTCAACTCATTATTTTCAAGTCAGTTTAATGTCATTTAAGTTGAAATGACTTCATTTAAGGCAGCAACTTTTTTACATTGTATGTAGGCCTACTTACATTTTGTGATTTAAATATGCATGTATATATTGGTTTAGGATGGAGAATCTTGCAGTAACACGTGCGTCTCTAGTACGGGAAGCCTTTCAGCTCTTCAAGAGAGTGCAAACGAGTCTGAGAAAAACGGAAAAGATGGAAAGACCTCCCAACCAGTGCGCTTTGGATGGGTGACCGGGGTTATGGTGAGAAACAGTGAAAAATACACACTCATGCTTTCAAACGGCCATGCGTGCATATACATACTGTACATGCTCTGTGATTGTGTTTCAGATTCGCTGTATGTTGAATATCTGGGGAGTCATTCTGTTCCTGCGATTGTCCTGGATCACATCTCAAGCAGGAATCCGTGAGTGGATACGTTTTGGTGACTCTGGAAAGATAAACCGTCTGTGCAATGCAATAAAAAAACTTCCTTTAATGAACCACAGGCCAGACAGGCTATTTGCTTTAGTAAAGATAATGTTGCTTAAGACATTTCCAGTGAAAGTCTTTTATAGAAGGACTTCCCGGAGCTGTGTGTGTAATCTCTGATGGTCACTTATCTTTGATGTGTTTTGTCTATTCTTTGAACTGGAGCTCTGTACAGACATTATGTCCTATTGTTTTTTTTTTATTATTATTTCCCCTTCTTTAGTTCTTACATGGGTAATTATACTGATGTCGGTCCTTGTGACGTCCATTACGGCTCTGTCTGTATCTGCCATTTCCACCAATGGGAGAGTATCTTCTGGTGAGTCACTTGACAAGAGCATGACATCAAACTGATCAGATTGTATTGATTTTGATTATCGGCGATGATTAACGCAGCTTATTTTGCTGCGTAACTCGTCCTTCAGTGTTTGTGCTATGAGTGTATAATCATGGCTTATTGCAGAGAAGTGTGCTGTTGCTTTTTCTAAGCGATTGGCGTAAAAAATCCAATACATTATAATTTAAAAAATGGAGTCATATCTACAGTCAAAGAAGTTTAACCAGGATCAAAATGATTTTTCAAAGCAACAATTGTGGATTGCATCTCTCTGATCCAGATTAAAATTTGTGCAGACGACTGATGAATATACAGTGATATAAAAAAAAGAGTTGATAGATATTGTTCCCATAAAATAATCAAACTCAAGAAAGCTTTACTGTGCTGAAAGTCTTAACATAATGTGTACTTTTTCTACTTTATCACTGTAATAGTGAAACAAGTCAAATGCAAAATATAAATAAATGTGTAATGCTGCATGATTCAAATTCATTTTAGAAGTTTCATTACATGTTTGTTCCTAATATCCACCCTGAATACACACTTCTGCTGGGATCAGGATGAATTGCAAGACAAACAAAAAAATTGGTTAGATTTCATGTATTTAAAAGCTATTTATGAAGTTACAATTCAGTAAAAGTAAAATTGATTAAAGCTATTGAAGGTGCGATTTGAGCAAAGAACTGCAATGTTACACAAACCCCAATCCTACTAAGAAGTTCTGAACTGCGGGTTTGATCCAAAACCTTTTTTTTTTTTTAAGAAAGAAAGAAGAACCCATTTTATAGATTTGATCCAATACAGGAGCTGAAATAAAAAAAAATAATAATTTTTGAACAACTGTGGGCTCTATCATTCTGACGCGGTAAAAAGAAAAACAAAATTTTATTTTAATTTTATGCCTGACATTTAATTACACATTAATTACACATTAATTACACATTAATTACACATTAACGCATTATTGATGCAAACTCTGAATCAACGTGCACCAATGCTACAATTCTCTGTTTGTGATTTGTTTATGTACATTTCTGAAATACGTAACTTAGACAGTTACCTCGGTAACACTTTACAATAAGGTTCGTTAGTTAACTACATTAGTTAATATAAACTGCACATACACAGCATTTATTGATCTTTGTTAATGGTAATTTCAACGTTTACTAATACTTTATTAAAATCATGTTAACATTAGTTAATGCACCGTGAACTAACATGAACAAACAATGAACAGCTGTATTTTTATGAACTAACGTTAACAAAGATGAACAAATACAGTAACAAATGTATTGCTCATGGTTAGTTAATGTTAGTTAATACATTAACTAATGTTAACTAATGAACCTTGTTGTAACGTGTTACCGTTACCTCTGATAACAGATCACTCTAAAATGCAATATGGACTCTGTGTGGATTTTCTGTAAAACTGCTTTGAAACGTTGTGTATTGTGGAGAGCACTATACACATAAATGTGAATTGAACTGAATTGAACATCGTGTGTTACAGTAAGGGCACTCTTTTGGCTGCCCAGAATGCCCTAGCAAACACACATCAGCCCACTAGAAACCACTCAAGAGACGTTAGCATCCACATGCAGTCATGGTTGTCCACATGTCTCTCCTCCACCCGTCAGGTGGCGCGTACTTCATGATCTCCCGCACACTGGGTCCTGAGTTGGGAGGTCCCATCGGCGTGGTGTTTTCTTTCGCCAACGCTCTCGCTTGCGCGCTCAACACGGTGGGATTCTCCGAGACGGTCAGAGATCTTCTCATTGTAAGAAACTAACACAGTCGTTTTGATGCATGACGTCATGTTGTGTTTTTGCTGATTGTGAGATGATGTTTGTTTATGATCCAACAGGAGTTGGACTCCCAAATTGTGGATTCAGTCAATGATGTCCGGATTATAGGATCCATCACAGTCACCATGCTGCTTCTCATCTCATTAGCTGGGATGGAGTGGGAGGCGAAGGTACTTTCCTCAAAATAAAGCATTTTAAAATATAGTCACTGCTGACAATGTTACGCAAGTTCAGTGAAGTGGGGGACACTCTTCATTTTGGTTTTGAATAATATATATATATATATATGAATTGCATACAATATTCCAATCATTTGGATTACATAGTTTAAACATAATCAAATAAACTGCAGTCTCTGTCATTACATAAATGAAACAAATCATGTTATGGGTCTTTATTAAGTATTTGCATCTGTTTGGTTTTATTTAAATAATCATATTTCAAAATGCATTTTGAGAACCAGAAATCGTTCATTTTCAATAAGAAACAGATCAAATTTCTGTAATAGTAAACTGAGTGGATTTTAAATAACCAGGTTTTTGTATTTATATATGCATAGGCTATGTGCAATAAATACTAACTGGTTATTGTGTTATTTAAAATCCATTCCGTTTATTAATACTATTACAGAAATGTGATCTGTTTCTTATTGAAAATGAACGATTTCTGGTTGCTTTGTTTTTGAACGTCCCCTTAGGGTTCTGGCCTTTTTGTCAGCTGAATCCATTTGATCTAATTTATTTATCTGAGATTTCAAGAAAAGCTAACCTTTAATGCCTGATCATTAGTTGAATGTTATTATTATGTTTCTTATTTAATCACATTAATGAACATTTTATGCATTTCATTCTTTGAAAATGATACATTTGAATTCAATTTATTTTTATATTGAGCTATATCCAAATGTCCTGAACCTGCAGTTCGCTCACTGTCCTCTAGAGGCTCCACATCGTCTCTCAAACCATCAGCTCATAGTGCAGTGCTTTCCTTCACAAGGGTTCTGCTTTATTTTTCTCACAGACTCAGATCCTGTTCTTCTTGGTTCTTATGGTGTCCTTCATCAACTACTTCGTTGGCACCGTGATTCCTGCGACTCCCCAGAAACAGTCGATGGGTTTCTTTAGTTATCGCAGTGAGTGTCGAACGCTCAAGTCCCTGTTTTTGCCGCATCCCAAATACAACACTCTGTCAAGATCCTAGAAGTTTGATTGGTTTAGAAATGCTTAACTTCTATAAAGTTAATAGCTTCCCAAACAGTGACATAGTGTCGGCCCAGATCCGGCCCACGCGTTGAATCCACATGTACCAGATGTGGCCCGGATCTGGACCGACACTATGTCTGGCTTTAAAGCTGTATGCAATAGTTGCTTGAAAATGTGTAATACAGAAACGTACAACATTTTGTTTTTGAATTTGTGACTTTAATTTAGCACTTTTCTTCCACACAAAACGACTTCAGAAGACATGGACTAATTTTATAGTGTCTCAAATGGTGTCACTATAAAAAAACTTTCCATGAAAAAACAACAATAAAGTTAGATAGATTGTCCATTAACAGCATACAGGTTTGAAGCAACATGAGACTGAATAAATATTTTCAGATGTTTCAACTTTTCCTTTAAACTCGCTCCAGAAATTGCCTTGAACAATATAACTAATGTATTTTGATATCTACGTTGTCTTTGCCAGGCGAGATCTTCCTGGAGAACCTCTTCCCAGACTGGAGAGGGCCAGACGGAGACTTCTTCCGGATGTTTGCCATCTTCTTCCCATCAGCCATCGGGATCCTCGCCGGAGCAAACATCTCAGGCGATCTGAAGGTGAAGAACATCTGCAAACATGTCCACACCAAAGTGACGCTACTGAGCTTTGAGCTATTACCGGTCCTTTACACGCATGAATGAATAAATAAACTACAGGTTTTGTCGCAGTGTTTTTGAAATGATAAATATGATATTAATCAAATGCTGTGTTTGTGAATGTTTCAGGAGCCTGAGGTCGCCATCCCACGCGGGACATTGATGGCAATATTCTGCACCACCATGAGTTATTTAGCCATATCTTCAACTGTGGGTGAGTGTTTAACCAAGCGTTCAACAGAACTTACTGAGATCATTACCTAATTTTACTAAATTCATATTCCACTAGACTAGTGGACTAGAACTGAGTATCAGCACCAATGTTCAATAAGTCAATTTGTCTCTAGCTCATACAGTTGGCTACTCATGGTTGCAAAGAAAAAAATTAATTTTCAAAAAGCATATTTGGTGCATTTAATAAGAATAACAATTCTTATCGAAGAATTATCTTTAACATTATCTTTCATTCATTTGAATCACATTTCTTGGAAAAAAGACTTTGATTTAACGTGTGACACTGGGGAAATAGTTGATTTTAGCCAAAAAGATATAGTTGTAAAAATCGTTCTAAATATAAAAGAATAGCAGAGTCCACATCACAACTATATAACGATAACGGCACGGAGGAATGATATCATTGAATCTCTTTGAGAATTATTATTTTTTTCCTGCTGATGAATGATAAAAACCTTCACAACCAATCAGAATCCATCCAGCTTTAAAGAGCTTGAGCATTTAAAGAGACAAATTGTTTCTAAACTTACTGCAAATAATGATGTTTTTCCTCTGTATTTTTGTCTTGTTTTCCAGTAAAAATATCTAAACAGTCTTCAATTAAAATACTTGAGAAGCAAACTGACATAAAATATTAAGTCTCGACTTCCGAAACAAAATTAAGCTTAAAGGCCTGGTTTCACAGACAGGGTTTAGATTAAGCCAGGATTAGGCCTTAGTTCAATTAGGACATTCAAGTAGCCTTTATAAACGTGTCTTAGAAAAAATATTTTGAGACAAAACAATGGCAATGACATATTTAAAGTTATGCCTGTGCAAGTTGCTTTCAGTTAAAACAGCTAAAACATGTATTTTAGTCTGGGACTAACTTAAGCCTTGTCTGAGAAACTGGGGGAAAGAGTGTAAGCTTAAAACAAGGGATTAATGGGGTCAGAAAAATAACCTTCAATTCAAAGGGAAAACAAGATAATTTTTTCGGACCCCATTGGGAAATACTCATTCTTGCTTTATTTTGATGCATTTCTCAGAAAACAAGACTGAACATCTCAAGTGTGAATGTAGAATGAGTGCATTGCTAATAATGTCAGCATGAGAATGTGTCTGTTTTGTGCTGAAGTGTGTGTTTGTCCACAGGAGCGTGTGTCCTGCGCGACGCCTCCGGGAACATGAACGACAGTATCCCGCTGAACTTCACCGAGGCGTGTGACGGTCTGGGCTGCAGTCTGGGCTGGAACTTCACTGAGTGCCAGCAGAGCGGCTCCTGTGCCTTCGGCCTCTCCAACAACTTCCAGGTCACCGTTCACTTCTGACACTCTTAGATTGGGCTGTATTGTGAATAGAAGATGGGTTGGTTACATTTTTATTTTATTTATTTATACAAAGCGACTTACATTGCATTTCAAGGTACACATTTTTACCAGTTCTTTCATGCTTTCCCTGGGAATCAAACCCATGACCTTAGCTTTCCAAGCACCACCACTCTACTGTTTGAGCTACCGGAAAGCTTATATAGGTGGTTATTGTTGCTCTTATATAAATAAACCAAAAGTTATATGTATTTATTTATTTATTTGTTTGTTTGTTTGTTTGTTTGTTTATAACTTGGGTTACTAGAGTTAAATATAATTTATTTATTTATTTAAATGTATTCATAATTTAGGTTACTATAGGGTGAATTATCATTTATTTATGTATATATTTAAATGTATGTATTTTATATGTATTACTTTCATTACTAGAGTAAATTATCATTTATTTGTTTATTATATGTTTTTTGTATGTATCACTTTGGTTACTAGAGTAAATTACTATTTCTTTCTTTTTTTTCTTTAGTCATTATTTATCATTATTCATATTCATAATCATAATTATTTATGTATTTATTTAATGTATTTTTTTTTACTTTGTTTATTAGAGTTAATTTTCACTCATTCATTAGTTGGGTTACTAGAGTTAATAATGATTTATGTATGTATTTATTTAAATGTATTTTATTAATTCAATTACTAGATTTATTTATGTATTTAATATTAATGTAAGCTGCATTCAAAAATCCAAAAATCCCCCCAAAAATTATTACTTTGGTTATTAGAGTTAATTTTCATTTTTATATTTATTTTAACTCATTCATTAGTTTGATTACTAGAGTTAATAATGATTTGTGTATGTATTTATTTAAATGTATTTTATTTATTAATTTACTAGATTTATTTATCGTATTTATTATTAATTGAAGCGGCATTCAAAAACCAACTTGCCTCAAAATCTCAGGGGACACATTTCTCTGGTTTGCCTTCAGTGTGTGAATTAGTTTCCTTAGAGATGATCTAGTCAAAATGTTGGACACTGTTCTGGATCGCTCTCTGCAACACACACTGCTTTAACAGATTAACTTTATTCATGTGGTTTCCCGCTCAAATCCGCAGGTTCTGATCCAGGTCTCGGGCTTTGGTCCGTTGATTTACGCGGGCATATTCGCAGCCACCCTGTCGTCCGCCCTGGCGTTCCTCGTCTCCGCACCCAAAGTCTTCCAGGTGACACACACACCTTGCACAGACACTAGCTAATATACAACTTCAGACGATCATCAAACTGAACATGGCTTATAAGATTAAAATAATTTTTAACATCTCCTCTTGGTTCAGTGTCTCTGTAAGGACAATATCTACCCGTACATCGGTTTCTTTGGAAAGGGTTATGGGAAAAACAGCGAGCCACTGCGAGCGTATCTGCTGTGTTACATCATCGCCATGTGCTTCATTCTGATTGGTGAGTCAACAATATGTGACCCTGG
The DNA here is from genome assembly GCA_036326025.1 of Chrosomus eos. Taxonomy (NCBI): domain Eukaryota; kingdom Metazoa; phylum Chordata; class Actinopteri; order Cypriniformes; family Leuciscidae; genus Chrosomus; species Chrosomus eos. The sequence continues at coordinate 5,325,836 of CM070818.1, read as the reverse complement.
ATCACAAAACCAGTCTTAAGTAGCACGGGTATATTTGTGGGAATAGCCAACAATACATTGTATGGGTCGAAATTTTCAATTTATTCTTTTATGCCAAAAATCATTAGGATATTAAGTAAAGAGCATGTTCCATGAAAATATTTAGTAAATTTCCTACCGTAAATGTATAAAACATGTATTTTTGTGAGTGAATGCAGCAAATCATGAATATAAATGCACGGAGATTTTCACAATGTTTCGATTTTTTTGCACCCTCAGATTCCAGATTTTCAAATAGTTGCATCTCGGCCAAATATTGTCCTATCCTAACAAACCATACATCAATGGAAAACTTATTTATTCAGCGTTCCTGTGATGTATAAAGCTCAATAATAAAAAAAAAATGACCCATGTGACTGTTTTTTTTCATCCAGGGTCACATATATCTGATAAAGCTACATAACATTAATCTCAACTTGCATCGTTCAACGATAATACTGTAAATTCTTATATTTTATATGCACATTTGTTTGTTTATGCAATTTCTGTGCATAAAATATGAGACATTAAAATATTTATGATTTTTAAAATTCACAGGATCATTTCAAATGAACTAGTGAAGACAAAAAGTGTTTAAATAAGGGACCAGTTACACAGATAAAAATTCATATACACTGTAAAAAGTGCTACACCCACAAAGTAGATTTTATATACTTTAAATGGTTGTAATCTAGCTTATTTTATTAGTTTTGTACTAAAAAGTGTCAAAATACATCCTCTTTACTTAAAATATAGAAGTTTTTATATAATCATATATTTTGAATAAAACCAATGCAATTTATTTAGGTAGATATTTGTATGTGGTTATTGTGTACAATAAATGTTATAAAAGTGAGTTGACATGCACTATTTATTTTGAGCAGCTGTCGATGTGGCACGTGCGTTCACCAAATGCAATTATTTTAATTTTTTTTTAAATTGGAATCCCGCTTTTTCATTGGTGCGGACTTCCCCAGCCAGATGCAGTATCTTCCTCGGCACTTCAACGGTTTGATCGCTGCAGCGGATCTGAATAACAAGGTAAGTAGCAAATTTAGCCAAATGACTGGTGATGTAAAGTCACGCAAAATCGCTTACTCCAGGGAGCTGAGTTTAGGTTTGCATTGTAGCCTACTGTAATAGAGCTATCCTGCACACATTATAGGCAAGCTAAGACGTTGCACAGTGCTGGGGAGTGTGGTCGATCGGCTGACAGACAACAGCGGTTGAAATTAAATTAGTGCTGTACAGGTAGGCCTTGTCGTGCCTTCAATGTGTTATAGTTTTAATGCTTATTTCTAGCAGCACCTGCTAACATTATCGCCACTGTAACAACGTTTAGAATGGACGTGTTTAAAAACGCATATGTAGGCAATACTTAGTTGCACAAATGCCCTCAGTTATATTTTTAGATTGCAAAGATTACATTTCGGGATAATATGCGGTCGCAATTTTCAAGCCTGCAATAGAACGGGCAAATAAGGGAAAGTAAGATGGTGTTTTATGGACAGCAGGCAAAACAAGATAGCCGTGTGTCTTTGACAGGACTCTGCAATCAGAGATTATGTACTTTTGCATTACTAAAGTAGATGCACAGATTACACTGCAGAGATGTATGTTAGTCTGTCTGATTTTAGAGATTTTATCCACGTTTTTTTAATGCTGCATAGTCAGAGTGACAGAGTTTTGGTTGGAAAAAAACCTACAATTAATGACAGAGTTTTGGTTGGAAAAAAACCTACAATTATTTCTAACCCATTACTTAAACTACATTTACCACTGTTTTTTGTACCTTATTCTAACATGCATTTTCCTGGTCTTTAGATATCCAAGCGCTTTTGTTACCTGGGGTCTTCAAGCTTCACATGCAGGTAAGAAAAACTTAAGAATTTATACAATTACAGCTATAGCCTAACTATTCACAGGTGAAACATAGGTAAAATTGCAAATAATAGTGTGGGTCATACAATTACATTTCTTTTGACGTCTTTATGTATCAACCACCAATAAAAGGCAGATATGATCACCTTTCTGTCTCCTCCCCACAACCAGTAAAAATCACCAAATAGAGCAGTTTCTTATTATCAGTCAGTCTTTATAAATTACATTGAAATAAATGTGAGTTTTAATTTAATACATCCTGAGAGTGTTTATTTAGTCCAAAAACAGCATAAATTGTCTAAATGAGACCTTAAATTATGTTGAAAATATGTCCACATTTTCCCCAGGTCAAATGAACGTTCATTACAGAACACGTCAAAAAAAGATATCATAAAAACATTCATTCTGGCTCCTCAGTGGACGTCTTTGTAACGTACGACTTTGTGACAAATACGTTGAAAAGACGTCTTTTGAACATAATTTTGCTTGGTGGGTGTATTACTATTGTGATGATATGGGGTAATTACGTTTGCTCTTGAAAGATATTTAAACTTTGTAGCTTAATAAACAATAATGTGATGACCAATCAGGGACAGGCAAGGACAATTGCATTGTTTCATTGTAATGCATCCTTTGAACCAGAATAAGACAACACTCACGCTACAGTAGATTATGATAGTTTAGTACCCACACTCTATGGCATTGTCATAGACTTCACTCTGGTCACATACATGCTCTAGTCACAGTATCCGTCTAGTATCACCTAGTAACAAAAGTACAATTTTAACTTTCTGTCTTATGTCTTCTACCGGTTTGCTATATTTCTCTCATTACCTGTTTGTCTTGATTCTTTTTTTTCTCCATCAATAGAAACGTGCTGAAACAGAAGTGCACACTGAGCTTGGCAGTTGCCCACTGAAAATGTACATGTGCCATCATCCCAACGCGATTGGTATTATGATAGAAGGACAGCCCGTTGTCAGAGGTGTGCCAAACCTGTCTAAAGCATGCTGCCTCCTGTTTGGACTTACCTAGCTCTCGACCTTTGCAGTTCCAGTGTGATACATACAATGTGATTTTATGGCTCACATTTACCTTTATCCAAACATTACAGATTGGGCAGTTTGGATATTTCACTGTACTGTTCAGAACAGGTGGAAAATACACTTATACAGTGTTTGTTTTCTATTATACTGAACATATGCGGCCACATTTATTTGCTGTTTTGTAATAACTGTTAAAAGTGACACTGGTTAACATTGAATAAATGTTTTTGTCTTCAATCTATTTTCTCATCTTTTTCTTCCATTGTATTTGTAATAGGTTAATCACTGTAGTGCTTAGAATATAGACATTTAGATTTATTTTCTGAGGTTAAATCCATGACTCGATTAAAATGTTTATTCACATATGATTAGGTTCATTTTACTAAGAAAATAAAGTTCATAAAACCTAATTAAAATGAGTGCAGGTTACTTGTAGCAAACCATAAATACATTACCTGTACCAATAAAAGTAGGTTTATCTAACTGAGTAATACTAGTATTATTTAGTTAACTCAACTTGATTTTATTGCGTTCATATTAAGTAATGTTAAAGTGTTCAATATACTTAAAAAAGGCTGCATGTTGACTCAACCTAAAACATTCAATGCAGCCGCTTGCCTCACTTTTTATAAGTTAGATCTAGGTATTACTTTTTACAGTGTACAGTTTAACCCTTAAATATTGATGTTAAATACAATACGTGAACTACGATTCACACTAAAAATGCTGGGTTGTTTTAAACCAGTTTTGGGTCAAATATGATCAAACCCAAATGTTGGGTTAAAAATGTAATTACAAAATTTAACCCAATGGCTGAGTTTGTCCACATTTGACCCAAAGTTGGTTTGAAACAACCCAGCATTTTTTATAGTCTACCAGTATTTTATGGTCTAATCACTTTTACCGTCTCCTCTCATCTGAACAGCTGAGCTGAACGTCATCGCTCCTCTGATCTCCAACTTCTTCCTCTGCTCGTACGCACTGATCAACTTCAGCTGTTTTCACGCTTCCATCACCAATTCACCCGGTGAGTTCAAAATACCAAAGCTAAATCAGTCTGATTATCTCTTCTGTACATATTTTAAAGACTGAGTATTTCACAATCATATGAAGTTACATTGAGTTAAATTACTTTGAAAGTTTGTTCAGTCCAGATATAAATACTAACACGTTTTTGTTTCTACCCTCTGTCATTTCTGCTGCTCGGGTCAGGATGGAGGCCATCGTTTCGGTATTACAGCCCCTGGACGGGTTTATTCGGGGCCGTTATTTCTGTCGTACTGATGTTCTTGCTCACCTGGTGGGCCGCGCTCATCTCTTTAGGTTTAATCATCTTCTTATTCGGCTACGTGGCCTACAATAAACCGGGTGAGCGGGACCATGATGACCATCAGAGTAAAGACCGCATTGGAACGGTGTGCTTTTACTGACTGTGATGATGTGTTCGTGTCGTTCTAGAGGTGAACTGGGGTTCGTCTGTCCAGGCCAGTACCTACAACATGGCTCTGTCCTACTCCGTGTCTCTGGCAGGAGTCGAAGACCACGTCAAGAACTACAGGTCAGATAACACAGGAGGGTTAAGGGGATGAGAATGAGATACTGTAGATGAACTGTCTGTTCTTAACACTATTGACTTCATCATAATTATGAGATAAAGAGTGATCTTTGAGATAAAAAAGTAATAGTTATGAGATAAGAAGCCAAAATTATGACACTTACTAAGTCATAATTATGAGATAAAAAAAGTAATCTTTGAGATAAAAAGTTATAATTATGAGATAAGCCAAAATTATGACACTAAGTCATAAGTATGACATAAAAAGTCATTTTTAGATTAAAACAATAATTATAAGATAAGAAGCCAAATGATGACTGTCATAATCATGAGACAAAAAGTCAATTTTTAGATAAAAAGTAATAATGGTGAGATAAGAAACCAAAATTATGACTTACTATGTCATAATTATGAGATAAAAAGTAATTTTAAGGTAAAATAATAATTATGATATAAAAAAGCCAAAATAATGACTAAGTCCTAATTATGAGATAAAGGTCAATTATGAGATAAAACGTAATAATGACGAGATAAGAAACCAAAATTATGACTTACTAAGTCATAATTATGGGATACAGTGTTTTTTTTTAGATACAAATAATAATGATGAAATAAGAAACAAAAATTATGACTTACTATGTCATAATTATGAGATAAAAAGTAATTTTAAGATAAAAAAAATTATTATGAGATAATCAGCAAATATTCTGACAAAGTAATTATAATTTAGATTTTTTTTTATTTCATAATTTTTTGTTTTTTTTTTTTCTCTCATAATTATGATGTGTGTCATTAATAAGGCCATTGTTTAATTAATTTTCAATACTTTTCAATACTTGTTATTATCTTATAATTATGACAAATTATTATAATGTCATAATTTCATATTTTTAATCTCATAAATTCAAAATTTAAACCATTTTAAATAGTGGGGGGAAAAATGTGTTTCTAGCACCCTGATATATACTGCATCACAGCAGTTCAACCCATTAAACAGCCTCGTTTCCATTCACAATAAATGAAATGTTAAATTACATGGTGCTTACCCACGTTCACTCGCTGGTGTCTCATCAGGCCTCAGTGTCTGGTTCTGACGGGTCCTCCGAATCTGCGTCCAGCGCTGGTGGACTTTGTGGGCTCTTTCACCAAAAATGTCAGTTTGATGATTTGTGGAGACATTCTCATGGTAAGAACCAGCTGTATCATATAGAAATGCTTTATTTCTGATGTCTTGGTATTTAAAACACTTCTAAAAGAGCCCGTTTCTGCCCTCAAAAGAGCTGAATATGATGGATCTGCTATTGTCTCTTCAGGAGGAAGAGAAGTCGGCGGTGTCCCAGAGCAACACTAATGACATGATAAAGTGGCTGAATCAGAGGAAGGTTCGATCCTTCTACACGGCCTTCAGGGCGTCCAGTCTGAGAGACGGAGCCCGGCATCTTCTGCAGGTGACCAACCTTTAGTGAGCCTCGGTCAGGAAACATGAGCACAACCCTCTAAAAAATACTGGGTTGTTTTTACACTAATTTTGGGTCAAATATGGTCAAACCCAAATGTTGGGTTAAAAATTTAATTAAAAAATGTTACCCAACGGCTGAGTTTGTCCATATTTGACCCAAAGTTGGTTTGAAACAACCCAGAATGTTTTAGAGTGTAACATGAGTTATTACAGCGAAACAATTACTGTGTGTAAAAGTGATTTTGTTCATTGCAAATAAAGACAGCTTGTGTTTCATGCATAAAACCCAGTGATTTGTATTCTCTATGCTGGTTATTATGGGTTATGGGGAGTGTTTTCAATTTAATGTATAAAATGTGATAATGTTCCCCTCTTCAGGCCTCTGGTTTGGGAAAGATGAAGCCGAATATACTGGTGGTGGGATTCAAACTGAACTGGGTGGAGAGCAGCAGTCAGGGCATAGAGGACTACATCAACACCATATAGTGAGACAACACTACCTCACTAACACTAGCTGTCCAGAAGGAAATATCTAACTATATTGGGCTGAAATATGCACAATTAAGCATACAAAAGAAGAAAAAAAATCATTATCTTAATTGGAATGCAAAAATATGATTATTTATTTATTTTACTGGTAAGTAGATTTTATTTTAAACAAAAACAACATAAAAAGAAGCCTAAAGATAATTTTAATTGAGAATGAAAATAATAATTTGGAGTGAAAATGTGAACACTTTCATTTCACATCTATTACAATTCATGGCATAATTTTTAAAAGTGAAAAGCGATTCTAAGTCTACTTTCATATCGAAAATTGACATAAACACATGCCCAGTAATGCAAAAAAATACAATTCTCTTTAATGTAATGTAAAAAAGTCAAAAAGATATAAAAAAAATTATCAAAAAGATGTTTACACACCATGGACATTTTTGTTCTATTAATTTAGTTTATGCTGATATTGAATTAGAATAATATAAAACACTGTAAAGTATCCTTTTCTAATGAGAATATACATTTAACATTTTTGGAGGGAAAATGTGCTTCATTTGGTTTATGGTCCTAAAAAAGGCTTCATTTATTTTATGTAAAATATTGAAATGTGACCTGGATATGTCTTTGTGAGATTCACTTTTTTAACGTTTTTATTTACAAAATTACGTATTTTTCTTTGGTTTCAGTGATTCTTTCGACTCTAACCACGGTGTGTGTGTGTCCTGCGCATGATGGACGGACTGGACATCGGAGACGAGTTACAGACTGAGGGTACGTGCTGTGTGCAGATGTGTGTGTGTGCTTGTAATGTCCGTGTGTGTTATTGAGGTGTTTCTGTGTTTCTGACAGTCAATCAGGGCTTTGAGATGGACGAGGCCATCGAGTCTGATCCGCAGAATTCAGACGCAGATTCAGGTGAATCAACTCAAGCCGATCAATGCGTCGTCTCTTTGTTCTTCAGTCCTTATCTCACTTCATTGTTCTCTTCTCGTCTGCTTCTCCCTCACAGACGTCGACAACACAAAGAGCACAGTGAACGATCAGAGCAAAACTGTGTTCCAGAATAAACAAGGGAAGAAGAGCATTGACGTGTACTGGATCTCTGATGATGGGGGTGAGATATGAGATATGGACTGTAATCATTACCAAGCTTCAGTCGTCATGAATCGGGTTTGATAACCCTTCAGTGAAGTTTAAACAGTTGAGTAATGTGATCTCGCTCTCGGCCTCAGGTTTGACTTTGTTAGTGCCATACCTGTTGACCAGAAGGAAACGCTGGAGACGATGCAAAGTCAGAGTGTTCATCATTGGAGAACAGCAAACCATGGAGGACGACCGCAAAGAGTGAGACTTGGGAATCGTTGATCATCAGAATCATTGTGACAGAGTATATCTCAGTTAATTTAGATTAAATGGAGAACCCAAGAAAAATGACTCCAATAAGCAAAAGAGATCTCAGTAATGTCTCAAACTGTGCTCAGATTTACCAAAATCTGAAATAAAAAAAATAATAATTTTAATCACACTTAAGCATTTCTCGATCAAATTCTCCCAAGATAAAAATGATATCTTACTCAATAATCATTGAAATTATCAGATTTAACAAGAACATTAGACCTCGTTATTTCAAATCATGAGGATTCATTATTGTATATGTATTATATTTGATCACAATTGTCATTGTATGAATAATATGAATCATCAAATTCAGACTAATAAGAAATCTTCAAATCATCAGTTATTGGACACAACAGAATTAGTAGAGTCAATGAATCATTGTAATCATTAGTATCAGCATTATTGGACTCTCCTCTGAATTTTATTAAACTACACAAGTACAAACTCCTCAAAAATTCAAAGCATATTTTTTTATGGCGAATAGTGTCTTATATCGTAAGCCTGCTTGTATATCGAATGTACATAAAAGCTGTCAGTACCTGTATCTCCATTTGCTCATATATATTGAGTAACTCATTTATTAATAAAATGTCTTTGTTTGCACAGAATGATGACTTTGCTCCAGCGTTTCCGACTGGACGTTCATGATGTCATCGTGATGACGGACAGCGAACGGCCACCACTTGCCAAAAAGTAGGTTTGCCCCAAACGGGGGTGAATTTAATGTGAAATTTAAGACTTTAAACACCCAAACTCAATAACAGAACTTCTTTGTTGCATTAGCACAAGGCGCTTTGAGGAAACGCTCGCCCCCTTCAGGCTGAACGAGGCACTGCTGGACGAGAGGACGGCGCAGCAGCAGAGGACTGAGTGTCCATGGAAAGTCACGGACAAACAGATGGACGCACTGAGACTCAAGGTGTGTGTGTGTGTGTGTGTGTGTGTGTGTGTGTGTGTGTGTGTGTGTGTGTGTGTGTGTGTGTGTGTGTGTGTGTGTGTGTGTGTTTGACCTCAATGTCCTGCTACAATCATAAATCCCACTTGGCAGCTCAATGTTTTCATCCTCCTTTGATAGTCGGAGAGAAAAGTGCATCTGAACGAGATCATACGGAGGAATTCGAAGCATGCCGCGCTGGTTCTAGTGTGAGTATTGACTGTGGGACCATTAACCATTACTGGTCAATATGTGATTCATACACAAAGAAAGCACAATCATATAATATTGGAGCCTCATAAATCATTTCTATCTGAAATGTTAAGAATCATAATTGGAGGGTAAACACACTGTTAATGATTACCACACCTGTGCTTCAGGTCTCTGCCCGTACCGCAGACAGACTGTCCCAGATCTCTCTACATGGCCTGGCTGGACACGCTGAGCTGCGGCCTACACTGTCCCGTCCTGCTCATTCGAGGAAACCAGCAGAACGTCATGACCTTCTACTGCCAGTAACATCTCAAAGTGGGATTCTCTCGCTTATCCTGGCTCTTTAAGGCAAAGACACTACAGGCAAAACGCATTGTTTTTTTTTTTTTTTTTTTTTTTTTTTCATGCACTGGTCAATTGTGAGATTTTTTGACTTGTTTGCTTTTTATAGAATGTCTTATTTCAGACATCCAAAAAACATTAAAAATACACTTTTAAGTGGTTATTTTATTTAGTCTATTTTCATCTGTAGATTTCACTTACAATGCATATCTTTAAAAATCTGGCTTTATCCAATGTTCAGATTAATGATCTGGAAATGTATGCAAGTTAGTGCATATTTCATTACATATTGCCTCATATGCATATTTATAAATAACATTTCAGAAAAAAAAATTGTATAACAAAAAAATTGTAACTACACTCTAAAAAAAATTCTGGGTTGTTTTAACCCAATTCTGTGTCAAATATGGACAAACCCTAGCCTCGTGAGACCATCCTGATCTCGCGAGCTTTCAAGGTTTCACTCGCAGATCAGTCTGGATACTTTCCGTTAAAGAAAATTTGGGAGCAGTTCACCAAACGAACGTCCAATCAGCGTTGGCTTGGAGGCGGGTTGAAGTGTGACGCAACGAGAAGCGCGACAGTTCAGTCTTAAGAACATGGCGGCTTCAGCGGATGAAACTAGCATCAGTGTGACTATCGAGCAAGTTTTAACGGAATTACAGAGTTATTACGGAATTACAGAGCTAACGAGCCTTTACCTGCAGCAGCAAGAGTAGCCTGGCTTGTGGTTGTGTTTTCGTCGTCGCTCTCATATGCTTCGTTGATGTGATTGGTTGATTTGGCCCGTCTATCACCAACATAGGCCAATCAGCTAACCAGTATTTTCGCCCCTTACCAAAACTACTTCAACGGAAGGTTTCCAGATAATAATAATAATAATAATAATTCGTTACATTTATATAGCGCTTTATCTGGGACCTCAAAGCGCTTTACGGAGCAAATCCATCTGGCGGAGTCAGGTTAGACAAACCCAAATGTTGGGTTAAAAATGTAATGTAAAAATGTAACCCAACAGCTGGGTTTGTCCATATTTGGCCCAAAGTTCGGTTAAAACAACCCAGCATTTTTTAGAGTGTATGTAAAATATCAACTATGGTGATGATATCTATACATTTGTTAACCCTTTTTACTGGTGTCTTGCCTTAAAGACTAGACTCACTTGGCCATGTGCAGTTCATAGATTTTGCTTGTCGTTTGCCGTAAAACAAAACAACTTTTAAATAAGCTACAGCAGCCTCAAACACATCACACTTTAAAATATGTGCATATAATTTATAAAACATAGAGAATATTATATTACACTTTATTATTAAATATATTACATGAATCAATGCATTCCCTGAGAATTGAACCATGACTTGGCATTGTATAAATCTAAATATATTTGAGGCCACTGTAAATGTATATGTTTACAGTATATCAAATGTGTGTTTTGCCTTATTCTTTTTGCTCATGTATCCTCTTGCTAAAAGCTCATTATACAGTATGTATTATTATATTTCTATTTTTTCTTTTCGCTGTGAACTCGAACCCATGTCTATGTCAAGGCATTGTATGGTGAAGGGCTGGAGTTGCTAGAGTTAAAGTGCAATTTAAATAATTTGTAATTTTAACGATGTGATAAATA
>CM070818.1:5280833-5314762 GCA_036326025.1 Chrosomus eos | reverse complement strand
TGCTAGCTATCCCCGCAACAAGTACTCCTTCTGAGCGTAGCTTCAGTGTTGCGGGAAAGAGTGGCATTCTACCCTCAATCCAGAAAATGTAGATGCACTTTTGTTCCTACACAGCAACATATAACTAAGATGGACTCATTATGCAAGAGCATAATTGATGAAAATTGTTAACATGTAATTAAAAAAACTATAAATGTAAACTATAAATGTATTGTTTACTCAACAATAAATGAGTAAAATGCAGCTTTATGTGCTGTTTGGGTTTATTAAACTATTGTAGACATGGTGTGAACTATGTACTGTTTTTCTTTTATTAGCTGTCTTCCATTTTCTGGAGAAAATCTAGAAACAGGGGCTCAGCAGCTGGTCTAAAACAGGATGAAGAGCAGATTAAATCAAATTATATGTATTAACTAAACACTAATTGAAGAAAAAAATATATGGGAGCGGTACAGGAGCGGGAGTCAGATTAAACAGGAGCGGGATGGGAGTGGGAGTCAATTTACCAGGAGCGGGATGGGATGGGATTATTTTTTAAACTTTGGTCTGGGAGTGGGACGGGACAAGATTTCTTTCTATGGGAGTGGGACGGGACAGGAGTGAAAATCCACTCCCGTGTCATCCTCTACTGTGGATCCAGCTACCACTTGGAAGATCTACCACTCCAACCAGCTCCAAGCACACCAGCGCCTGAGCCCATCGCCTGCCCACCAGAGCCTGAGCCCATCGCCTGCCCACCAGAGCCTGAGTCTGACCCATTTGATGACCTTCCTGAGCTTCTTCCGCCAGAGACCGTCCAGCCAGAGACCGTCCAGCCAGAGACCGTCCAGCCAGAGACCGTCCAGCCAGAGACCGTCCAGCCAGAGACCGTCCAGCCAGAGACCGTCCAGCCAGAGACCGTCCAGCCAGAGACCGTCCAGCCAGAGACCGTCGCCTGCCCGCCAGAGCATGAGTCCAGCCCCAAGCTCCCTGAAGTGCTGGTTCCGTCCAGTTCCGAGTCCCCTGATGTGCTGGCCCCGTCCAGTTCCGAGTCCCATGATGTGCTGGCCCCGTCCAGTTCAGAGTCCCATGATGTGCCAGAGCCCGTTGACCCAGAGCCCGTTGACCCAGAGCCCGTTGACCCAGAGCCCGTTGACCCAGAGCCCGTTGACCCAGAGCCCGTTGACCCAGAGCCCGTTGATCCTGCACCAGATCCCACTGATCCTGCACCAGAGTCCACTGATTCCTCACCACTGGTCCTGCCCAGCCCAAGACCCTCGTTGCTGCCGGATCCCCCCTTTCCTCTCAATTTCCCCATTAAAATTTTGGGGGGGCGCCCACCCGAAGGGTCCTCACGGCCATGGCAACCCGAAGGGTCCTCACGGCCATGGCAACCCGAAGGGTCCTCACCGCCATGGCCACCCGAAGGGTCCTCACCGCCATGGCCACTCGAAGGGTCCTCACCGCCATGGCCACCCGAAGGGTCCTCACCGCCATGGCCACCCGAAGGGTCAGCTCCGGCATGTCCACCCGAAGGGTCAGCTCCGCCCTGGATGCCCGAGGGCCCCACAGCTCCACCCTGGACGCCCGAGGGTCCCACAGCTCCGCCCTGGACGCCCGAGGGTCCCACAGCTCCGCCCTGGACGCCCGAGGGTCCCACAGCTCCGCCCTGGACGCCCGAGGGTCCCACAGTCTCCGCCTGGACGCCCGAGGGTCCCACAGCTCCGCCCTGGACGCCCGAGGGTCCCACAGCTCCACCCTGGACGCCCGAGGGTCCCACAGCTCCGCCCTGGCCATGCCCACAGCCTGCTCCGCCCTGGCCACGCCCACAGCCTGCTCCGCCCTGGCCACGCCCACAGCCTGCTCCGCCCTGGCCACGCCCACAGCCTGCTCCGCCCTGGCCACGCCCACAGCCTGCTCCGCCCTGGAGGCTTCCTGGACCTGCACCATGCCCTCGTCAGCCTCCAGGGCGCCCACCCTCCCACCCCTTTGGATGTTATACGGCGCGAGGACGCGCCTTCGGGGAGGGGGGAGGTACTGTCACGTTTTGATGTGTTCTGTTATGTTTTGAGATCTTGTTTCCCCCTGTCTTTGTGATTTTTGGTTTAGTCCTGTTAGTTTTCCCGCTTCTCGTTTGTGTTCAGTTTCTTCACTTGTTTTCAGTTAATTATCTCGTTTGGTTCAGTTCATTTAAGCCCTGTGTTTTCCCTCAGTGTTGGTTGGTCGTCGTCTATGTATGGTTGTGTGTAACCCTTGAAGTCCTTGAGTTTTGTTCCTGTTTGATTTTTGAAAGTTTCATTTTGTTATTAAAACTATAATATTGAAGCTTCCGTGTCCTCGTCTTCGGTCACCTGCACACCAACCCTGACAACAGTAGCCTTATTATCTTATTTTCTAAATACAATTAAATAAACACTTGATGGTTCTTCAAGATCTTGACTGTAGCCTATTTATACTGTGTTTTTTTTTCAATACAGTTAATTCATATTTAGTTTCATTTCTACAAATGGTGCAAACTCTGCTAGATTATAGATAAAAGATTCCCATTCCGCTGCCATTCTGTGATCGGCCGTGATCGACAATCGGCAGGTCATGATTTCGGTGATCGATAATCGGTGATCGGCCCCAAAATGCTGATCGGAGCATCTCTAGTTACTATAAAACTTGCATTAGCAAACCATGCATTAAATTAATGTGAATGAATATATAGACTTTTCGTTTTTGCAAAATATTGTTTATAGCCTACTTTTTTCTTCTTCCAAGTTTTGGACAAACGTGCCGGTATATATTATTAGTCCAGTGATTACAAGCACATACAAATAAAAACGTACAGGCGAAAAATTTTGATGTAGCTCAAATCATGTGAAGAACTACAGACTTTTTAAAACTTTTTCTTTTCTTTTTTTACAATAACTTTTTGTTTGCTGTATGGCCAATTTCCAGAAGCAGCCGAGAACACATTCCCAGACTGCATCTGTTTAAAGGACAAGCGCTTTCAGTACTTTCCTCGATATTTACGACAGAAATAACGGTGAGTTGGAGTAGGTTAAACTGTAATCAAGAGAGAATTGTAGAGTCATTATTCATGTTTAAGAGCTTTCGTGGGTCAACATGCCTGTGTCTCCAGCCAGTGTTTCAGCGGGTCACCTCTGATATAATGAGCATGATAGCAAGACTGAGGGAAGTGCAGGCCTCATATAACAATACCAATGAAGAAAACCTTGCCGTTTTTTTCTTTTCTTTTTAAAATTATTGCCAAAAGATATTACTTATTAACTTTGTAAAAGATAAAGTATGTTGGGCCACATGTGCTTAAAAATATGTACTCTACTGTAAATACAAGTAGACATATTTTTGACCCCTTACCAATTCATTAGACTGAACTATACATTTTACACTGAAATTTGTAAGTGTAACTTACTTAAATTCTAAAATCAAATTGTTTTAGGAAAAATAACCACATTCTTACAAAATAATATCTGTGATGATAAATGTGATGGGTGGTAAAATAAGAATAATATAGTGTGTTTTCTCACTGTTTTGATGACCTTTTGTGTTTTGTTGCATGATCTTTTACAAAATTATATATATATATATATATATATATATATATATATATATATATATATATAATATATAATATATATATATATATATATATATATATACACACACAAGTATAGTTTTGTTTTACGGTACTTACATTAGAAATGTCATTTATTTAGCTGGTTCAGAAAGTTAGTCTGAGTGATTTCACACTTTTAAAAGGTTACTAATGTCTCTGTGGCTACATCAAAACCAGAGGGAAATTAGAGAAAAAGGATGCAAATACGCCCATTCATCTCCAGTGTAGTTCTTCTGCGAAAGGCAGACATGCAAGTGAAGAAAGAAGAGAAAAATAAGCTGTAAGTTGCATCACATACTCAAGTCTAAAAAGAAATGTTAGAGAAAAAAAAATCCATCATCCTCGCTCCTCCCACTTCAACCTTTCCCCGCCCACTTTCAGAAAACCTCCTTATAGAACCCCTCACTGCCCTAAAGCTCCACCCCTTTGTGTTGTCCACACACTAGGAGGACTCAAGGAGGAGGGGCGTCTAGTGGACTGCAGTTTAAAGCTCCACAAAGCTCAGTGACTGGTGCTCGCTGCTGTCAGTCAAAGGACAGAGGCGTGGCTTCTATCTGGAGAGGCGGGGCTTAAGGAACTGGAACTGGATGGAGGACGGAGGACTCCTGCAGGACTGAAGACTGTACTGGACTTCAGCTACAGCGGAGAAGTGGATAGAGGAGAAACGGATAAAGTGCTGAAAACAAGTGTGTGGTGGAGACGTTCTCATGTGTGGAGACGCAGATCATACGAACAGTGTGGGAGGGAAACGTTGGCTGTGATGTCAACAATCAAGCAGATAGTGGAGACCGTTTCCCTGGTAACTATGAGATTTTGAGGTATATACACTGAAAAAATATTTTCATTCATCCAATTAAAAAATTTTAGGGTAATGGTTCACATCTATATTTTATTACTTGATCCAATGAAAAATAAATAACTTACCCTAACCAATATTTTCTATGTCTATGAAAACTATTTTATATAACTTGGTACAAAGTAAATTTTTCATGTTGAAGAAAGTCAATTAATTTAAATTCCTTTATTTGATCTAAACAAAAATATATAGATTTAATCAAAACAAAACTTCTCATTTAAGAAATATGTATTAGAAATTATTTGTTTTCTCCAATCAAATATATATAGATTTAATTAAACAATTATGTATCATTTTTAAAAATAAAGGTTAATAGAAATTATTAATTTTAAACAAACAAAAAGATATGGATTTAATAAAACATGTTTCCCATCAGAACATTGCTTAATATTTGATCTGATCCAAAATCTAATAAATAAAAAAAGACAAATAATTTACATTGCATAAAGATTTATTAACTTATTTCCACACATTCACAATTTCAGTGCTCAAGTGTCATATTCTAACTTCAAGGGCTGGCAAACTTAACCGAGAACTATGCAGTGAATTAGGGAAATGCAAGAATTTCTCAACACTACCAAATGCAGGTAAATGCAGCTGTGATAAGTATTTCACTATCTCTGCTACAAATGATATCCAACTAAAAAAAACAACAACACATTGTTGAAAAGTCAGACATTGGAATGGAAGTACAGAGTTGTTGCTATATACACCGTGAATTTCTGGATATATTCAAATGTCAGTTTCAATGTCTTGGGATATTCCAGATTTTTTTTTTTTTTTTTTTTTTTTATTGCTTTATTTAGATAGGGACAGATACAAATAACATAGGTACACTTTAACAGTGATCTGATGCATGTATCAATGTTTTTAGCCAAAGCTAATTTACAACATTTGTCCCTAGAAGGGCTTTTTGGTAAAATGAAATACATGCAATACAATATGTAAACAATGCGATAAGATAAGGGCTTTTTGATAAATGCAATACGAGGATAAAAATAGTAATACAAAAAAAATAAATAAAAAAATATATATAAAAAATACAAAAGGAGCAGAGTCAACAAGGACTAAATATGTGAACAACACTGTTCCTGAATTAACCACAATTTGGTTTTTTTTTTAAAGATATCTAGTGTCGGGATGCATTTCAGATGATCTGGCAGAGAATTCCACAATTTTGCCCCTTTCACTGAAACAGAAGCCTGAGCAAATGATGTTCTACAAAAAGGGATATTACAAGTGACTTTAAAAGCGGATCTGGTCGGTCTAGTGCTTTGTCGTCTTATTATTATTTTGCAAAGCGGTAGTGGAGCAACATCATTCAAACATTTGAAAATCAGCTTAACCAGATGCAGAGAAATAAAGTTAACAAAACTTAAAATCTTGTATTTTGTTTGAATTTGACAGTGATGGTACCTTATTCTCTTCTTATCCAAAACTTTCAAGGCTCTGTTGTAAAGACACTCTATAGTTTCGACTGATGATTGATGAGCTTGAGACCATGCGGTTATACCGTAAGATATATGTGAAAGAATCATAGAATTAAAAAAGGTAAAAGCGCAATCAAGAGTAAGACAATTTCTAATCAGCATAAAGCAGCTCAAATTGGCCCTAATGGTTTTATAGATTTTCTTAATGTGACTTTTGAAATTCAGCTGATAATCTATATTTATTCCAAGATACTTCACTTCAGGCACTTGTTCGATAAGTTCACCCTTAATTTTTATGTTCAAAAGGTGTGCTGGAGGTAGTTTTCGAATAGAAAAACAGATAGAGTTTGTTTTTTTAATATTTAAAGTTAAATGAGATGAGGTTAGCCAAAATGATATTCTTTCCAAGTTAGTATTAAGTTTGTCAGCCACAGAAACACAGGTATCAGCAGAAGCATACACAACTGCGTCATCTGCATACATCAGAAGACGTGTATCTGGACATACTACATCCGGCAAATCGTTAATATATAAAACTAAAGAGTATGGGTCCCAAAACCGTGCCCTGAGGAATACCTGTTTTAATTTTAAGAAAAGTAGATCTTACACCGTTAATCACAACACACTGTTCACGGCCCTTTAAATATGATTCAAACCAGGATAATGATTTTTTGGATAAATTAAACTTGCTTAATTTTGTGATTAATATATTGTGATTTACTGTGTCGAATGCCTTTTTTAAATCCAGGAACACAGCACCAGCTACATTTCCCTTGTCAAGAGATTGTTTAATATTTTCAGTTAATAGACAGATTGCGGACTCTGTGGAATGATTCTTCCGGAATCCAAATTGTAGAGGACTCAGATATTGATTTATCTCAAGATAGTGAATGAGTTGTTCTGAAATAATCTTTTCTAAAACTTTAGACAAAGCTGGAAGAAGACTAATAGGTCTATAATTACAAGACATTGTATCATCTCCTGATTTAAAAATCGGTGTTACCAGGGCATTTTTCCACCCATCTGGAAATTGTCCGGATTTAATTGAAATATTAACAATATTTGTGAGTGGTTGGACCAAAATGCTGCTATATTTTTTAAGAAAAACTGTATCTAAATTAAAAATATCTTTCGAAGAGGAGGTGTTTAGGTCCTGTATAGCTTTCAAAACAGCTGTCTGATCGACCTTCTTAAGCTGGAATGAGTTAGCTTGATCTTCAGGCAAGTCTATTGTTGTTAAGCCTATATCATTGCAGCATGGAAAGGTTGATGCTAAGTTGTCAACGGATTGTATAAAAAAGGTATTAAATTCATTAGCAACTTGTGTGCTATCTGTAATAGTGTTTTCACCCTTTTTAAGTTCGTATTTTGTTTGGGTGAAGTTACCTTTTGGATTTAGTAGGCTATTTAATTTTTTCCACATTAATTTGCCGTTCCCTTTAACCTCTTTTAGGGCTTGAATATAGTAATTTGATTTAGACAATCTAAGTTCTTTTACAACTTGGTTACGCAAACCTTTAAATATTTTAAAATCAATATCCCTTCGGGTCATAATAAAAGTTTTCAAGGCCAAGTCTCTTCTTTGAAGGCATAAATTGAAGGCATAAAGAAGGCTCAGGAGAATGGTACCAGCATTTGCGACAGAGGGCAAGCCGCTCAGAACCTCTTGTCCCTCTAGATTAGAATGATGCCAATGTTTGTAGGTACACCTTGTGCATATCTGATGATAAAGATTGCCATGGCTTCTTGCTGAAGAAATTGTTCATCCTCTTTCTTTTCTGATACCTGGAAAAGAATTTAGGAAGAAAGAAAGAATAAGGAATGGATACAGGTTGGGTTTCCCGCAGATTAAAGGTTAACAACAGACCCCAAACTATTAGACGACATTCAGATGGTACTTTTTATTTGGATAACAAAAAATAACTTAAACCAAATTGAATGCAAACACAAATGCACAACATTGTATAATTAGCATCTACTTCTTCTAATTATAAAATTATGTTTTTGCTCCAATTCGTTTTTGAAATAGAAATATAACAGTCATTACAATCATAAACTTACCAACGCATGGGACTCTGGTTCTAGTGGAAAGGTGTTGTATCTCTATTTGAACTTTGCTTACAGACTGTTTTCAGACATATATATGAACATAGTCTGATGGCTAATTTTGTACTTGACAGCCTTAGCTAGAATTTTCGCATCCCTAAATTAATCTTGTCTTACCAGGAAATCCTTGATGAGGTCCTCCACTGCTTCTCCCATGTAGAAAATAAGACTTTTTAGTGCAATCTTCCTCTTTACAGCAATGTCGGTATCCTGCATCAAGATAGTAAAAAATATCAAATGAAATTGGTTAAGTCGATAAAGGTTTGTTAAATGTGCTCTAAGTGATGTTGGGTGACGGCTTATTCTTATTCTAAACTATGGGTAAATTGTCCGCCATTAGACGTGTCTCCAAGCGCCATTACAAGGCCATAGGGCCATAATGGTACATTTTTTAACATCTCAGCCTAACGTAGGGGTTTGACACTTAAGTACAAGTAATCTACATTAACAGACAAAGTTAAAATATTAAGCATTTATATTAATTATCAACTGAATTCGGAAGTATTTTACTAACCTTGAAAAACGTATTAATGACTGACTGTTGCGTCGTGGCTTTACTGCCCCCCTGTGTCCTCTGACTTTTTTTTAAACCAACCGACATCGCCCGCCCGAATTTAAAATATAAAAAAAGTTTGCCAATGGAGCAATATTAGACACAAATAAATGTTGTATTTCGTCAGTCATAACTGCGTTAGCCATACATTAAGCCAGTCACTTAACATGTAACGTTAGCTTAATTCACTTAATTTAACTGTGTTAGTTGATCAGGTTAACTGTTTTAACGGTTTTAAGTTAACGTCATTCTTATGGCTGACTCGAGATAACGTTCGGTTCGATGCTTAGCAGCTAAACGTTCAAGTTAATTAACGTTACCAAAAAGGCACAGGTTTTCTTTTAACATATGTTCCCTTTTAAAATCGGTCAGGAATTAATTAACGTCGACATATTGTGTAAACTCAGCTAGCTAACACCAAGTTAACATTTTCAAATGAACGTACATAGGCCTACTTATCTAACGTTACCAGATAAGTGCGCCATGTCTGGCATAAAATTAACAGGCTACTAAATACAACAGCACATTTAAATGGTTGTTTGTTTCACTTACCAGAGTTTTTCTGCGATGTTAACTTGAGTCTGGTCTGGTGCAGAAAAGTAAAGTATTGTGATCCATCCACGGAGCGACCGCTGGCGCTGACTTGAAGAGCGGTCTGGTGACTGTCGAGATTTGTGTTTAATGCGCATGCGCTGGCCTGTGTATAACCTTGAAATTGTAACTTCGTCGAAACATTTTTTTTTTATTTAAGATCTTAATGAAAAATATTTATATTTAACAATGTTTTGAACTAATAAAATATAACTTAAAAAATAAAACAAATAATAGTAAACTGAATTGAAAGAAAAATTATTAATTGAATGAAGTACTGCTTGAAAACCTTTTTTCAGTGTATATATGTGTGTGTGTGTGTGTGTGTGTGTGTGTGTGTGTGTGTGTATACAGTGCTGCTTGAAAGTTTGTGAACCCCTTACAGAATCCCGTTCAAAAGTTTTCACCCCCCTGCTCTTAATGCATCATGTTTCCATCTGGAGGATCAATGAATGTTTGAAGCTTTTTTAATAGTTGTGTTTGAGTCCCTAAGTTGTCCTCATTGTGAAAAGATGGATCTCAAAATCATACAGTCACCACTGGGTTCAAATCTGCAAAATATGCTGTAAAACTGAAGAATTTTCAGGTCTTTGAGGATTTTTCCTGAAGAACATTGGGCAGTTTAACTGCTCAGGACAAACAAGGAACTCATGAACAGCCATCATAAAAAAAAAAAAAAAAAACAGTCATGGATCATCCAGGTAACGACACACAGTATTAAGAATCAAGTTGTTAACAAGGTCTTTTTTATAAATTCAGCTATTTCTTTGTGTTGTGGACCAAAAGTTAAACAGAATTTACGTAAAATATCTTATTCCAGACAGTTCTTAATAAAAAAAAATGCATTTTGTATGATCCCTCTTATTTTGTTCAAATTATTCACATTTTCACAGATTCTGCAATGGGCGTGTAAACTTTTGAGCAGCAGTGAATATATATATATATATATATATATATATATATATATATATATATATATATATATATATATATATATATATATATATATATATATATGTATATATATATATATATTAGGGCCGGGGCTTTAACGCGTTAATTAAGATTAATTAATTACAGACTTTAACGCGTTAACACACACAAAAAAAAACACTTATTTTTGCACCGCGGAACGTTTCTCACTGGATGAGTTTCGGCGGACCGATTATACTGGAGCACCAACTAGCGTTCATGACGAAGAAGCTGACGAGATCGCTTCATCAGCTGCTTTCCGACCAAGTAGCCTAGTTATAGGAACTTAGTTATAGGAACCGTCCACTTCTAAACAGTTCTAAGAACTACTCTCCCCCAAACTCGGTTTTGCTGTTTGCATTCGCACTGGCCAAGTGGCCATAGGAACTGCAGGAGGGGTAAGGGAGTGATGCAAGCACGGCGGCGGCGGCGCCACATACAACAACAACAACAAACCAGCATTTCAGGCTATCGCAATGTTACTCTTCTGCCTTGCCGGGACCTTAATAACGGAGTAGATAGCCTAGATCGCTTTTATTTGGTTGGCCCCGTGGATGGGACATTTTGTTATAAAAAACGAACGGATGGAAGCGTCGATAAGAGTCAAGTCAAGTCAAGTCACCTTTATTTATATAGCGCTTTTTACTATACAAATTCTTTCAAAGCAGCTTTACAGAGATAACAGGAAAACAATGTTGTAATAGTATTGTTCAATTCAAAATTAAATGTCCCCAACTAAGCAAGCCAAAAGCCAATGGCGACAAAGGTGAAGAGCGGCGAAAAAGGCAACAGTGGCAAGGAACCAAAACTCCATCAGGTGACAGAATGGAGAAAAAAACCTTGGGAGAACCCAGGCTCAGTCGGGGGCCAGTCCTCATTTGGCCAACGAATGAACAGTGTATGATTATGAGTTAGGCAGCATAATGTCAGGAGTCAGATGGGATCAGAACTTTCAAGATATTTATCCAGTTCATCTTGTCATCTTGAGGAGATTAGTGTGTTGAGGTGTCCATGGGCCTTCACAGCCCTGATAATGCGTGTCGTCGTGTCCATGTGATGGTCCTTCATCAGATCTGGATATGCCCTGGATCCGGCTGGATTATTAAGAGCATGGTTGTGTGCAAGTTTTTCAACAAGGAATTCGCTATTGCTACACTTAATGGCAAAATTAATTAGATTTATTTTTTTAATCGAGTCCCGGCCCTAATATATATATATATATATATATATATCAGAGGTCACTAATAGGCGGACCGCGGTCCGGATCCGGACCCAACCGCCGTTCTGTCCGGACCCGGACCAATAACCCATAAATTATTGAGAATTTTTGACTTTTGACGGAGCGTTTCTATACCCGCGCAGCTTTTCTAGCATTTATGGTACTGGTTTAGCGCGGCCCAGGAAACTCACAGACCAATAGCATGCGCTGTAAATCATGTGATGCTACTCGAGTGCGAGAGATACACACGGACGAGACGAAAGAGAGACGACGTTTCACATGGCGTGCTCTAAAAAAGAAAAGTGGACAGCGACAACAGAGCTTTCAAATAGAATCAATGGACAGATTCTTACACGTTCATTCTTCCCACGGACAGTTCAAAACCGGTATGCGCGATTATTAAAAGCGGCAATGTGAAGCGCCAGTATGAGACAAGCACAAATTTTTTGACCAAACATACCCACTTAAATCCAGACTGAGGGCACAGAAAATAAACAATCTAAAAGCCCAATGTGATCGATCCAGCAGAATCCTAACAACAAGGGCTCACTTTTCTCACTAAGCAAGAGAAAGTGGGGAAGTGGGATATAAAAGGGAAAGAAAGAGAAAAGGAGGTGTTACAGCTGTTCAATTGTTAATATGTGTTGAGATTGTTTATTATAAAATGTGTTTAAACTTAAGATGTGAAAGGGAGTTAACTAAAAAGTAAAAGGGAAACTCAAGCTATACTTTTTATTTCATTTTTCTAAAATTAAGCACTTTATTTTGAGATGCACATTTTTCAAAAGCTCTCTGTTGTGTTGTATTTATTTATAATTTATTTTTAAATGCAGCCTTTATTTTATTTAAATTGATCATTTATTATTAGAGTACTTATTATTCATGATCCCTACAGTTCAATATATAAACTACAATTCAATAATATTTCAACAATATTTATTGCAGTTGTCTGTTGACTAGGCTACTTACATATTTTCATACAACACAGTGGCACTGTGGCACTGAATAATAACGCTAGTTAGTCATTGTGATGTTGCGGACCTTTGCTTGACGAAATTTTCTCTAACTGGACCTCTTAGAATTTTAATTGAATACCCCTGATATATATTATTAGTGCTGTCAGTTAAACACGTTATTAACGGCGTTAACGCAAACCCATTTTAACTGCGTCAATTTTTTTATCACACGATTAACGCGCCGGCCAAAGAGTAACTAGTGTTACGTTTTGAGTGGATGGCGAGAGCGAGACGCCGAAATGGATGCCAATAAGATTCTGAATGGAAAGTTTACTTTCGGAAAGTTTCATTTTAAAAAGTTGCCAAATGGTTCCATTGACAAGACCAAAGTGATCTGTGTGTTTTGCAGTTGTGAACTGAGCTATCATCGCAGCACGTCCAGTCTAAAATACCACTTGATGGCCAAGCACACACACAGCTGATGCGAATTCTCCGCCCCCTCGTCAAAGGCAGGCGGCAATGGATTAGAGCTTAGATTCTCTGCCCGAGCCCGAACTTGACCGGGCCGATATTTCCCGTCACTATCCTCTGGCCGAGCCGGGCCCTTGATCTAGAGACGTGCACTCCCAACGCAATAGAGTGCGGTGCGGGACTAGATTTGACGGCCGAGTGCGAGCACGGGCTAGAAATATCTATGAATAAAACTTAAAAACGAATACATTTTTATTCATATGTTGCAGAAAAGCAACAAGAACAACTAAAACAAAATAAAAACGATTCACAGGCCAGAGTTTCTTTTTATAACATGTTTGCAGCGTTGAGCGATGTAGCCAATCACAGACATATGTGTTGATTTCTTGAAACCAATGGCCAATCAGAAGCATTTACGATGGATTCCCCTCACTGCTCAAAACTGACTTTTTGTTCAGCTGAATTCTGTTTGCTGGCAAATCCTCTAATTATAACCACCAAAGTGTATATTTTATGAAAGATTCATTGTGCAGTCAGCTTCACTGATAATAACAGATGTGTGAGATCGCGATGAACTGATGTCAGCTTTTTAGGAATTTTTAAGGTAGCGCACTATGCGCACATTCAGTAATGCCAAACCATGCACGCAGTAGCCCGCTTGCTTTATGTTATAACAGTGGTTTGTGTGTTAATGCTTTAATAACAAATAATTTATCAGGAGCATTTATGCTGATGTGTATGGTGGCGACACGTAGGCTAACTTGAAAGTATTTGGAGGTAGCATACAGAAAAAGTCTATTTGCGGGTGGGAGCGGGACAAAACATAAATGTTGCGGGCGGGAGAAAGTAGTTAGAAAACATAGATTACATAGAAAGTAGTTGAGAACATCAGTTATAACGACCCACGTATTAAAAAAATTGTCTGGTTTAAATCAGGCTCGGGCTCATAATTACAGTTAATGTGTCGGGCCAGGCTAGGACACAACGGGTAGGGCCGGGTAGGGTCGGGCTTGATTTTTTTGGGCCCGATTCAGACTTCAGACAGAAGCACATGGATACCACAGCTAAGAACAAACTTACTGCCGATCCACTTTTCCATGTCATGTTGATAAGAGCAATGAGAAAAAAATAATGTGACAAAAAGAAATCCAGGGACATTTAGAATAGATAAAAATGTGCAATTAATTGCGATTAATCGCAAATTAACTATGACATTAATGCGATTAATCATGATTAAAAATTTTAATCGTTTGACAGCACTAATATATATATATATATATATATATATATATATATATATATATATATATATATATATATATATATATATATATATATATATATATATATATATATAAAGGGGGCGCTGTCATTGTGCTTAAACTTCCTAAAGGACAACATGGATGAAACGTCTTGCCTGGATGCTTTGGCCTTGGCTGATGCCTACAGTCTGGAGGATCTGTGCGGTTCCAGTAGCACTGGGAGCGGGGCGGTTAGGACCGGTAACATGGGCACTGTAACAAGGACGCTAAAGATGAATACAAAAATAATTATTATTATTATTATTATTATTATTATTAATTAATAATAAAACTAATAGCGCTTACAACCATTGCCAGCGAGCAGAGTTTTTCTGCTCAATCCACATATCTACCCAGCGCTTGTGCACGATCATTAAGAAATTAACATCTGAAAGTGTAATTGTGCTTGAAGAATGAACATGTTCTTACTTTAGAGGTCGTGTGTTTCTGTCCTGAGTCTGATGTTTATGTCTGCAGATTTACAGACACCCCATGTCTCCCGGAAGTTCCGTGAGTCACCCGCATATTGATAGCATCTCCCTGATGCCCGCAAATTAGTTCAAATCTCCCGGAATCTATAACGCGCGTGCGAGACAGAACATACTGCGCGCATAACAAACATAGCGCGCGCGCGCACGCACGACAGAAATGGAAACACACCTTGCGAGTGTCTCTCGCGCTCTCCTGTGCGCTCGCTATGTATGCGCGCAGTTTAAGTCAACCAGCCTGTGGCACTGCTGAGGTGTTATGGAGGCCCAGGATGCTTCGATAGCAGCCTTAAGCTCATCCAGAGTGTTGGGTCTTGCATCTCTCAACTTTCTCTTCACAATATCCCACAGATTCTCTATGGGGTTCAGGTCAGGAGAGTTGGCAGGCCAATTGAGCACAGTAATACCATGGTCAGTAAACCATTTACCAGTGGCTTTGGCACTGTGAGCAGGTGCCAGGTCGTGCTGAAAAAAAAATCTTCATCTCCATAAAGCTTTTCAGCAGATGGAAGCATGAAGTGCTCCAAAATCTCCTGATAGCTAGCTGCATTGACCCTGCCCTTGATAAAACACAGTGGACCAACACCAGCAGCTGACATGGCACCCCAGACCATCACTGACTGTGGGTACTTGACACTGGACTTCAGGCATTTTGGCATTTCCTTCTCCCCAGTCTTCCTCCAGACTCTGGCACCTTGATTTCCGAATGACATGCAAAATTTGCTTTCATCCGAAAAAAGTACTTTGGACCACTGAGCAACAGTCCAGTGCTGCTTCTCTGTAGTCCAGGTCAGGCGCTTCTGCCGCTGTCTCTGGTTCAAAAGTGGCTTGACCTGGGGAATGCGGCACCTGTAGCCCATTTCCTGCACACGCATGTGCTCCAGACTCAGTCCACTGCTTCCGCAGGTCCCCCAAGGTCTGGAATCGGTCCTTCTCCACAATCTTCCTCAGGGTCCGGTCACCTCTTCTCGTTGTGCAGCGTTTTTTTGCCACACTTTTTCCTTCCCACAGACTTCCCACTGAGGTGCCTTGATACAGCACTCTGGGAACAGCCTATTTGTTCAGAAATTTCTTTCTGTGTCTTACCCTCTTGCTTGAGGGTGTCAATGATGGCCTTCTGGACAGCATGAATGCGGTTTTGAGTAATGAAAAAGGCTGGGAGTTTTTAAAAGCCTCAGGAATCTTCTGCAGGTGTTTAGAGTTAATTAGTTGATTCAGATGATTAGGTTAATAGCTCGTTTAGAGAACCTTTTCATGATATGCTAATTTTTTAAGACAGGAATTTGGGGTTTTCATGAGCTGTATGCCAAAATCATCAGTATTAAAACAATAAAAGACCTGAAATATTTCAGTTGGTGTGCAATGAATCTAAAATATATGAAAGTTTAATTTTTATCATTACATTATGGAAAATAATGAACTTTATCACAATATGATAATTTTTTGAGAAGGACCTGTATTTTCGCTGTGTTGGTCATTGTTGCTGTAGTTCTTTGGAAACATGTTAATTTGAATGTGAGTGAAGGATCTGTATGTATTTTGTATTTCTAGAAATTCACAGGAAAAATCTACCTCAGTATTTGCATTTTCTATTCTTATCATTTGTTTCCATGTTCTTTCACCATCAATACTGTCAGTGACCAGTAGCATGTTTCTGCATCCCAAACACAATATTTAAGACACACTCTGTGTCTCTATCAGCACAATATCTCTTCATGTTTAATTCTGTGTCATGATGAACGTTATATGCACACAATCTAATGGCCAACAACAGACATGTGCAAAGAAACGAAACGAAACAAAATGACCACAGCAGCAACACACAACTCTTTAAAGGGGTGGTTGATTGCGATATAAATATAAATATATATATAAAGCCTGCACTTATTTGATCAAAAATACAGAAAAAATAACAATATTGTGATATATTATTACAATTTAAAATAATTGGATTTCAATTTATTATACTTTAAATTGTCATTTATTTCTGTGATGCAAAGCTGAATTTTCATGATCATTACTATCACATGATCCTTAAGAAATCACTCTAATATGATAATTCATTATCAAAGTTGGACACAGTTCTGATGCTTAATATTTTTTCATAACCTGTGATACTTTTTTAGGATACTTTGATGAATAAAAATAAAAAAAGAATGTTTTAAAAATATAAATATTTTGTAACAACAATATACACTACTGGTCACATTTGGGGTCAGTGATTTTTTTTCTTTCTTTTTTTGAAATAAATCAATATTTTTATTCAGCAAGGATGTGTTACATTGATAAAAGTGATAGCAAAGAAGATTTATTTTATTAGAAAATATTTATTTTGAATAAATGCAGTTTTTTAACCTTTTATTCATCAAAT
This sequence comes from Chrosomus eos, assembly GCA_036326025.1. Taxonomy (NCBI): domain Eukaryota; kingdom Metazoa; phylum Chordata; class Actinopteri; order Cypriniformes; family Leuciscidae; genus Chrosomus; species Chrosomus eos. The sequence continues at coordinate 5,297,844 of CM070818.1, read as the reverse complement.
ATATTAGGCAGCAGAACTGTGCTAACACTCATGATGATTTAGAATATTAGAATGATTTCTGAAGGATCATCTGATAGACTGGATGTCATGTGACACTAAAGACTGGAGTAATGATTCTGAAAATTCAGCTTTTGCACCACAGAAATAAATAATTTAAAGTGTAATACATTGAAAACCAATTATTTTAAATTGTAATAATATATCACAATATTAAAAAATATCTGTATTTTTGATCAAATAAATGCAGCCTTAATGAGCAGAAGAAACTTCTTTCAAAAACATTAAAAATTGCAATAATGAATATATAATATAATATATAATAAATAGAAATAATGTTTCCAAACTTTTGGCCTGTACTGTAAGGTAAAAAACTGCCATGAAATCATAGTATCTTACTCATATGCAATTAGATATCTTACCTTTTATCCTCCTCTCTTCTTTTTGGCATCAGGAAACTTTCACCGTGTCTAGAACTGGCACGAGCTGCCAGGCCCGTTTCTACCAGCCTGAGTGTAAGTGCCCTCAAACAGAAAGCAATGCTGTACATTGGATGCGGCGAGAGGCGACGCTACACAACAGACAAATTACCAACAACTGATTGATTACCTTCACTCATTCTGGCGCCCCTATGGATGAGTGGCGCCCTTAGCATTTGCCTATACCGCCTATGCCGCGGGCCGGCCCTGCATGAAAACCTCCAGGCCTGCAATGACTATGACTAGACATGAAACGGATTAGGTTAAAAAAAGGTCCTTTCATACTAAAACTTGGACATAAAATTTTTTATTGGACATAAAAAACTATGTCCAAAAGACGTCTTTTTAAAGTCTTTGTCACAAAAGTCGGACGTTGAAAAGACGTCCACTGAGGAGCCAGAATAAAAGTTTTTATGACGTCTTTTTTTGACGTGTTCTGCGCTTCTGATATAGAAAAGCTAAAGTAAAATAAAGGGGACCAAGAGCCCAACTAAAGCAAACACTGATCACCACAATGGTGACACTTCAAATGAAACAAATATCAACATCTAAACCTCTGCTAATTCTCACTAAGATCATCTGACAGCAATAGTCAAAGTAATGACGTCTATATGAGATCATAAATGATGTTGAAAATATGTCCACAATGGCCACATTTGAACTAGTTTTTAACCTTGTACGAAGAGGGTCCATGAACGTCTATATCAGACGTGCAGAACACGTCAAAAAAAGACGTCATAAAAACTTTCATTCTGGCTCCTCAGTGGACGTCTTTTCAACCTCCGACTTTTGTGACAAAGACTTTAAAAAGACGTCTTTTGGACATCATTTTGCTCAGTGGGTCATATTTATATAACTTTTTTGCCCGTTTTACAATGTATTATAATATGACATATTCGGGTGCATCTACTGGGAAGGATTGAGGCTGTGGCTGGATCCGAAATCACATAATCTCTGAGTAGATATTTATGAACAACTAAATAATTCACAACCATCCTGTATATGCATGTGTGTGTTACGAATGTAATTCAGAAGGAATTCAGCTCAATTAATTTTGTTCGCATCCAATAGTGTCATGTACTGACAAACTAAAAACCAATAATATTATTGATTATTAAGTCTCCTTCAAAACCAAACTAAGCAAGCCAAAGTAGACAGTGAGAGTAATAGAATAATAGTAGCATTAGTCAAGTCAAGTCCCCTTTATTTATATAGCGCTTTTTACAATACAAATTGTTTCAAAGCAGCTTTACAGAGATAACAGGAAAACAATGTTGTAATAGTATTGTTAAATTCAAAATTAAATGTCCCCAACTAAGCAAGCCAAAAGCCAATGGCGACAAAGGCGAAGAGAGGCGTAAAAGGCAACAGTGGCAAGGAACCAAAACTCCATCAGGTGACAGAATGGAGAAAAAAACCTTGGGAGAACCCAGGCTCAGTCGGGGGGCCAGTCCTCCTTTGGCCAACGAACGAACAGTGTATGATTATGATTTAGGCAGCATAATAGGGCAGGAGTCAGATGTGATCAGAACTTTCACGATATTTATCCAGTTCATCTGGTTAGGGTCAGAGTCATCACACCGGTGTGGATATGAGTGTGTTGAGGTGTCCATGAGGCCTTCACAGTGTTCATGAGGCACTTCGGGATGCGTTGTCGTCGTGTCCATGTGATGGTCCTTCATCAGATCTGGATATGCCCTGGATCCGGCGGTCTGCGGTAAACCTCGGGATAAACAGAGAGACTAATATTAGCGTAGACGCCATCCTTCTTATGATGTACAAAGTAAATCAGGATTTATGGGAAGTGTTCCCGGTTCCAGCTGATCTAATCTATGCAGCCTAACATTGAATTATAGAAATCTATAATGTGTTATGTGTATGCTAAGCCAAAGAGATGTGTTTTTAGTCTAGATTTAAACTGACAGACTGTATCTGCTTCCCGGACCGTGTTAGGAAGATTGTTCCAAAGTTTTGGTGCTAAATAGGAAAAGGATCTACCGCCAGCAGTCGATTTAGATATTCTAGGTATTATCAACTGGCCAGAATTTTGAGATCGCAATAGACGTGAAGGACTATAATGCGTTTAGAGCTCGCTCAAGTACTGGGGAGCTAAACCATTTAGTGCTTTGTAAGTAATCAGCAATATTTTAAAATGTATACGATGTTTAATAGGCAGCCAATGCAGTGTTGACAGAACTGGGCTAATATGGTCATACTTCCTGGTTCTGGTAAGAACTCTAGCGGCTACGTTTTGAACCAGCTGTAGTTTGTTTATTAAGCGTGCAGGGCAAGTTTTATGGATTAGGAGCATTAGGAGTTATAACGTAGTTAGGCTATTAGTTAGGTCATTACGGTGGAAATGGGACAACAGAGACTGGAAAGAGTTCCTCTTGGCTTCCTCTCACTGTGAGAGTCATTCGGTTGAAGCCCATTCTGTGTTTAGTCGAAATTAAGTCACAATAAAATGGCATCGCAAAACTGTGCTTAAAAAAAATAAATGTAAAAATCGAGAATCAAATCGAACCGTGACCTTAGAATCGAAAATGTAATCGAATCGGGGATTTGGAGAATCGTGACACCCCTAGTGTTTAGAATGGTGGAAGGTTGTAGGCCCATCAGCCTCTAGGCTCAGGGCTAGGCTCAGATTCATCTCAGTCTGAGAGTTTTTATACTGAGTCTTTGGCTGCCCAGATTTATAGATATACATACATGTAACGGATTTATTACTTATAATTTAGTTCTCCATTTTATGGACTAATTAAGAAATCAGAAGATCACTTTGTTCGACTACGGAGATGTTGGGTAATTGCTGACAGGAGACCATAATTAAGGTAAGTATATATAATTTGTATAAATGTTTGCTTAACTGCACAGGCCTTTCCCTTTTTAAAAGTAAACACAATAAAATAAATAAACAATTAAAAGTAAATTACATCTATACGATGAAGAGAAATACAGTCCTTCCAGAAAAACGCGGAGTTTTTTTGTGATTGTTGCGGGCAAAAATCCTAGATTACGCGGCCCGTTTTCTTTAAAAATGCGATGGAATATGCGGGATATTTATGCAACTTTTTGCGATGAAATTGCGGGAACTTGCAAAAATTTCGGTTTGATGAAAAAGAGAGAAAAAAAAAGTGATTCCCCAGACACCATGTTCTCACTAGGCTACCTTAATGTGAAGAGTCATTTCTTATTACTTCCTATGATAAGCAAGCATACTACATCACAGAAAGTGCTGGAAATATTTAATTTCTCATCTTGTTTTATTCCAGCCTGTAATGAGTGGAAATAAGGTGTGGCCCCTTTAAAAGCTCCCTGTTGAACTGTCTGCCGCCATGCGCCTCGAACAGTGTTCAGTAGACACCCCATGTTCGATGTTTGATGCTACTTCTTTTATCATATTTTGTTTATTAAGTAACGATGTGGACGGAAGAACGTGTGACAGACAGTTATACGAGTTCGATTTGGGAATAAAGTGCGAGTTGTGAGATGCCAATCGCCTCCGTGAGTCTGTCTGTCAATAACTTCAGCTGTGAGCTATCCCTGTTTTTCTTCTTAAATATTTAAAAATAAGGTGTGCTCCTGTTTTACAGCTTTTCGATGATGTTCACGTCACGTAATTACGTCACTTCATAACGTTCCCATGCCAACAGGGGGAAATGGCTGCTCTTGTGTGAAGCAAACGCAACATTTTTCAACTTTCTGCCAAGATATATATGTGACTTTTTGCGACGAAAATGCGGGGATTATGAAATCATGCAAGCCCCGCATATTTTGCGCGGAAATCAGCAATTTATGCGGCAAAATTGCGGAGTATTTGAAAAAATGCGACCCCCGCATAAATATGCGGACTTTGGCTGATTTTGCATTGAATTCAGCGATCGCATAATCGCGTTTTTCTGGAGGGACTGGAAATAAAATACCAATCACTGAGCAAATCCGTGTCAGTTTCTCTCCTCGACCCAGAAGCACGGCAGTGAGCTCTCCGTCTCCACCTGCTGTTCAATCGCTCCAGCTCTCCCTCCTCGGATAGCCACTGGCGTCACCGCTCTTTTGCTGCCTGACCTCCTCAGCCCCACGATCCCCCTCAGCAGCGACGGCTCTCCCACAGCGTTCCCTCCTTACTCCCGGGCTTCGGCACCGATGTAGCAAAGTATGTTGTTATGGGAAGAAGGAGGCGGCAACCGGCGGACATTCAATACATTTTAATAATCAGAAATTAAATAAACACAAAGTGAAAGTAAAAGCGACAGCCCCTCATGGACGACTGCCACACACAAGATTAAAATAATATCAGATTTGTCTAAATTTTACTTAATAAGACATTTACTTGCTATGGTTAAATAAATGCTCAGTGATATCTTCCAAATATTTTTTATTTATGTTTGGCAATTTGTTTCTCTATATAGTGTTATAGTGTGTGTTTCAATTATGCGTGTTACAACTTACCCCTCATTAGTTTGTGCCTCGCTCACCCCTACTTTGTAACGTAGTAACTTGAGTAGTTTTTCAGCAAACAACTTGCTTGAGTTATGCAGGAAAATTATTATTTTTTTTTTTTAAGGTAAATTATTTCGTAAGTAGCAATATTTGTACTTAAGTAAAATGTTTCTTTTCACCACTGCACAATAGTTAAAATGAAAATATACTTTTAAATAAAAAATTACAAAGTTTGCAAATTTAGCAACGTCTCGTTTAACAACATTCACTTCCACCTTCATGAACTTAGAAGGATTCAGCTCTGAATCAGCACACACTTATAGTGTAACTTTCTGTTGTTTCAATAAAACTAACAGATGAATAAGACTGAAACATAATGAAATATGACTAGAACAATAACACTCTGTTTCTCCTGTTTCACGTCAGAAATGTAAATATTGTTCATCCTGAAAGTCTAAATGTGGACATAAACAAATGAGTGATGATGATGTGTTTACATTCAAATGTGTTCATGTTTTATAAACAAACAAATAACAGCAGGAATATGAATTGAAACAAAATACAAAAATTCAAAAAAAGATTAATTCGAAGAAATGTAACATTGTTTTAATGCCCGCATTCCAGCCAATCAAAATCAAGTCTTTTTTGACAGAGGAAATAAATACATGTTTATTCTGAAACAGCAGCAGAAGATGATGATATTATTTCAGTGAGATAATGAGAGTCTAATAATCTTTACTAACATTAGAAATGAGCTTCAGGGGAATGAAAGCACGATAAGAGCACTTAAAGTCTTTATCTCGTCTCTGTTGTGAATGTCTGTCGTGTCTCCTCCTCAACACCAGCGGTCTCGGCTCTCAGAAGAAGAAAAGAAGAAATATAAGAGCAAAAAAAGTTTTCAAACCCTCTTCTCAACACAAACTCTCTCTATAGTCAAACTCACTCCTTCATCTCACACACGTTTCTTTCTCTTTGAAGTAACCAGTATCACCAGTCTTCACTAATGAACTCGACACTCATCAATCAGGGGCCGTATTCACAAAGCATTTTATCTTACCACTAGGAGTACTCCTAAATCGCACTAAAATATTTTAGCTAGGAGTTTTCTCTTAAAAGTTATTCACAACGCCTTTCAGACCTACTCTTAGTAAGGAAAAATGACAACTCCTAAACTAAGAGTGAGTCTTCGTTGCTATGGATGACGTCAATTCTCATGCACGAGCTTCCTCGCAATGATCACGGTGATTGGTTGTTAGATGACAGGGCCATCATGCGGAACAAAACGCAACAAATCATGGAATTACGACATCTAAATATGTGCGTCCTACACAAAATAATAATAGTAATGTCATCGAAATGCATATATAAATGACACGTGTGTGCAGGTCCCAGTGAAGTGTAATTCTAAAAAGGCAGAGAGAGAGAGAGAGAAAAGTCGTGAATTAAATTAAATTAAATCAAGGTAGCCTAATACCCCAATGAAAACCGGCACTTGCCTAATAATGAAAAACGACACTTGCATTAACCCTCTGAGACCGACGGCATAGTCAACGACGCCACACGACTCCTCCGATAAATATTGATATTATTTGATGAAAAATTTATCGATTTTCTTACTGTTTTTAGCAGCAGAAAGCTAACGAGCTAGCCGTCACGGGGGTGTCTTTGGTGTCTTTCTAGCCTTTACAGAAGGTTTTCTATCCAGCCTGGAACTTGTGCGTCCTTTCAGAGTGTTTCAGCAATAAATCCAAATGCGTATATCCAAGTTTTGATCACTTGATGACCATAATTTATAAATTTTCCGTCATTTTTGCCGCTAGCTGGTTGCTAGCTGTCATTTTGGACATCTTGCGATGCTTTGCGCGAGGTTGTTGACCAATGACAGGCTGATCCGTCGTCCACGTTGGTGTGCGTCATTACGCATGAACCAAGGGTTGTATTAGGTGTGTTCGACATCGGCTGCGGCTGGATGTAAGCGATCGGCGAGAGTAGCTGCGTGCAGGCGGGGAGGAGCTGCAAACGGAGACGTGAAGTCGGACACTTTCTGGTTCCCGTAGTGAACGCTCACGTGGTGTTTGTATACTTTACCACAGCTGAAGTGAAATAAATGCAATACTTGCCAAATACCCAGATGTTTCAGAGACATTTTCATTCAATACTTTATGTACTGCTTCATACAGCGTTTGTTTGAACAAGAATAAAGTTCAACATAAGCCTACAGCTCCTATCAACGTTTTTTAATCAGTTTTATTTTGATAAACATAACACAGTGCATCCCGACTACATGAAAAGAGTGTTTACTGTTATAAAAAACTGATTTGTGAGCTTAAGTGGAACTAAATGTGTGAGAATAAACATGAAACGCACGTGATCGTTGTCATGCGGTGAATCCGGCGAATCGTGGAACAGTTGTGTCGTCATCAGCGCTCATGCAGCCCAAAGCAGCCGCTCTTCAGAAGATGCGCTGGCTGAGTTCTCCGGCTACTCTCGAATCGCTCTCGCGGAACTTTGATGGCATACATCACAGTCACGTGGCGTCGGCGCTGTATCAAGTCGGACAAAATTTCTAACCGGCATGCACTGCTTCAAGTCAGCCGCCGATCGGTCTGCGCAGAGCTGCATGAAGTCGAACAAGCCTATTGTGGAGAGAGAGAGACGCACGACACAGTGGTTTCGAGGAGAGAGAGAGAGAGAGAGAGAGAGAGAGAGAGAGAGAGAGAGAGAGAGAGAGAGAGAGAGAGAGAGAGAGAGAGAGAGAGACACAGAGAGACGCGAGTTTTGAAGAATACACAGAGAAACACGGAGAATAATGGATCGTCAGATATTGAGAAACATGTATCTAAATCAAGCCCTGGCCTTTTTTGATGCCATGGAGGATGATGGATTTTCTGGAGAAGAGAGCTTTTTGACTGATGAGGAACTAGATTACCAGAATGGTCTAGACCCTGCTGAAGAGTAAGTTCCATTTATTTATTTACTGTAAAAGTATAAAAATAAACTAATATAATAAAATATAAATTTTCTAAATATGTAAAAATAAGTTCTGTAAAAGTAGTATTTCGTTTTTCTATGTTTGTTACAGAGTTGTGGTTTACAATTTGTCTCTCAGCCATTGTTTGTCTGAGTTTACCTACACTCTAAGAAATAAATCCGTAAAATAACAGAAACAGTACTGGCAGCTCATTACCCGGACTTTGTCCCGTAATTAAAAAACGGAAATTTTCTGTTAATTCACAGTGTGCCCACTGAAAATAAAACAGAAATGTTCTGTTATTTAATGGTGTATCTATAGTAAAAGACCGGACACTTTCTGTCATTTAATGACGTATTTATAGTAAAAAAAACAGGACCCTTTCTGTTATTTAATGATATAACTACAGTAAAAAAACGAAAATATTAAATAAATCCGTAAAATAACAGAAAATGTACGGGCAGCTCATTACCCGGACTTTGTTCCGTAATTAAAAGATGGAAAAATTCTGTTAATTTATGGTTTTCCTACAGTAAAAATAAACAGATGAATTTAGGCAATATACCTACAGCAAATAGAAATTTTACTTTTCTGTTGGTTAACAGTGTAATGATAACTCTTGTTGAAAACATTTCAAACAAATCTTCTGTGATTAAAAAAATATTTTTATTTACTTATAGATCTACAACAATTCCATGAAAACAAAAATATAAAGGAAAAAAAAAACACAAAGGGAAAAGTATATATAATTTATCATCTCTAAATTGTTTGCAAGTCTGCTAATTCATGACACTTTGTTAACATTACAACAATAGCATCCACTGAATAAATTATTTTAAAATGTGTGAGGGAAAAAGGTTTTTCAGAGGAACATGGATTAGGAACTCTTCTTGTCTTCAGGTAAGATGAAGGCTGTAAAAGAAATACAAAACACTATTACTGACGTACAGAATGTGTCAAAACAAAGAAAACAAAGATTCTAGGTGGGAAAAACTCACTCACCAAGAAATGTGTAGTAAATTCTTCATACCCACCGGACTGATTGGACCAGGTCCTGGTAGGACTGCAGACTCGGGTTTAGCCACCAAAAACTACAGAGGGGAGAGAGTGGCCTATCCATCAAGATGTTTCAAATTTAGTTGCAGTGTACTGTAATGGTTCTGTCTGCGGTTAACCGTACCTGTCTGTCTCGCGGCGAGAGGCCTGCATCACGGCCCAGCTGTCCCTCCAGGTTGTCGTTGCTCTCTCCGTGCCGACACAGGTAGAGGGTTCAGGGCTGGACGTAGATGTTCATCAGGTAGATTATCCTGGATCTGTTTGATGAGGAAGTGCTGATCCCGGTCTATCGCCTAGATGAAGGAGTGATCGGTATGTTCAGTTAAAGTTCCATTTTGAGATTTGACAAAAGCTAAAACTTTACATGGTTTTTCGAAGTTGTTCATACAGGAACTTCAGCAGTCTTGGAGGAATGTGTTTACGTTTGGTTTCCTTCATCTCAGTCTTTTCGACCTTCGTTCAGGATTTCTGCACAGAAAAGTTGGATATGAAGAAAAATATAGATACATTTTAGCTACACAAGAAATAAAATGAAGGAAAATGAACTACAAAGTATCATGCAGACCAAGTTGAGGTTGAAAAACAATTGTAAAGTATTTTACATTTGTTAAATTATCAACTATAAATAATCAGCCATCCCTAATTCTTTCAAATTCAAACACTGTATATAAAATGCTAAGACTTTTGTTTCCAGTGGACTCCAATTGCATGTCATGTTAGCTTGTCTGCTCAACTATACATTACAATATATATATATATATATATCCGTCCTTCGGATGAGACGTTAAACCGAGGTCCTGACTCTCTGCGGTCATTAAAAATCCCATGGCACTTCTCGTAAAGAGTAGGGGTGTAACCCCGGTGTCCTGGCCACATTCCACCCATTGGCCCCTGGCAATTATGGCCTCCTAATAATCCCCATCCATCGAATTGGCTCTATCACTCTCTCTCCTCTCCAACTATAGCTGGTGTGTGGTGAGCGCACTGGCGCCGTTGTACTGTGGCTACCACACTGGTGCTGGTTGAGAAGAGAACCCCTGATATGATTGTAAAGCGCTTTGGGTGTACAGAAGTACATATGAAAGCGCTATATAAATGCCTCATTCATTCATATGTTTAATTATTATCAACTAAATAAACAGAAACACAATAACAATCTATAATTCATTTAATTAAAAATGTGTTGCTTACCTTTATATGAACTCCAGGAAAAGTGCCATTTTCTTCAGGTATTTTGTAGCTCACTGCCTCAATGGGGTAGAGATGTGGTCAATAATAACTTCTTGAATGACAGCAATCCTGAATGTCCACCACCTTAAACAAAAAAGATATTACAAAATGATATTACATTTATAAAGATATTACATTACACGATCACTTCAGAAAACCGCTTTAAAGGGGTAGTTCACTTTAAAATGAAAATTGTCATCATTTACTCACCCTCATGTTGTTTCAAACCTGTATGAATTTCTTTCTTCTGCTGAACATAAAGGAAGATATTCTGAAGAATGTCGGTAACCAAACAATTAACTGGAGCCATTGACTTCCATAGTAGGAAAAAAAAAATACTATGGAAGTCAATGGCTCCAGTTAATGGTTTGGTTACCGACATTCTTCAAAATATCTGTGTTCAGCAGAAGAAAGAAACTCATACAGGTTTGAAACAACTTGAGGGTGAGTAAATGATGACAATTTTCATTTTAAAGTGAACTATCCCTTTAAACATCCCATACAAAAATGTAATATATGGCCATATATGTACTTATATTTTAAATAGTATGACATATATCTATACATATATTTGACTTATCTGAGAACACAATATATGCCTATGACATATATCTATACATATATTTGACTTATCTGAGAACACAATATATGCCTGCAACATATATGAACATTTATGTGTCCAAACATGTGAAGAAAATATTTGAGTTCATCCATATATGATACCATATATCTGCATATATTACAGTATAGTATTGGTTTCTCACATATATGGACAACATTAAGTATAAATATGTGACATACATATTTGTTTTACACATATTTAATAAATGTATGTAAACATACATGGATGTGATACTGATGCATTTTTAAAGCTGTGGCATATGGTTATGGTACTTTGTGGATTTTGTCAAAAATGACAAAGAAAAACTGCATTATTGTATTAAAAATACTATATTTGGTATATACAGACACAGCATCTCCAACTATATAGGCATTTAATTACAAGGTATTCAAATACACTCTCAGAAATTTTTTTTACACAGTACAAATAATGTTCCTCAAAGAACAGTTTTGTACCTTTTCAATAATAGTACCTTTAATGGTACAAAAACATCTGACTGTCTGTTTGGTACCTTTTAGGAAATGAAGGTACTTCGACCAAATTACTGTTTCATTCATGATTGGTTGATGTGTTGAGTATTTGGCATAGCAACAAGACGCTGATTGGCTGAAATCGCTTCAGCTACCGAATTTACCGAAAACTGACAACGGGAAGCAGCACGACTGCAGCGCGGTCGAGTTTATTTTAAATATCAAACGTATCAAACTTGTAGAATACGACATTTAAAGGTGAGTTCTGACCATTTATGTTTATATTTAGTTCACAAGTCGAAAATAAAAAGGTTTCAGTCACTTATTTAGCGAGTTAAATTAGCTTTGCACCAAATGATTTTTAGCCATTTGATATGTATAAAGTTAACGTTACACTTTTTTATATTTTTAATATAATTATTGACTAGTATAAGTCATCGCGTGTACATTATGACGTTTTTTTCTCCATTATCCCTGTTAACTTTGCTATTAGGCACAACAACATATGAACTGATTGGCGCTGCAGCCGTTATTGCATTTTCAAATAGACCGGAGAGCGGGAAGCCGATTAGCAGCACGAGCGCGGAGCACCACCACAACCATGGCTGCCCTCTTTATCGTCAGAAGAACTTTAGAGGCTGGACTCGAAATACAAGACAAAGATAAGAGGACACGCAAAGGTGGGTTTTATGTTTATGTTTAACCAATTAAAAAAAATGTGTAAAACGTTACAGCTACTCAACATGACAATAGCGAGTTAGCTTAACGTTAATGTACGAATCCAGTCGGTGATATTATTAGCCGTCTGCAAATATATTTAAAATCAATTGAGTTTCTGTGTCGTCGTAAATTAAACATTTAATACGTAATTGTTGTAAATGAATGCTCAACCAGAGGTGCCATGTTGGTGTATTTTACATTAGTCCACAATACTTTATGCCGTTGTTGAAGAACGTGATTGAATGCCACCGAACAGTGCACAGATAGTTTATCACATTGTGTTTAAATGAATGCGATTACCTGATTCTGCCCTAAGTCACATGTCATTAATTTTATCATAGAACTTTGTTGAAACTCAGCAAATGTGTCTTTGATTTTTAGATCATGAAGATGCTGGGAAAAACTGCCTGGTCTCACTGATCATCACGCATCTGAGAGTCTGACTTCATCCTCAGCTGTGAGGCAAGTATCAGTACAATAGGTTATTTGTTAAGATTATTAATCTTAATCTTGTGACATTCTTTTTTCTGATGAGGTTGAATTTTTATTCCTATGACAAAATGTTTGCCATAATGACAGTGATGTCAATCTTGATAAAGCACAGTAAAACTGCACTTCAAATGAAATCTGAAAGATTTCTGTCACTTAATTGAAAGTATATTCACAAAAAATGAAATGTAACATGCAAAATGGCAAAGCAATGTGTAAAATGGCAATGTATTTCTGTTTTTATATTTACATATTATACATGTGCAACATCTGGAGCAAAACAGTTATTCTGAATCAATAATATAATAAATTGGCATTACTACAGTACACTAGCTTTAACATAAAATTAAAAAATACATTTGAACATTTTATAAGTTTAAAAATTACAATTAAAATGTATTCCAGAAATTAGATGTTTAACATGTTCAAGCAAATATTATAGCAAAATGATAATTTAAGTTATTTTTCCTAGTTGCATTTACACTCAAAGTTAAAGCACTTTATGCAATGATTGACAGGGCGGGGCTTTGATCAGCTCGGAATCCTTTTTTTAAATCCAAATTGAATTTTGCTACGTTAATTGCGGGTATTTAATAAAAATGCAGTCGTAAGTGTCTTAACTGTGAGTGTGAATGTGGTTAAGAAAAATAGCATTTAAAATTATAATTTTGCTACAATTTTAGCTTGAACATGTTAAAGGGCAAAATTGTTCACCCAAAAATTTTAATTCTTTCATTAATTACTCAGCCTCATGTCGTTTCAAACCCGTAAGACTTTCGTTCATCTTTGGAACACAAATGAAGATCTTAATAATGAAATCTGAGAGCTTTCTGACCCCCCCATAGACAGCTAAGCAACTACCACTTTGACGCTTTAAAAAGTTCATAAAGTCAAGTCAAGTCACCTTTATTTATATAGCGCTTTTTACAATACAAATTGTTTCAAAGCAGCTTTACAGAGATAACAGGACAACAATGTTGTAATAGTATTGTTCAATTGAAAATTAAATTTATTTAAAGTGATTGTAAAACTAATCCATATGTATGGTTTAGTAAAAATTTTGTGAAGACATGATCACTTCCTTTATGATGAACAGGTTGAATTTAGGCTTTTATTCACATATAAGTATTCATCATTTCACACATCAGAAACGGTAAACAGAAGCTCAAGCATGTTCTCTTGACATGCGAGAACAAATGAGGTTCACTCTCGTGTGTTGCGCAGCACGTTTGAGAAAGAGCTTTGTTCTCAAGTGTCAAGCATGTTCGGTTGAGCTTCTGTTTATGTTCGCTAATCAATGTTTAAATGTGAAGAAAAGACTAAATTAAATCTGTTCATCATATAAAGCAATCATGTCTCTTCCGAAAATTTGAACTAAACTGCTCAATTTAAATGGATTGGTCTTACTATCTCTTTATGAACTTTTTGAAGCATCAAAGTTTTAGTTGCTTTGACTGTCAGTGGAGGGACAGAAAGCTCTCGATTTCATTAAAAAGATCTTCATTTGTGTTCTGAAGATGAACAAAAGTCTTACAGGTTTGGAACGACATGAGGGTGAATAATTAATGAAAGAGTTTTCATTTTTGGGTAAATTATCTCTAATCATTTTTTGTAATACATTTTAATTTTAATTGTGCAACTAGTACAAATTTTAAATGTATATGTTTAAATTATATGTTAAACAAGTATAAGAAATGGCTAATTTAATTTATAGTATTGAATTTGAATTGTCACCTAAACATTGCACATATGGTATGGAAAATGTCAATTTAAATAAGAAATAAATTGCCATTTTATATATTACATAGCTTTTTTCCATATTACATTTCTGTATGCTACCATACTAAAAAAAGATCGTAAAATAATTTGAATCGAACTGTTTAGTCCAAATTTAGGGTCAGAGCAGTAGTTGCATAGCTGTCAATGGAAGGACAGAAAACTTTCCCATTTCATTAAAAGATCTTCATTTGTGTTCCAAAGATAAACTAAAGTCTTACAGGTTTGAAACTACATGAGGGTGAGTAATTAATGACAGAATTTCCATTTTTGGGTGAACTAACCCTTTTATTTACTAAAAATATTGTCCATGGGACTTGTTTGTCTTATTTTTTTTAGTGAACATCTTGTCTTTCACCATACAGTAGCCCTAGCTCTACTTTGCACATTCAAGAGTGCATTAAAAATCCTGTTCACAATGGCCGTTCTGAAATTATTCTAAAGTTAAAGCAATATTTTTGTGTAAACACAATTTCTCAAATGTGGGAACAAGCTTATATTATAGAAGTGCAAAGTATGAATAGGAAAACTGTAAAATAGGGCTGCAGCTAACATTTTACTCTTCTGGGTATTTTAAATGAAGCTTTAAGTGAATCATTTAAAACTGTTTTTTTTGTGGAAAATGTAAAAATGCAGAAAGTTTTTTTTTTGTTGGTAAAACTGTTGTTTTCTTATCTGCATTTCAGTTCTTCCAGAAATGGGTCGGCATGCTATGGTTGATTAAATCTGTTTCCAGGATTCCTTAAAGGTATAGTTCAGCTAAAATTTTTAATTCTGTCATTAATTATGCACCTTCATGTCGTTCCAAACCCGTAAGACCATCGTTTATCTTCAGAACACAAATAAAGATATTTTTTATAAACTCCAAGAGCTTTCTGTTCCTCCACTTGTAGCCTGCGCAACTAATGGCGCTTTTCCACTGCATGGTACGCTCTCGGTTCGGTACGGTTCGATTCGGCGCGGAACGGTTCGGTTCGGCTTCGCTTTTCCACTGCGTGGTACGACTCGGCTCGGTACGGTTCGGTTCGCTAGCTCGGTTGCTTTTCCACTGCAGTTAGTACCCATTCAAAGTGGGTGGGACTGATCGTTACACTGTTTGTAGGTCCGGTGATAGCCGTGTGCGGCTAGCTGAGCTAGCTGCTACTTCTTGGAACACTTTTTCATTCTGTTTTGCCCCATCCAGCTCTCGCTGGACCCGCTCCTAGGCAACCAACGAGAGGAACGTCTGCACCTCGACCACGATTCAGCCATTTCCTTTTTAAAGTGTTGATCTCTTCTTTTTTTTTCAAGTAAGTAAAACACAGGTGCTACCGTGTTGGCTGTTGTCTACTGGTTATATGACTCTGTATAGCGGTTTAGTGTCTCGTGTCGCAAATCCAATGACGCTGGTAGTGACGATTCTGTCTGTCTGACCAATCAGTGATCTGCAGTGTTTCACGTCACATTTTAGTACCGGTACGGTACGCTTGGAACCTCAACAGACCAGGTACCATTTAAGCGCGCCGAAGCGCGCCGTACCGTACCGTACCATGCAGTGGAAAAGCACCACAAGTGAGCCGTACCGAACCGAACCGTACCGTACCATGCAGTGGAAAAGCGCCAAAGCGTGCCGTACCGAACCGAACCGTACCGTACCATGCAGTGGAAAAGCGCCATAATACATCCAAGCCCCAGAAAGGTAGTAAAGACACCAGTAAAGTAATCCATGTGACTCCAGTGGTTTAACCTCAATTTTATGAAGCGATGCAAGTGCTTTGTTTTGCGATAATTAAAAAAAACATAATTTACCTCTATATTTACAAAATGATATTATCTAAAGCACATTCACGGAACAACACCCGGTCCTGAGTCAACACAATACGCATGTGTCGTAGTGCTCTCCCTAATGGATTGCATTGCTACTGGTTAGTAATTTTGTAAATAAAGTGGTAAGTTGTGGTGGGTTTTTTTTGTGCAAAAAACAAAGCACCTGCATTGCTTCATAAAATGGTTTAAAGCACTGCAGTCACATGGATTACTTAAATGATGTCTTTCCTATCGTTCTGGGCCTTGAATGTGTTAGTTGCATTGCTCCCAATGAAGGCACAGAAAGCTCAGAATTTCATTAAAAATATCTTCATTTGTGTTCCGAAGATGAACAAAGGTCTTATAGGTGTGAAATGACATAAGGGTGAGTAATTAACTAAATAATTTTAATTTTTGGCTGAACTAACCCTTTAAGCAAAATTGTCCAATGTGTTGAGGTTGGCTAAGCTGAAACCTGTTATAGAAGCACAGTACATGGATGACAAATGAGATGTTGCAGGATTTGTAGTTCACCCAAACAATGAAACGGTTGATGGGCCCCATTGACTTCCATAGTTTGAATAAAATAGAAAATAGCAACAAATTCTATGGAAGTCAATGGGGCACATCAACTGTTTAATTTTTAAAGAACTCAAACTTAGAACAACTTGAGGGCGAGTAAATGACTGAATTTTCAGTTCTAGGTGAACTATCCCTTTAAGTCTAGAGGCCAAATTTTATCTCGTCATGGGAGTTTAAATATAATCAATTTACTTCTGTCTTTTCTAATACTGATTCTTCATTTTGTTCAGGAAGAAACCGGCTACATCACAATCCACTGTGCAGATTTTGGGACCGTCTTGACTGGACGTGTCTTCAGTGAGAGAAGAATCTTGTGCATTTATGGAGGGTTCTGAAATTGCTGAGCAGTTGGGGTGGAGGATGGCGTTTAGTTAAATAAATGCAGAGGTATTGT
>CM070818.1:5190419-5280733 GCA_036326025.1 Chrosomus eos | reverse complement strand
AGGGCACCTTTAACATCCGTACAACCAAGAAAAGAAACAAAAAACACCTTGGGTTGTATGGCCTCCAGGTCTTTGTTGGAAACTTTCCATGGACTCAGTCTCTTGAGCTCCTGTACGTCTCCTCCAGCATGTTCTTCACTCAGCATGAAGGGGGCGATGTTTTCCTCGTACCGCTGCAAACTACAGGAACAGGGCGGAAGAGAACCACAACAGTTACTACAAACTTGCATGTTTTTGTCTGCATGTTTATTTGTGCACATTTCTCACTTTTTAGCTAGAGGAGCTTTATCCACATCTGTTATCACGACAATGTCCTCGATCTCCAGTCGGAATCTCTTCAACAGCATTTTCATGCTGGAATGAGAAACACATTGACTTGTCTGCATATCAAAACTATCTAGTTAAGAAATTATCTTCATCGACTCTCTTACTCTTTTCGGTCTTCCTTCATGGTCTGCTGGTCTCCTAAGATAAATACTCTGATTTTGCACTTTTTCCAGCGGTTTCTTCTGGTCAACAAATACGGCACTAAAAGAGTCAGACCTGAAAGAGAGCAACAGCATTCAGAATAATAAAATGGGAATGCAAACTTTAGAAAAGTGTGTTTGACTGCCCATCTTCTGGACGTGGAACTGTCCAAGATGTTATACAAAAAAAAAATTATGTCAAAAAGTGGCTTCGACCAGTCATGCGATTGGATCGCCATGTGATGGTTCATTGGGGGCATGTGTCCAGACAGTTATGACCAGTGTTGCCACAGTTACTTTGAAAAAGTAACTGTTACTTTAATAGTTACTTGATTTTAAAAGTAACTAAGTTACTTTATAAGTTACTTTTATTAGTTACATTCAGCAGTTGCCGACAACACCCCCGCCACCTCAACATAAAAATGACAACCGGTTTTGCCAACACTCACTTTATTGGAAGTGTATTTTTAACAGTAACATCAACAATCTATCTCCTGACATTTAAAGTTGAACTTAAAAACTATTTCCTGAAAAAAACAGTCTTTCTTGACTTCACTTAATATAAATACTTTTTATAAAATATATATTGTTTTTTTGTTTTTCTTGACCCTGTAATTTAGTAACTGTAGAACACGTTAACTGTAAATTTGCGTATATGATGAAATTAATACAGTTTCTTGTCAATTTATGTCTATTTTAATATGAACAATGTGCTGCCACTTTGTGCTGCGCGGTGTAGCACAGCAAAAATAGACTCGGTGCGGAAACGATCTCTGCACTGCTGTATAAGCACCGCATCTGGAACGGATCGACGGACCGCACCCGCGTGCAGTGTGAAAGCTCTAACCTGTTAACATGGGTACGGGGAAAAATACGCACCGCATACGCACTGCAGACGGAGTATGTGTGAAACGGGCGTAAGTTTGACTGTGCGGTGCTGTGACTCCAAATGTTTTTTCAAATTCTACGAAGTGTTTTTGTAGGTAGATAACACTTTGTCGCCACCAGCACAGAGTTTACAACGGACCTTAATGTTGCCATCTTTAGCTGACAGACACAAACTAAAGCTATTTCCAGCTAGAAAAAACGCATCTCTCTCCTCCCTCCATTGTTGTTTACGTTTGTGTCGCTGCGTGGTACGTACACGTGACGTGAACCTCATGCTGAAAACGTGACTTGTCGCGCACACTCCCCGAGATGCAAGAAGAAATAAATATATATTTTTACTAAGGAAAATGACAAAAATAGTAACGCACAGTGACTTGGATAAGTAACTTTAATCTGATTACTGGTTTTGAAATAGTAACGCGTTAGATTAGTCGTTACTGAAAAAAGTCGTCAAATTAGAGTAATGCATTAATAAGTAACGCGTTACCGGCATCACTGGTTATATGACTCACTTAAATCAGCAAATATGGAGGAACCTCCAAACCCAGACAGGTGCTTGAAGGTGGATGAACGAGGACTAAGAGATTGACAAGAATGTGAATAGTAGGAGTTTTCATAGGCGTATATACCAAAGCACAGAAAAACCTGTGAAGAAGCGGCAACACTCCCTCTCTCCACCATCCTCTGAGTCTTAAAAAAAGAGAGAAAAGCTCAGGGTTGTATAAGAGGCGTGGCCAACCAGAAGAGGCCGGAGCCAAAGCTAGGTTTTCACTAAAGACATGGAGGATCCCACACCAGTCCCTAACATGGAGGAGGTCATTCTGCCTAAAAATGTGAACCTGAAAAAAGAAAGTGAAAACACTCCAGTTAAAAGAGGCTTTATGGGTGATTTAAACCACCAAGAAGAGGACCTGCTTTCTGGTGTCAGAGATGAGAAAGAGCACAGGGAATTTGGCCTTGGGAAGGGGAAGGGGAAGGGGAAGGGGAAGGGGAAGGGGAAGGGGAAGGGGAAGGGGAAGGGGAAGGGGGGGGGGGGGGTCACGCATCACATCATTGTGCCCACCTATGCCTCTGGATTCGACTACAACTGTAGTCATCATATAGAGAGACGAGCTCTGGCTGAGTTCATCACTGTGAAAAATAAGTCCAAAACACCAGAAATATATCTTGCATACCGCAACTTTACTGCCTGAACCCTCAGGAGTATTTGACCTCGACCTCCTGCAGATGAAACCTGACAGGAGTTGTGGGTGCACTTATAAGGGTTCATTAGTTTTTGGAGCAGTGGGGCCTAATAGATTATCAGGTAGGTGCAGAAAGTCAACCCGTCCCCATAGGCCCACCCAGAACGCCACAGTTTAACGTTCTTACTGACTCACCGTCCGGACTTGTCCCACTACAACACAGACCCTTACAGGTTTCAGCCTCTCAGCATATATTGCATATATTTTTCCCAAAGAAATTGAGAAAAAACCTGTCTAACCTGCAGAATTGTCGGTCTACGGATTGACATTTATGCTAAGAAACAACCGAAGAGTAAAGGCGCAAATACAGGGAGAAAATGGACAGAATGCTTTAGGAGGCTTTGGAGATGTATAAAAATCACTGGAAGAAGGTGTCGGAGCACGATGGCAGCCGCACACAGGATGACTGTATTCTTCACTTATTACAGTTGCCCATAGAGGACTCGTACCTAGAGAACTCTGACGCCTCATGGGTCCTCTGGCCTATCAGCCTGTTCCCTTCAGCCAGTCAGGGATCCCTGCTTTCCTTGCAATTGTGGTCGACCCTTGAGTGGCCCCCGCAGTTGCCAAGAAAGCTTTAGAGGAGTTCTCGAGAGCAAGAGAAGAGGCCCCGCTAGAGTTGTTCAGTGCTGGAAGTCTATCAGAACCCTTTGAGCTTTGACCGGCTTTACCAGACCGAAACCATGTTGGTCCAGCAGCTAGACCAATACCAATCGAGACTGAGCCAGTTTGGAACTTCATGCCGTGATTTTGTTTTTCTCAGTGAGTTTAAGTATCATTCATGCAGTCGTATCTCACCTCCATCATCAGAGATCCAGTAGATGTCAATGGTCTTCCTGCCCTGTTTCGTCTGAAACACCGATCTGACCTGATCGTTCGAGCCATCATAAGAAATATCTGGATGGGGAGTCAAATAAGGAGGTTTATAAAGGTCAGGGGGGTCAGATCCCACCAAATGAAGCTTGATTGAAACAACACGGCTTTGTTGATTATAATGGAAGCATTCTGATTGGCTGATTACATACTGATTACATCAGACCTTGAAGTGTTGATTATAACATTCTATTATTAAATGTTGTATAAGTTTATGCTTATTTAAGGCCCATTCACACCAAGAACAATAACTGTAAGGATAACTATAACAATAACTATTTTAGCATCCACACCAATGCAAAATATCATTCTGTTTATTATAAGTGCATGCTACATTTTTGTCATTTTAAATGCTAAAGCTCTTTAAATCTGATTGTCTGCAAGTGTTTTTATCATTTATAGGCAGGAAAAAATCATTCTGAAAATGATTCTAATTTTCAATCATTCCTCTGTATCGTTATCATTATAGTTGTGTTGTGTTGTGGACTCTGCAATTATTTCACATTTAAAGAAAGATTTTTAAAAACTAAATCTTTATCATTATAGTAATTGACCTTAATGTTAAATGTCCTCAGGGTTTGTCAAATTATATTCATGAGCGCAGAAAAAAGACTGGTAACCTGAATTCCGGTCTGTCTCGTCATTTTCGGATTGCTTGACGTCATCTGCGTCGAATGCCGGATTGTCAATTGCTAATGATCGGCCTTCAGCCCAAAAAAAAAAAAAAACTGCAGCGTCAATCCATTTTCAAGTAAATATACTGTATAAAACACACAGTACACACATGAACTCTCTAATGCATCCGTAACATCCAATCCATCCATCATTCTCAGAATTGCAAGGCCGTAGCTGGAGTCAAACGCGTCGCTGAACAAAAAACATTAAACAAAGTCAATATACAAAGAACTGCATGACAAATAAACTGATATTTGTGAACAAAAGCAGCAGCTGAACTCACCTGATGGTGTTGACGTAGTCCTGTACGCTCTCAGGTTTACAATCCTTCCAGTTCATCTTGTATCCCATAACAAGGGTGTTCGGCTTCAGTTTACCAAGACCTGAAGCCTAGAAAGATGATTGAGTCTTTGAGAAGGACATAATGAGGAGAAGAAAAATGTGTTAGAACAGATTAGCGATGGTCTTACCTGCATGAGATTGTTCGCGCCCTCTTTCAGACTGTCGGCATTGAAGGACGTGTAGAAAGAACGAACCTTCCTCTGATTCAGCCAGTCCACCAGCATATCGGTGCTGTGCTGTGGAAAACTGGACTTCTCGTCCTCCTGAAAGCATGAGAGCCCAATAAACCTTGAGTGCGCCTTGAATAAGCCATTTGATGTTTAAATGCAAGGATAATTTGCTATACTAAGCAAATGTGTAGTGATCTGGTTTTCTGTAAATCATATAAGACCTTTCCCCTATTTTCTCAGAATACTGAATCCTGATTGGTTCTTATCTGTACACCTGCACAGACAAATGGGTTTTTAGCTCGCCTTTCAGCCCGTTCACGGATCACTCTTTTTAAAGAGAGCGATCAAGGCTTGCTCACTCCCCCATTCTCTTCCCCTTTCAAGCCAAGACGGAAGAAACAACAGAGTCACAGGGAAGAGCAACAGGGCCCAGCCCCCGCATGCCTTGCTCTCCCCAGAGCGTGCTGATTCACCTGCGATGACCAGTCAAGTCACCTTTATTTATGCAGTTATTTTTACAATGCAGATTGTTTCAAAGCAGCTTTACAGAGATAACAGGAAAATAATGTTGTAATAAAATTGTTAAATATAAAAGTAAATGTCCCCAATAAAGTAAGCCAAAAGCCAATGGCGACAAAGGCGAAGAAGGCGAACCAAAGGCGAAAAAGGTGACAGATGCAAGGAACCAAAACTCCATCAGTGACAGAATGGAGAAAAAATCCTTGGGAGAACCCAGGCTCAGTCGAGGGGCCAGTTCTACTCTGGCCAATGAACCAACAGTGTATGATTATGATTCAGGCAGTATTACAGGTCAGAAGTCAGATTGGATCTGAACATTATATTATGCAGTTCATTTGGTTGAAGATCGGAGTCATCACGCCTGTATGGGGAAGAGTTTGTTGAGGATCAGTGCCGATGGCTTTCGTTGAGGTCATAGTTTCAGTTCTCCGAGGAGGATTTTGGTGACAAAATGGGCCCTCTCAAACACTCGGTGCAATGCATATTGAGTACATAAAGATATGGTGGAATCCAGCTTGTCCCGTAGATGGTCTGCTTGCGCTTTAACCTTGTGCACGAGCAGATCCGTTTGCTCTCTGGGGACACGTTCAGTCTTTCCGTTTGCAAATTTCACCATGTAAATAGTGAATCTGCCATGGCGTGAGTGCAACTAACTTTTAAAGGTAATGGGAAATTACATTCTGATTGTTCTTTGTACGTTATGCCAAAAACACACCCATTACTCATTAAGAGAATAGGGACAACCCTTTTAGACCATGCACCGGGCGCGCCGACCATTTTTCCCATCGTTAAACTAGCAAAAGTAGATTTGGACGTTCTAAGTGCACTAGCGCCGTGCGCTTTAACCCTCTGGGGTCGGCCGTCACGCGGCCGTGATCTGCTCACTTTTTTTCTCATCAGTGCAAAAGAGACTCAAATTACTCTGTTGATTTTGATCTTACATGTAAGTGTTATACATCATTCAAAACTGTTAAATGTCTTCTTTTATTTGTGTACACTCATAATAAAAACAAAATGTTGTGTTTTTCGTAAAATAAAGAAAATGAACATGATGCGCGTTCTGCCGTCTCTCTAAATGTAAAGCTCATTCTGAAACGCGACAGAACATGACCTGTAACTCAGCTAATACTTGTCACTGTGACATGAAACATATGTCTTTACAACACTTTGAGTCTCTATTTTTAAATGATGTAAATCATATCAAAAACAAATATTCTCTGTTTAAGTAATTCGTATGAAAGCAAGGACGTACAGTTTCTCCAGCCTGAGCTAATTAAAGTTAATGTGACCACGCCCGCGCGCAACAGCTGCTCGCATACTAATGAGCCATGTGGAGGAACGCAAACTGTTAACGACCTCAAAACAGAGAATCCGCGACTTCAGTCTTCAGTCCTGCTCTTCACGTGTGCTGTGCTGTTTATCTTGGATTTACATCAGACGAGTTAGAAGAACACAATTTGATTATAAGAAGGATTTATAAGGTAAGACATGTCTTTGTTAGTAGCATGTTAGCAGCATGTTATTGTTGCATAAACTTGTAGCTACTAGTTAAACTGGTGCCAGACTAAAATGTACGTTATGAAATGTGATTGGAGTAAAACATGAAGCCTAATGCTAAATGTATATACATAAAAACATATGTTTGATAATTAAACAGCACGATACAGAAGGCTCGTATGATTGTGAATATTATGTTTAGACTTGTGTTTATTGTGTTTGTGGATATCTGCTCACACGAAGGTATGTATAATTATGTAAGAATATGCGATCGAGCCGGACCAAAAAACTATGAAACGTTATATAATATAACCTTTCATAGTTTGGTCCGGCTCGATCGCATTCAGTAAATGTTTGCATGCGCTGAGTTTGAGTCACGCGCGCTGTGGGTTTGAAAAGCAAAACAAACCAATCATTAGGCTTTATGGTTTTACTCCAGCAATCTCATCTCATAACGTTGTAACGAATGGAAACGTTTTAAGTAACATGATAATCCATATAGTTTTCTCTAATGTAGTGTTACTGAACTTTTTAGTGATTTATAGGCTGCCTAGCTGCTACAGGCTATTGTTATTATTTCATGCAGCCCTAAATATGCCTACAACTACAAGGCACAACATATATTGGGAGTTCATATATGTAGTATATGTATGTATTTAGTAAATTTCATAATTTGAACCAGACAAATCTAAAATAGTTTCTCCTAATATCAGCATGTTCACAGCTGTTTTTTTGTTTTCTAAAAAATGTTTTTACAGGGACCAGCACTGATGAGTCCAGCTGACATTCACGTGAGTCTCTGTACATGAACATGGTGAAAAATCAAACACCTTGGAGATGACAGGTATGTAACCTATATGTTTTAGGAATGGCACAAAGCTGTGTGACTGTCCAAGTCTCTGTCTTTAGATCAGTGTGTTTTACTAATGTGCTTTTTTGTCTTTGGTTGTGTATCTTTTTGATTGTGTTGTAAATAACTTGGTTGTGTTGTAAATAAATCCAAACCATCTAAAAGCCATTCTTTTTTAAGTCTCTCCTCCTTCTTTGTGCAAGGCTTCTCACAATGACAGCACCTGATAGCACCTTATAGGGCTATTAGGGGAGGGCCTTTGTCTTTCTCAGGTGTGAAAACACTATATACTAATGGGTTGTTAACGCCCCTCCGCATAAAGCTTTCTTACACAAAACACGTCTTACAAATTTTAAGTCAATATATTGTCTTATCTGAATGAGTAGTCACGATGATTTTCACATAGTTTTGAAGCAAATATTCTAGGCCACATGATACAATTTTCAAAATTCTTGTGAAGAAATAATTAGTATGGGTTTAATGACCTTATTTCTGTGAAAATGTTTTTTTGTTTTTTCACAAACCACGCATAAACGTCATTATCTCAAAACTAAAAACTTGTACATACATGCTGCTGACATATTACTGTAGCAGAGTTTGTGCTGAATACAGTGTAATCAGACTTTAGCCATGAAAATGTCACAAGTAACAGAAATAAGCACAAATGTCAGAGCATTTCAGAACACCTCCAGGACCCAGAAAACACCTCAGACCTCAGAGGGTTAAACCATGCGCTTAGATCCTTACAGGTCAGCCACTTTAAATGCTAAAGCTCTTTAAATCTGATTGTCTGCCAGTGTTTTTATCATTTAAAAGGCAGGAAAAAATAATTCTGAAAATGATTCAAATGATCAATCATTCCTCTGTATCGTTATCATTATAGTTGTGTTGTGTTTTGGATAGGGCCCAATGTCTCTGGCTGCATCTGAAGCAGAGGACTGGGTGAATTCCGGTGATGACTCAGCCAGGCCTTGGCAGGACTCAGAGCTTCAGAGTGTCCTTAC
Organism: Chrosomus eos; assembly: GCA_036326025.1. Classification (NCBI taxonomy): domain Eukaryota; kingdom Metazoa; phylum Chordata; class Actinopteri; order Cypriniformes; family Leuciscidae; genus Chrosomus; species Chrosomus eos. Next base: position 5,272,204 of record CM070818.1, on the reverse strand, counting down.
CAAGGCAGATCATTTGTTGGGTTTGGACTAGTTGGCTCTGGAAGAGCCCTCCCACAGCCTCCTCGATGAGGAGCTGCAGCCAGGGCTACACCAGCAGGCGACCAGGCCCATTCTTCTCAGAGGTCAACGAAGAATTGACAAAGTCATGGCGCACCCCCTATTCAGCGCATGTCCATAACTCATTGTCAGCTGCCTTCACCACGGTTGACGGAGTGGAGGAAAAGGGATATACTAATCTTTCCCCTGTATAATGAAGCCATCGTTGCTTATCTCTGTCGACCCATGCCTCCCACCCATCTGACCTATGCAGAGCGATGTCTGCCCGCGTTTGAAATGCGTTTAAATGGTAAATGGACTGTATTTATATAGTGCTTTCAACAGACCAATGGCCACCAAAGCGCTTTATATATTGCCTCACATTCACCCATTCATTCACTCATTCACACACCGACGGCGGTGTCATCCATACAAGGCGCTATCCAGCTCGTCGGGAACAGATGGGGATAGGTGTCTTGCTCATGGACACCTCAACACTTGGACAGGTGGAACCAGGGATTGAACCACCAACAGTTTGTAGGCAACCTACATGAACCACTTAGCCACTGCCGCCCCATTTTATTTTATTTCAGCTCTATTTCAAATAGCGGAAATGTTTTTAATCGTTTTTTTTTTTTTACAATAACAATCCTGGGCCAGAGTTACTAAGTATAAGACTTTTGTATTTAATTTTGAATTGAACCCATACATTATCATGTTCATATTGCCAGTTTAACAGTGTGCATCAAAAAAAGGCCCTGCTCTGGTTCTTACCATGATAATGTTCCCACAGATCATCAGGCTGATGTTTTTGGTGAAAGTGCCCACAAAGTCCACAAGAGCGGGACGGGTGTTCGGAGGGCCGGTGAGAACGAGACACTGAGGCCTAAGAGAGAGCTTATCATGAGCGGCTGGTCTATCGTGATCAGATCAGATTGGTAATATTTACAGGTAACACTTTATTTGAAGGGGTGTGCATAAGACTGACATGACACTGTCATAAACATGACATAACACCTGTCATGAACATGAAGGAGTCTTTATGTATGTTTATGACTGTTGTCATTAAGTGTCATTCGGTAAATTATGACACTTTTAATGCAAAGTTGACATTGTTTAAAATGTCTTTGTTATGACAACTTGACACTAACAATGACAAAAATGTCTTTGTTATGACAATTTGACATTAACAAAGACAAAAAATGTCTTGATTATGACAACTTGACATTAACAAAGACAGAAATGTCTTTGTTATGACAACTTGACATTAACCAAGAAATCATAACCTGTCAACCTGTCACAAATATGTCATAACAGGTCTAATTATCAAACTTCAAGCATTTTGCAGTGTAATAACCCTTAATGACATCTTTATAACTAGTACAATGTGTTCCACTTTACTTGAGGACAGGTAATATTCATGACACAGTTATAATGGTGTCATGATGGCCAAAGTTGTGACAGGTTGACAGGTTATGATTTCTTGGTTAATGTCAAGTTGTCATAACAAAGACATTTCTGTCTTTGTTAATGTCAAGTTGTCATAATCAAGACATTTTTGTCTTGGGTAATGTCAAGTTGTCATAACAAAGACATTTTAAACAATGTCAACTTTGCATTAAAAGTGTCATAATTTACCGAATGACACTTAATGACAACAGTCATAAACATTCATAAAGACTCCTTCATGTTCATGACAGGTGTTATGTCATGTTTATGACAGTGTCATGTCAGTCTTATGCACACCCCTTCAAATAAAGTGTTACCTATTTACATTTACAGTCTCACCTGTAGTTTTTGACATGATCACTCACACCAGTCAGAGACATTGAGAAGGACAAAGCCATATTGTAGAAACTGGCCTGATAAGATGAGCCCCAGTTAATCTCTGGACACAAAATCAGACAACAGTAAATGCATTCAAATAACTGAAGATAAATTTTGCTTTCTTAATCTTAATTGGAAAATGTCATAATATGCATAATAAACACACGAGGCTTGTTATAGGTGACGTAGCCTAAGAGGCAGAGGACGATAGCGGATGTGACAAGAGCGGCCCACCATGTGAACAGAAACATGAGGACAAAAGACAAGAAAGCAGCAAACAAAGATGTCCACGGACTGAAGTAACGGAACTCCGGTCGCCAGCCTGGAAGAGACAGACAACAAACACGAATATTAGACAGAGATTATGGACCAAATCCCTGAAAACATATATTTTAACCCCATTTTCAGTCTCTCACAGATATTGCTTTAAATGTCAACAAAAGATCTAAAAATACATTAAAAAAAAGTTCAAAATGGGCTGCAGAACAGATATGACCATTGAAATATATATGAATACATGTTATGAATACATTTTAATATTTATTTATTTGGTTATTTACATATAGTTTGTCTGTTAATCCAGTCTGTCATTTATACAGTTCAAAACTGATGATGATGATGATGATGATGAAGTTCTCACCAGGTGATCTGGTGACCGTTGCATGGAAGCAGCTGAAGTTAATGAGGCCGTAAGAACAGAGGAAGAAGTTGGAGATCAGAGGAGCGATTGTGTTCAGATCACCTGAACAGACCAATATGACACCACATGTTAAAGCGTCCGCAGAGAGAAACACCTCAGTAACTGATCTGGAGAGATCCAGGACATACCGATGAGGATGAAAGCCAAAGCGATGGTGAACATGAGCATGTATCCTCGTAAAGGCTCGTTGTTTTTCCCATAACCTTTCCCGAAGAAGCCAATGTATGGGTAGATGTTATCCTTACACAAACACTGTGTGAAAACATACATACAATGTCACAATTGACTGTATTTGAGATAAACAACATTATAAACTAAACCGTCACATCATCTACCTGAAAAATTTTGGGTGCAGACACTAAGAAACCCAGCGCTGATGACAAGGTGGCGGCAAAGATCCCGATTGTAATCAAATGGCCAGATCCTGAAACAGTGGTAAGAATCTGGAGAAAAACAGCCTTAGTTATCCATCCAATCATCCATCCATCCAATCATCTATCCATCTATCCATTAAGACATCCATCCATCCACCCCTTCATCCATCCATCCAGCCATACTTTCATTCCTCCATCCATCATCAATCTATCTATTCATCTATCTCTCCATTCAGCCATCAGTCCATTCATCCATCCATCCATTCATTTATACATAAATCCATCTATCCATTCATCCTTCCATCACAGTAAAATCCCTGTGTTCAATTAAATGTTTATATGTAAACCACTAGCAGAATGTTAAAATTTACACTAAAGCAGAGTTAGAGTTATTTAGATAATTAAGTGATTCATTGAGTGACAATTCCCAGTGACCTCCCAGACCACAGGGGTCACCACGCAGACAGTGTGTCGGTGGTCTCCTACTTGATTCATCAGGGGGTTTTGAGATTCCACCATGGTACAGATGTGGTCGAGGCTACGCCTGTACACTTTTTCCCCGATCGCTCTGCTCCCGGGAGTTCTGGAGAGGGTCTACTTCAAAAGATAGTTGCCCCGTACTGGACTCCTGGCAGGGGGCTCAGTACCTAGAGGCTGGCCTGTCGGCTGGAGTGGTTAAGGCCATATTCAGTTCCAGAGCTCCTTCCACGAGGAATTGTACGGCCTAAAGTGGAATGTGTTTCCAATTAGTGTAGAGAGCGTGAGACGGACCCAGTTCACTGCCTGGTTGGCTTCAGTGCTGGAGCTCCTCCAAGATCGCCTCTCGGCTGGTTTTACCCCGTCCACACTCTGGGGAGACATCAACTGGTCATACATTTCCTCCGTGGGGCTCGGAGGATGAGACTTGCGGCATAGTTCCCACATGGGACCTGCTAGTGGTTCTCAAAGGGCTGGTCGAGGCCCCATTCTAACTTCTGGAGTAAGCTGAGGCCAAGAACCTTTCCCTCAATGTAGTTTTTTTTATTAGCCTGAGGAGAGTAGGAGACCTTCAGACACTCTCTATGTCTCATGGGTGTCTGACGTTTGCTCCAGGCAACATTAAGGCTATCTTGCATCCCAGGCCAGGCTATGAGTGCCGTCTAAAGTGGCACGGCCTAGTACTGTTCTGGAGGCTTTCATTCTCCACCTCACATGACAGTGGATGAAGAAAGACCTCATTTGGTCTGCCCTGTCAGAGCTCTCAAGATATATGTCCAGAGGTCTTCATGGCGTAATTCAGACCAGTTGCTGGTGTGCTTCGGGTCGCCCAAGAAGTGGCTTCCCGCATCCAAACAGACCATCAGTGACTGGGTCGTTCAGGCTATCTCTATGGCCTATCAGGTGCACAGCTTGCCTTTTTTAACCAGAGGCATGGCGTCCTCTAGAGCCCTCCTTTCAGAGGCCCCACTCCAAGAAGTGTGCTATGCAGCAGGATGGGCCACCCCTCATACTTTTATCAGATTCTATAGCCTGGACATTTCTTCTACGCCAGACACTCTAGTGCTCTCATCCTAAGTATGCCTGTGTGCAGCTTCACACTGGGACAGGCAGGGCTCGTTGTGGCATATAGGGTACTCATTCCCCAAAGTGTCGTAGTCTATGCAGTTCGAGTTCCCTTGAAAGGGACTGTAACCCTTGTTCCCTGAGAAGGGAACGAGAAACTGTGTCCCTCAGCCACGCCTTCCCCTGTTGGGAGTGACTTGCTTCCTTTGCAGAAGCTAACTCTGTTGTGTGCCAGCGTCCCTTTGTAGCTTCCGTGTATGCCGTCACATGTTACGTCATGACACAGCACCAGTCAGGATTGGATTCGTTTCATTCATACTTCAGATGCGTTACACTAAGGGCGTTCCCCAAAGTGTCGTAGTCAACGCAGTGTCTCGCTTCCTTCTCAGGGAACAAGGGTTACAGTCGTAACCCGAGACGTTTTTCTGCTCTAACTGTGTTTGTTGTGGCAAGAACAAAATCATTTTTAATAGTTTTACTTAAAGGGATACTCCACTTTTTTTGGAAATAGGCTAATTTTACAACTCCCTCAGAGTTAAACATTTGAATTTTACCGTTTTCGAACCCATTCAGACGATTTTCTGATATTTAGAAGAATATCAGCAACCAGACAGTTTCTGGTCTCATTGACTTCCATAGTAGGAAAAAATATATACTATGGGAGTCAATGAGACCAGAAACTGTCTCCTTACTGATATTCTTCTAAATATCAGAAAATAGGCTGAATGGGTTCGAAAACGGTAAAACTCAAATGTTTAACTTTGGGGGAGTTGTAAGATGAGCCTATTTCCAAAAAAAGTGGAGTATCCCTTTAACAGTAACTGCATTGTACTAGACAACAAATATGAGCAACAGCAATGCCAAGGTCATGGTTTGATTCCCAAAGAATATATGTACTGATAAAACCCCTTTAAAAATGTAGTGTCACTTCTCATTTTGTTAAATGCATTAATGTGAATGTAAAATCGACTCCTTCCAGCAGTCAGAGTTCACAAACGTAAAAATTGTGCTAACAGGGCCGAAGGCTCACCTGGAAGTTGTTTGCCAGTCCAGAGCTACATGTGTAGTTCTGTTCACACCGGTCAAAGTTCCAGCCAAATTTACAGCCCAGACCCTGCAGTGGATCGAAGAATTAGATAGCGCTAAACTATCATTCACATTGCCAGAAGCATCTCTTACAACAGTTGAAGCTGAGGAGGAAGAGAGGAAGTGCTTCAGTGAGGGGAACGATCACCAATAAGACGCACATTTCACTAATTTCATGAGTTTAAGATACAAAACAGAGCTGAAAAATGTCTAATCTCACCACATGTGATTGCGAGAAATAAATAGCTCAAGGTTGTCCAGAATATGGCCAGCAGTGTTCCTTTAGGAATCCCACCTGTTGGATCCTGGAAAGACAAGGACAAACACACATAATTTCTTTAGCGTTTTGAAGGCACACTGACTTTCCTTTTATTCACGCTATACCCTGAAAAACAATAAGATTACCTTGAGATCTCCACAGATGTTGACACCAGACAAAATTCCTGTGGCAGAAGGGAAGAAGATGGAAAACATCCTGAAGAAAGATCCATCTTTACCCCGGAAGGAAGGCAGCAGATTCGATATGAAAATTTCAGCTGGAAGAATAAAAACTGTGGTTAGGTTTAGCTGTACCTTCATCAAACGCTCTGGCTGTGATATTAACAATAACTTTGACAAAAGAAGACCTTTGTCAGATCTGCTTCTGTGTCTTGTGCTCTGTGGGACTTGTATATTGTCGTTTCTCTGTGTCTAGTTTATGTGTTCATTCCTGTGTCTTGTTTCTTGTGGCCAGGTTGTAGTTTTGTAGTATTTTACATTTTCATTACTCTGCTCAAGGTTTGACAGTTTCCCTTGTTAAGTTTGTTAAACAGAGGGTACTCTGTTTAAATAGCCCCTGTAATCTCTGGAGGCCGTTGATTGATGCCATGCAGATGTCTCCAATTCCCTGTGTTTTCTTTGTTTTTCTCAGTGTTACATTGTTCCTGACTTTTGTTATGATTTTTTATTTTCATTAAAATCTCCCTGCATTTGGATCCCTCATCTCTGCCTGCCGTCTTTGATTCCCCCGTCCCGTGACAACCTTCAGGATACAAGGATGAGTCTATAATTTTTGGATAATCAGTGCCATCACTGTTTAAAGGTGCATTGCGCAACATTTCATGTTAAAAATACCTGTTTTCTATCCTATACATGCTTAAAGAACTGCCTGATGGGATGAATGAGCCCTTCTCTGCTCACTGAGATTGCCTCTATAATCCTGTACAGTAAAATATATAAGAGGGATTCGGGCTCGAATCTGAGACTGGGCGTGACGTCATGCGCGTTCACGCTCACCAGGCGATGTCTCGCAGGTTTGTTATTGTTAGCCGCCATTCTCCTATCAGCGAAGACAACTCGAGCGACAAAACTTTAGTCAACTTTAAACTACTTCAAAAGTAGAAGATGGATTCAAACAGACCGGCTTGTAGTTCATTCCAAACCCCAACGCAAACTGCACGTAAGACAAAGAAAAGAAAACTTTTGTCTAGTTATTGACCAAAAGGGCCAAATTGACGGAATAATCGGAATAAGACGAGATGAGAGTCAGCATCGGGAAGGCTTTCAACAAATGGATAGATCTCCGGTCTGCTCTAGGACTCAAACTGGACCCTCAGTTGGCTTTTTTCTTGATAAAATGGTAAGATATACCCCAGTCTCTAATGTCTGATACAGCAAATCTATGACAACAAATGACGGTACGTAAATGCTTTATTGTAATGCTTTAGCGTAAGCTAGATAAATGTACAATAAGAATTGATTTTACTACCATTGTCAGTGAACAGGTTCATAAACTAGGAATTGTCTTCGGAAGAATCGTACAACATGAAACATAAAACATGTCCCATAAAATATATAACTATGTTTTTGTGTATGGCCTACCGGTAACGCTAGCCTTGTGTCCTTTGCCTGCGCTCTGCTCTTCTTCTTCCAGCATATTACTTAAGATTATATTACGCTGGAGCCTTCGTCTTCTGTGTTTCTCTGAACAGAACTCAAGCATAGTCTTTAAACGCCGCCGTTCGTACTCCGTTATTAAGGTCCCGGCGAGGCAGAACAGGAACATTGCGATAGCCTCCTCCATGCTGGGTTGTTGTTGTTGTATGTGGCGCCGGCGCCGCCGTGCTTGCGTCACTCACTTACCCCTCGGTTCTGGCCACTGGCCAGTGCGAACGCAAACAGCAAAACTGAGTTTGGGGGGGAGAGTCGTTCTTAGAACTGTTTAGAAGTGGACAGTTCCTATAACTAATTTCCTGTAACTACTTGGACGGAAAGCGGCTATAGTGTCATTTGATTGTTTATTACCTGGAGACATTTGAGTGTAGGCTACTTTGTTGACCAACTGTATATGGCATGATTATTATTTTGAGCTTTTACAAAGTAATAACTTATATTGTTCATGAACGTGTTTCCATAATAATACAATCATAAGTGGATACAGTAAACACATAAAACAGTTCAACATGGAGATAGATGGAAACAAAAACCGAAGTTTTCTTTTACTCCCACACACATAAGTGTGCAATTTACTCAAATGCCTTTCCTTTCATATATTTAAAATGACTTGCAGATTTATAACTTTATTACATCTGAAGACATTATGACTAAGCAAAAGATGTGTGCGGCTGATGCTGCTTTGGTTATGAACAGCTCGTGCTCGTGCAAGCGTGCGTGTGCGTGTGCTTCATGACCGTGCACATCTCTGGTTGCTGTTTCGCTTGTCGCCAGAGGGGCCGTAGTTCTGCAAAAACCCAGAGACCTGCGTTATGCACCTTTAAAGAGGTCATTTTATGACCTTTTACAAAGACTTGTTTTTTTGGGGGGGCTCTACTAGAATAGGTTTTTATGCTTGAATGTTCAAAAACATTTTGTTTTTCCCAAATTTGACAAATAGCTTAATTACACACTAAAGAGAGTTGAACGTGAAAACCCATAATAGGTCCTCTTTGAAAACCAGAGCAGAGAAGCTCATGCTGCTTGAGGTTAGTTTATGCTGGTCTAGCTGAAACACCACCATCATTTGATTATGTAAGTCATAATTATGGAATAAAATGTAAAAAAAATAATAATTATAAGATCAAATGTCAAAATTATGACATACCTATAATTCAGAATTATGACTTGGCTTATGTTATAATTAGGATTTTCTTTGCTTATGGTGGAAATGGCTTCCATTTGTTTTGTTGTCTCAGGACAAAATATCGACTCCCCAAATTATAAACAAAAGTTTACTGGATGCACTTAATGCCTGCATTAGATCTGGATCTTGTTTACTTACCATGGTAGCCGAAAAATCCCACAGCTTGCTTCTCTGTACTGGGGGGAAGGATCGTCCCAACAAAATAATTAGCCAAGGAGAGCAAGAGCGCAATGAAGAAGAGGATCTGAGCCTGTGGTGGAGCAAAAACCAAGAAGAACAAATGGCAGTCATGCCATCAAGTATTGGGAAAAGTCAGGACCTTACCTTTGCCTCCCAACTCATGCCAGCAAATGTGATGCAGAGCAGGATGACCACAGTAATTGTCCCAATGATTCTCACGTCATTGACATCATCTACCATCTGAGCTTTATTGTCCTGAGATGAGAGAAAAGGATTGTGAGGGAGATAAAAACAGCGGTACTATAAGAATTAGATTTTTTTTTTAAATGTCAAAAATACTTTCTTTTCTTCATGCAAAATGTAATTTCTTGCATTTATTTATGCAAAATGTTTTTTTTTTCTCACATTAAAAATATTATATTTACATAATATTTACAGTAAATATGGACAGTGTTTGGTAAAATATTGAACTTTTTACTGCTTTTTCTTTCAAGCAGATCTCTGAATTTCCTGAAACCCAACAATAAATACATAAGTATATAAGTGTGTCTCACTTTAAGAACATCTCTGACGGTCTCTGCAAACCCAACTGTGTTGAGCGAACAAGCGAGAGCATTTGCGAATGCGAAGAGCAATCCGATGGGCGCTCCGAGCTCCGGACCCAGACTCCGAGAGATCATGAAGTACGTGCCACCTGAAGAAAAGATCACGATTTGCTTCAAATAAAATAAAAATCTCCCTACATTTGTTTGAAACAAATACAAATTATGCATTTCTTTGACATTTTTATTCTCAGATGAAATAACACAATCTCATGAGAATTCGTAACTATTTTATTGACGAATTGGTGGCTTAACCTCTTTAAAACATGTTGCTTTCTCATGGTAAACAATTCATTTACTCACCAGAGTAGATCTTCCCGTTGGTGGAGATTGCAGACACTGACGTCGCCGTGATCGTTGTGATGGTGACAGACATAAGGATAATGACGTAGGTCAGAACTACAAGCAAAAAGGCAAAATTTAAGGAATTCCTGGGGCACATATGTAAAATGTCTGTATAATTGGTCTATAGATCCCTGAGAGAGAAAACATTTTACTGTTTAAAGGGCATTTGAGAATAAAAAAGTGACTTTGACTGAATTTTGGGTATGAACTAGATAAAATAAACCAGATGAAGGATTGACTCACTGATTCCGGCTTGAGACGTGATCCACGGCAGCCGCAGGAACATAATGACTCCCCAGATGTTTAACATACAGCGAATCTGAAATGAGTAGCAAAAAATTACAAACAAAAATATCTCAAAACCATTCATATGCAATTATGACCCGTTATATGAATTATGACCATTTGGGAGAAATGTACTTTATTATTTCGTTTGATAATGGGGTGAAAAGTGACCTGAAATTAATCCATATCGAGCTAGTTTAGAGGTATGAATGTAGACTCAGACCATCTGCTCTTGGGAGAGTTTTATGAAAGGAAGTGATATGGATTTTAAACTACATGTGTCTTGGCAAATATGAACAGTTATATTTTGGGGCTTTTTGCCTTTTTTATTTGCTAGGACACTGTGAGAGGAGACATTGAGAGAATATTGAATCACCCTAAGCACAAGGTTACGGCTCTAACATTGAGATGTTAGAAGAAAAAAATTGGAGAAGTGGGAGAAGTAAACATTAGCTTGCTATTTAACTTCAAGGAGAAACTTCTTGAGATGTTAAATTGATCAAATATATTATTCCTGTTTTCTCACCATGACTCCCAGAACCCATCCAAAGCGAACGAGTTTGACTTTGGGCCGTCCATCATCTTCTGGTGGTGGAGGAAGATCATCAGGATCCGGCTGTTGACAGAAACATAGAGAATCAACACCAAATGTCAAAGTGTTGCCATCCAAACAATATGATATATGATGTACAATATTAATTTAGATTTAATTCGATTTTTTTTTTATTTACATTCAAATACCCCTTACTGGTTTGCGCAGGACATCCAGTGATGGTCTGGTGCTTTTTATACGTCCCGTCCACGTGTCTTTAGCGTAAAATTCATATTTTGGCAAGGGGTCAAGGGGATTGTAGAATGACATTTTTCTCTTGTCCTGCTCCTTCCCATAATCAAACTCTCCCATATCCACAGTAACACCTTGAGACGGGACATTGTTGTCCGGACGGCGCAGACCTGGGATTAAGTTTCTGATGCGGTCAATATTTTTGACCATCGTGGATTCTGTGGTAGTTTTGCCTGTGAATTTCCTGCCCCCTCCTGCCTAAATCCTTGTGAAGATCATAAAATTATCATTTAGATCCACAGAAATCACACCGGACGATCACAGTGCCGAGTCATTCCACGCATCCAGCGAGCCGAGTGGACTGAACAGAAAAATGAGTTGCGTTTTCTTTTATACCTTAATGGAGGCAACTTGCATACACCCACACAAACATTCATTGTTATACATACACAAACATGGTTTCAAAACCATGAGTGATGGTTATATTGTTTTCTCTAGCAATCTTTAAAATCTTGTTTGGAAAATGATCAATGGGCTGGTTTCACATCTGTCAAATAGAGACTGCCAAAAGCTAAACTCTTACTCAGTCAAGTAGAAAAAAACTTGATTAATATGAAACTAGCCAACATTATATGCAAGAAGCAAAACAAACACATCTGAAGATCTGGAGATCTCCTTCACCCAAAGTCACCATCATAAATGAACTGATTAGAGATCATGTCGATGTGCAGACAGACACTTGATTGAGTTTCCTGGTCTGAATGACTTGCATGTATAGGCTTTGAAACTTGTTATTAACTGGGATTTTCCATGCTTTGAAAGTAGTTTACAGTTTATCCATATGTCATCAGAGCAGCGTGCAACATCTCAAACCTGCTCACACACCTCAAAGGAAAGAAAAATAAATAAATGAGATATGTGTAATTCATCAGTTGTCAATGATTAAATGGAAACTAATGGAAATGTGACTCTTGCTCAGACACTGCTAAATCAGCTCATCAACTTTGTCTCATATGTAAAAAAGACAGACCCAAATGAGTCAATAGTTGTCCAACAGTAAGTGTCTAATGCTATAAAATGAACAATTATATGGGAAATGTTTGAGTTCATATTCATATTGAGATCTCTTACCTTTGATGGCAGACTTCAATCTAAGAAATTTGTTGAGATCGCTTTCGAAACTCTTGAGAAGTAAGATTACTGTGAATAAAGATTACTAACTCAAAACAATAAAGGATGTATTGTGGATTCCTGTTTGTAAATTAAGACTAAAATTGTATCTTTTAATATAATTTCATCATTTAATATTATGTATCTGTATTGTTTTATTTGTGTATTATTACTCATAATCAGTTGTACTATATTATGAAGTTAAACATGCATGAGCTAGATTATAGATTGCATGAACTCGTGTGTAAGGATCATATGTCAGACACTGGGAGAGAGATTAACATAGGAGCATGTGTGCAATGTAACATGTTCCAATGATAATGTACAGTTGGCATATTCTTTACAAGGAAAGGAATGATTACCGCTGATGCAAATGTACCACAAATACAGGACAGTTTCTTAATATGGAAAGTGGATTGTACCATGTGTAAGCATTACATTTTAAACATAAGCAACATGTTTTTCTACCTTACAAGTAAGTTGTAAGTCCCTCAGTGGTGTATATAAGCTCAATCCGTACTACTACTTCATAGAAACACATAGACCTGGCACGAATACAACATCTTTTCAAGTTTCTCTCCTGACACATATGAAGAATAAAGCAAAATGACTTCTTGGCAAAATAACTGCTGTCTGGTCCCATGAATCAAATAATAGTGGGGAAAGGCTTAATTCCAAGTCCACAGTAAACAATTAGCCTGCAACTCATGAACTCATGAATCGAGAAAGTAATTAAATGCAGGTGCATGCATACAAAGACACACACATACACAAACACACACACTTTCACACGATTATAGTAAATCTGTAGCCTACAGACCAACAAGATAGGCTGCTGTAGCTGCTGTGGAGACTTAATGAACATTGTAAGAAGTGTCCTTAAAAATTACTGGTGCTTGGAGAGAGGGTAGTGCTTAAAGTGTTTTGAAGTGTTTGAACGCAATGCACTTTAACAATCCACGAGGGCTACTGAGTCCTCCACTGTTCGTTGTTCTGTTGATTACCATTCCTGTGTATCTAAGCCCTCCATTTCTCCAGTCCTTTGGCTTGCATTGATGTTGATATCGTTAGCTAGTCTGTTACTCTGTCCATTAAATCTCCTTTTGCTTTATTTTCTTCTCGTCTTCTGGGTTATATACACACAGCAAGTGACAGAGATATTCTAGTCAATATAATGATGAAAAAAAGTACCTGGAGCATACAATACCAGTTATGTTTTTATTAGAAAAACAGCTGTGGAAAAAATCTATTATCAACAAACTATTAATTACAAACTATTTGTATTTAATTCATAGTTAATATGTTGTTGTCTCTACATTGTTAATATGCTATAGTGAGTTCTTCATTCATTGTCCCTATAATTAATACAATTATGATATGTGGCAAACACTGCACGGCCGTTTTGTGTACTTTGTTTTGAAAAAAAAATACAGAACAAAACATTTTAAGTACAGACAGGAATAGTTGACCCAGAATTTAAAACAAAAACACACAAGAACAAGACAATGGTGATTGTAACTGAGAAGTTCCAAACTCATAAAAGTAGTCCATGTGATTCGTGAGCGTTATCCCGAGTCTTCTGAATTCATTCAATTGCTTTAAGTGAAGAACAGACCATAATTTAAGGCGTATTAACTCCAAATAGTGTCCTCCCTCATTTGAATTTGTCGCGCTCGTTGGTTTGTTTACATAAGCGCGCGCAATGAGTGCCATTTAGAAGAAGGGTCATTCCTACTATTCGGTGCCATTTCAGCTTGATAAATGTCTATAAAAAAAAGTAAAAATTTCCATGATTTATTAATTTTATCTGAAGAATGGCTTGTTACACTACAAGAAAAATATATTGGTCCAGCTCAGGATATCACTCTTTATTAATTTTGACCAAATTCTTCACACATGCAAAGGCCAAATGTCCACCCTGTTACCGGACATTCTCATCTCAATTAATAAATGTTTTGAACTTATTGTAATATTTACAATTTCTAAGAGCTCAAATGTCCCTCACTTTACCACACAAATGTATTTTAACAAAGTGTTCATTAACGAGCATTATCTTGAAAAAAGTTGTTGTATTTTAAGCCACAGTGGTAATTTCAACACATATCTTTTAGAATAAAAAGACATTTCAATGGAATTTTGCCGCATTTTTTAATTATTTAATTTTGCCACTTCATTCCCTAAAATTAACCACAAAGATATGCATAACATTTGTTGAACTTATTTTATTAACTTAAAATAAAATAAAAACACAGAGGTAACAGGGTGGACAGAGGGGTAACAGGGTGGACATCACACCACTGAACAACAATAAATGTCATCAACTCATTTACCCTGGCACCCCTGAAGGTATAACAAATAAATGTATAATAAATTAGTTATAAGTACCAATTCAAGCTGTAAACACTCATTTGTATAGCATTTACGCCCACTCTGTTACAATATGTCCACCCTGTTACTGTGCAAAAGAGTAACAGGGTGGACAGTACCAGTGGGGACATTTTATGCTAAAGTTAGCCATTGCTACAAATGTGATGAAAAACAAGCTAGTGCGCAGTGATTATTGAGGAAGATATTTAACCTGTTTATTAACCATATTTTCAAAATTACAAACAATTATCAGTTTCCACTATAAATAGGCGTAACAGGGTGGACATTTTATGCTTTACCACTTCAGTGAATCATTCTAAAACATTGAAAAAAGAGTGAATTAAGGAATGATACTTGCTCTGCTTCTTGAAGATAATTTGCCACCAAAAAGTATTAAAATTCTTGAGAGACATGTGATTAGAGGAACAGTCAACGGGCGTGTTCAGAGGGATTTTCCATCAGAGTAACAGGGGGACATTCAATTCAGGGACACAACATTTTTTAAAGACTTTAAGTATTAAAAATGTATATCTAACAAAAAATATATTTTTGTGAGGAATATTATAAATAAGAATATACAACAATATTGAAAATTTTTGAATTTATTTGATTTTAATTACTTATATTTGTGGCTGAAGTTGTGCAAGTTTAGTCTACTTGCACTAACATCAGAGTAATTTTTTTTTTTATTAATTAATCCTGGGTACATTTATTGTGTTCTATGGTAAAGGGGGGTTATCAATTTAAGATGATCATTTAGAAACAAGTATTAGCCCATTTTTACTCAAAATATACCACATTATGTCATGAGGACTCAAATGGCACCGAATGCTAAGAATGACCCAGAAACTACAGCACACATTGGTTGTCGCGCCTGTCGTCAGTGCGGTATATTTGTGAAGAAGATTTGAAAACGTGGTAAGTCTCACTTGCCCTCATTACAATACATCTGTAGAGGGCGACACACACTTTGCCAACCATTTAGATCGTACTTTAGCTTTGCTAGTGTGTGATATTGCATTTTTGACAGGATTGAACGAAGCTGTGAGGGATAGAAATAAAGTGTGTTCATTAACGACATGCTAATTGTTCAGATGACAAAACTTTTTTTTTTTTACGTTTAGCTGACAAAAGCTCCATAAAACATTAAAAAAGTTACAAGTAAATTGTGAAAATTACTTGTGATCATAATCTTGGACCTTTATACAGTGCATGCCAGTGTAAATACTGTCTACTGTGTCTCTCATGGCCATTGGAAGTTATTGGGCATTGAGGCAACAGGTCTGGTACTTTTTCATACACAGCCAGGCGTGCTTCTCAGAATATCAATCCATCTAAAACAAATAAGCTCCATTTATTTCAGCAACTGTGAAATAAAGATCATTCAGGATTCGTAAAGAGTTGACCAAGCTAGGAAAATGAAATTTAAAAGGGATCAGTAATTTCTCAAACTATGTTCAGGTTTGTCTAAACACCAAAGTCTGTATTAAAAAGTCAGTCATCTCAAAATATCTCAAATGATCTGAGCAGCACACCGCATTTTTTTCAAATGTGATTTCAAACTCACACCAGATTTTAAAAATCGAATTATTTAAAATCATAAGGATCATTAGAATATTTAAACATTTCAAATCATCAAAATAATCATAAAAAAAAAAAAGAAAAGTGCAGCCAATTGAGATCACATGGAAGAAACTGAGCCATGCCGGAAGAGGCTGCTGGTCAATATGTAATGTATGTACAAAGCACAATCTGATAATATTGGAGCCTCATAAATCATTTACGTTTAAAATTTAAGAATCATAATTTGAGGTTAAACAAACACGCTTGCTAATTATTAATAAACCTGAGTGTGTATTTTAGGTTAGCAGACCCAAAAGTCACACTTCAAAATGTGTGCATGTCATTTTATTAAATGCAAAACATCAAGCTCACTTTTCTTCATCATTTCTTAAAGTCTTTTCAGTGCCTTTGAATCAGCTGGTGTTTTACATTTGCATTTATGCATTTGGCAGGCGCTTTTATCCTAAGAAAAGAATATACTCACCTGCAATATATTCTGTTAAATATGTGTTGTGATTGAGACTGTACAGCATTAATGTATTTTAAAACAGTTTTTTTTACTTGGTGTAATGAGACAATCAATGAAAATAGAGATGTTCGCCATTGTACGAAATTGTATTTTTCACATTGAAAAGCACACCAATAACATATTTATAATTTTACGTATTTGTAGCAACAACCTAATAATTTACCATTCATATATAGTCAAAATATAACATTTTTATAACATTATTATTGTGCCTTTATTATTATGGCATGGAACTCTTATATTCTACTTTGAAATGAAAGTCCTGAGATGAATGACTTCCCTCCACCAGCATAAATCCAATGCATTTCTATTATATTCTTTGCAGTCGACTCTGTCTGACCTGACATCCTTGAAGATTATACAGACATATGAACATGTGATATACATATACATTGTAATAGAATCATTGTACAAGAGGATTAAGCAGCTCATTTCAGTTCAACATCTGATTCACAAGTTTAAAATCTCCATAGCGGCTTCACCTGCAGGAATAACTGTGTTTAATGATGAACTCAGGTTAATGTGAGTGTTTTACTGGCAGTAGAAGGTCATGACGTTCTCTTGGTTTCCTCGTATGAGCAGGGCGGGACAGTGGATGCCGTAGCTCAGCGCTTCCACCCAGGCCATATAGAGAGAACTGGGACAGTTGACATCAGGGACTGGAAGAGAACTGAAAAACACACACATTTTGTTTAGAGCTGTTATCAGGAATACATTGACTGGCAACTCTGGAAGAAAATTCACATTTGCTTTCGTTCTCAAAGGCCCCAAATTATGCAAAAGTATGACCAATTGCTTGTGATGTCACTCATTTGTGAATCACTTGGGATTAATACATGAAAACGATGTATCAAATGGGATGGGTAACCGGCTATAACTAGCAATACTCACATTACAACCAAAGCTGCGGGGATGGAGTTCTTCTTGATGATCTCATTTAGTCTCACCGACCTCTCCACCTGAAAATAAAAGACAGTCAAATGGAGGGTCTGAGGGATCGTACTCGTGTTCAAAACGACACACACCAGCAAGCACACACACCTTGGGTCTCATGGCCTCCAGGTCTTTGTTGGAAACTTTCCATGGACTCAGTCTCTTGAGCTCCTGTACGTCTCCTCCAGCCTGTTCCTCACTCAGCATGAAGGGGGCGATGTTTTCCTCATACCGCTGCCAACTACAGGAACAGAGAGGAAGAAGAATTTTTACATACTGTACATTGTTACAGCTCCTCTATTCTCGGTATGTCTGAAACACGCTGATTTCTTCAAAGCCCCTCCTTCTTAAAAGCTCAGAGTGCTCTGATTGGCCAGCTGACCCATTACGTTGTGATTGGACAAACATCTCAAGTGTGCATCGGAAATATAACAGGGCTCACCATTATCACGAGCTTAAGCTTCCAAGGCTTCTATAGCATTTGTAAACACACAGTTAAAATTATTATCGTTGGTTTTACCTTATTAGTCCGAGCCCGAGTGGGATTCTAAAAATGAGGATGATCAAGCCAATCGATCTGAACCGATTTAGCAAGTTTAACCCCTCCGGTCCTACTCACGAGCGGGACTCAAACTGGAGTGTTCGACAAATCTGGAGTGTGGAGGTGGGCACGCTAACAAGGACGCTAAAGGCCTTAGCACCAGTTGCTATTGCACCTCTTGAGATCAGTGGAGTGAGGATTACTCTCACAACTCTTACTGGCCTCCTAAATCTCACTCCCATCCGGGTCACGGCACCATTGGAACCCCTCCGGTCTTACTCACCCCACTTCAAGTGGGACTCGAACCAGCGTCTCCGGCATGTGAGTCGGGCACGCTAACAAGGACGCTAAAGGCCTTAGCACCAGTTGCTAGTCTGCCTCTTGAGATCAGGGGAGTCAGGGTTAACCTAAACAGCTCTCACTAGCTGGCCTCTGTTACACAAGCACTTTAGCAGAACGTTTCTCAGTGGTAAGTAGTCTTTGTAAATAGCTCTCCCGGTTTCGGGAAGCTGTCCTCTGTAAAATGCACTGTGCACAAGAAAACTTTTGGGTTGTACAGCTCAGGAAGAGGTTTATAAACAAACTTTAACCTCTTATTAACCCTTGAAAGCAAAATCGCTTTTGCTTTCGCGTCCAACACACAGCGTCTCTGCGACATGACGACAACACTTCAATACACTGCCTTCTTCCTTTGCATATGCCTAATACTAATCTTTCAAATTGTGACATTGACATTTGAGGAAGTAATATCTGGACTTTGATCGATGCGTGTTAGTCAGTTCTGGATCAGTGTTCCCTGTTAGATAGAATAAATCACTTTTTGGGAGACTATGAGTTTTGTAATTTTGTAGATTATATACAAGCACGAACAGATACATCACAAACTAAGGGAAAATGAAAACCTAAAAAAGAATAACATGACCCCTTTAATAATTACTACAATATTATTTACCAAACAGTAGAGGTGTGACGAGACACTTATCTCACGAGACGAGACACGAGATTGGGTTCACGAGACAAGACAAGATTTTTGCACAATATTTTAAAGAAATCCTCTATGACAAAATTCATGACTGGAGTGGAAAAATAGTCTCCAGGTGCATTTTGAAATGTTTTAACAAATAAACTTTATTAATCTTAATCTCTACTTTATGAGTATAAATCATCAAATGCATTGAAAGACAACAATATACAAACACTGTAAAAGGTTATGCCACAAACTCAACTGACTGGCTTTTCTCCTGTATGATTTCACATGGGTCTCTTCAGACCTTACTGTACATTTATGAGCTTCCAGAACTTCTGATTGAGGCTGTCTGACCTCCTTTCCACAAATTTAACATATAAATAAAAACAGTATAAATAACATATAAATAAATAAATAATTTCTTAGTCTTATTTAGTGCAAACAATAAGTGCAAGCAACCACAATCAAAGTACTGTAGCGCACAGACTCTTTATAATTGTTGTGAAATTGCGGTTTTATTTTGCACCGCCAAGGCAGCGAGTTCAGAAAAAGGCCCGATGAAAAGAAACGAGCGAGTGAGTTTGGTGCGTTTGTGTACAGTTGTTCTTGCATAAAATTTTTATTATAAATTAAATTAATTGTCCGATTACATGTTCAGAAACGGAGCCTCTCTTGTCTGTCGTTCTTCAGACGTTGAGGCCATTGCACACTGAATCCGAAATTCGCATCCGAAATTTTCGCACGTTAAAAAAAAAATCACGCTTGCACCCTGCCTCCGAAACTTTCGTCCTTAATAAAAAAATTCGGATCGGGTTCGATTTTCTGCGTTTTTCGCATCCACAGCCAGCATTTTGAGAGGTTTTTTGACACATCATTGCACATGCGCAGTCCTTTCAGTTTCGGTTTTCAATTCGATCAAGTGTTTTCTTGTTCTCTCGAACGGATTAGAAAAGGAATAAACCTGCCCTTTCAATCAGATCAAAATTTCGGATCAATTTAGGTGTGATTGAGCAGCCAATTCGATTACTATTGTATTATTAGGGTACAAAATATAACCTGTATACAGCTGTATACAGCTCTCGGCACAATCTCAGGATTGGATGGACCCAATATTTCCTCTTTCTTTTTCTCTTTTTAAGAAGAGAGAGGGCAACAAAATCATACTCACTGCATGAAGAATCCATTTTGTATTTTTGCGTTTTTTCCCCGCAAAGGTTTTACTTTCACTTATGGATTCGCGATAATTTATCAAACGCTTCGGCTCTGTTGCGACACGAATCCTCCGGCCATTGCGCGACCAGTGAGTGAACTGTGATTCCTACTGCACTGTGCGCGACTGCAACTCGTGCTGGATGAGCTGAGCAGACGTTTACAATGATTTTTATTTTTATAAAAACAGCAAAACGACAGTGGAGGCGGTCCGTGGTGTACACCGTAATGTATTGTGAATGTAACGTGGCATATTCTATACCAATTTCACCCTCACGCCGATATTGCGAGACAGCTTTTCACCAATGAGAAATCTTGTCCCATTTTAGTCTCGCGAGATCTCATGGCACGAGATCTCGTCACACCCCTACCAAACAGTGTTCAGATGTGGTAAGTATGATGTTTTCAAAAGCACATGAAGGCAGCATTACTACGAACCTGCACGTTTTTGTATGTGTGTTTATTTGTGAACATTTCTCACTTTTTAGGCAGAGGAGCTTTATCCACGTCTGTTATCACGATGATGTCCTCGATCTCCAGCCGGAATCTCTTCAACAGCAATTTCATGCTGGAATGAGAACAACCGTTTAAAGAACCACTGTTTCTGCGTGTCAAAACTAGTAACAGATGATGATGACATAACGATCCACTCACTCTTTACGGTCTTCCTTCATGGTCTGCTGGTCTCCTAAGATAAACACTCTGATTTTGCACTTTTTCCAGCGGTTTCTTCTGGTCAACAAATAAGGCACTAAAAGAGTCAGACCTGAAAGAGAGCAACAGCATTCAGAATAATAAAATTTGAATGCAAACGGGTAGTGCTGGAGGTTTGTCTACCAACCCAGAACTTAATGCCCCCCCCCCCCCCATTGTTAAAGTATCATTCATGCAGTCGAGTCGTATCTCACCTCCATCATCAGAGATCCAGTAGATGTCAATGGTCTTCCTGCCCTGTTTCGTCTGAAACACCGATCTGACCTGTTCGTTCAAGCCATCGTCAGAAATATCTGGATGGCGAGTCAAAAAAGGAGGTGAGAAGATGTGTGTAAAAAAACATTTACATCACACCAGCCAAAGCTTGATTGAGAAAACGTTAGTGCACCCTGTCTACAATGCAGTTTTGCTGATTATAACAGGACTGACTGATTAATGACATCAGGATTTCAATTTAAAATAAATGTAAAACATTCTCTGTTATTTTAGAATGTATCACATTCCTGTTTCCTTGACGATGCATCAAGCTTGTCATGTGACACTTCACAGTCACAATGGCGCTGTATGACTGATTGGTTTTATTTAATTTGCTGGGCAAGTAAATGTATTTTGTGTTTTAAGCTGCTTTATCATGATTATTTTAGTTGATTGGCAAGTTATGATGGACTATGGGCTCTGCCATGTTTGTTTGCGCTGTGGCGCAGTCAGAGAGTCTGACTCTGTCAGGTGTACGTAAATACATCCTCTTTTCCTTAAAAACATAACAGTGAGCAGAGAGAAGGATACAGTAAACCTTATAGTGACCTTTGGTATGTATAAAACATGCAGTCAAATTGTATTTGAAAGGTTATTTTCTTGCTTCCATTGGCATCAGTGTGAATTTTTACAAACTATACATATTTTCCTATTACATCTGTGTATTTAATTGTCTGAAACAAAGTAATTAATTAGAGTGGAACTTGTAGTGTAGTAATATCGTGAGAACGGGGTTGGGAAGAGGAAGGTGATCGCGAGATTAAGGAGAGCGATCATGTAGTTGAGAGAGTTGTTAATAAAGTGACTATAACAGCAATGAAGACTCGTTATTGAGACCAACAACACAACATAAATGGCGACGAGGATGAACAAATAAAGAGAACGATTAGGATTACCGTTCAACTGTCGTTGGAAGCGACATCTGGATCTAAAAGACTGACTGGCTGAACTGGCATGATGGAAGGCGACGAAGCCGTAGCACGAGCACCGCCGATACATGTCGCACAGGCTCAGTTATCGCCGCCCATTCCATTGAACCTCGGAGTTTCGGATTTGTATGCAGAATACAAAACATGGAAAGACTCGTATAGTTTCTTTGAGTTGGCCAGTGGAGCTATCAATGCTGCTGATGTGGTAAGACGCGCTACTTTTTTGCATTGTACACTGTCAGAAAAAAAGGTACAAAAGCTGTCACTGGGGCGGTACCTTTTCAAAAGGTACACTTTTGTTCCTTTTAGGTACTAATACGTTCCTTTTAGGTACTAATATGTTCCTTTTAGGTGCTAATATGTACCATTAAGGTACCAATATGCACCCTTTAGGTACAAAAGTGTACCTTTTCAAAAGGTACTGCCCCAGTGACAGGTTTTGTACCTTTTTTTCTGACAGTGTATTGGTGCTCCAGTGCAGAGGATTTTTGCCAGTCTCCCGGGTCCTAAAGATTCATATACAGAGACTGTAGCTGCACTGGATGCTTACTTTACTCCACAGAAAAATGTTGTGCTAGAAAGACACAAATTCAGACTAAGATCTCAACTACAGGACGAAACGATCGACGCATTTGTGAACACATTAAGGGAACTGGCCAAATCTTGTGAGTTCGGAGCTTTAGAACGTGATATGATACGAGATCAACTCGTAGAGAAATGTGCACATAGACGATTAAGAGATAAACTGTTGCAGGAAGAGGGGCTTACGTTGGAAAGAGCATTAACTGTTGCTAGAATTTTTTAATCAGCCCAAGCAGAGTCTAAAGTGCTTTCAGAAAACAACACCAAAGAAAAAGACAATCACGTTAATTTCACGAAGGGTATACGAGCTCCTAACGCAAAAGTGAAACCGCAAAATGCCAGCAGAGGGCGATTTGAAAAGGACAACAGTGACACCAAGTGTTATAGATGTGGACTTACAACACATAAAGCAGATGACTGTGGAGCAAAATCAGCAACTTGCCTGTATTGCAGAAAAACCGGTCATTATGCACGTGTTTGCAGAAAGAAAAACAACTCACAGGAGCATAAAAATGACAGATACAAGGCCAAAGACAGGTCAGACCGCAAAGACAAACCAGTGAGAGCTGTAAATGACAATTCTGATTCTGATGAATTTGTGTGTTCAATTGATCCAGAAGGAAAAGAGACCATAAGAGTTAATGGACAGAGGCTGAAGATGGTCATTGATACAGGAAGTGGAAAGAAATTTCATTGGAGAAGAACTGTATCACAGATTGTTTGCACAAAAAGTTCAACTAAAACAAACCAAGAAAAAATTCTACGCTTATGCACAGACGCACTCTCTCCACTGTGTGGGATTTTTTGAAGCACATTTCCAATGGAAGGATAATGTCACGAAAGATGACATTTTTGTAATAAAAGGAAATGTAGAGCCACTGTTAGGAAGGCGGTCATGCTTTGACTTAAAGATCCTGAATACCACAGACCAGGTCAGTGCAATTGAAAATTCGCCAGAGAGATTTTTTTAACTTGAGGCTGAATATCAGAGTTTGTTTAAAGGACTGGGACAAATTAAAGACTACAGCCACAAAATATCTGTAAATGAAAAGGTCACACCTGTAGCTCAAGCTTTAAGGAGAGTACCTTACCTGATGGTAGAGGCTGTAAATCAAGAGCTGGACAAAATGCTGGAAGATGGAATCATAGAGGAAGTGCACAAAGGATCTGAATGGGTGTCAAACATTCTTCTCATTCCTAAAAAAGACACTAAAGAAGTGAGACTTTGTGTAGATCTGAGAGAAGTGAATAAAGCGGTGGTAAGAGAAAGACACCCTGTACCAACAATAGACAGCATACTGCAAGCAATGCAGGGAGCAAAGGTGTTTGCAAAACTGGATGCCCGTAAAGGCTTCTGGCAACTTGATCTGGCACTTGAATCCAGACAAATGACCACATTCATTACACACAGGGGATGCTACCGTTTTAGGAAGGTTCCATTCGGATTGTCCAGTGCTCCAGAAGCATACCAGAAAGCCATGGACTCTATGTTATGTGGGATGCCAGGTGTGGTGTGCTACATGGATGACGTTGTCGTGTTTGCTGAAAATGAGAATGAGCTGGAGCAAAGACTGAGAAATGTTTTTCAAAAATTCCAAGAAAAGGGACTGACCTTGAATAAAGAAAAATGTTTCTTTGGACTTAAACAGATTGAGATTTTGGGTCATGTTGTCACAGCGGAGGGAATAAAACCAGATCCACGAAAGGTTGAAGCAGTTTGTAATGCTCCCAGACCTGAAAATGTTGCACAGTTACGTTCATTCCTAGGCACTTGTGGATTTTTTATGAAGTTTGTTCCCAACTACGCAAATCTGTCTGAACCTCTCCGAAAACTGACCAGACAAGGACAAAAGTGGCAGTGGTCATCTGAAGCAGAAAATGCTTTTAAGCGACTGAAAAAAGAATTAACTAGTGAGCCAGGCCTAGCATACTTCAACATAAATGCTCCAACAGTTGTGATCAGTGATGCAAGTCCAGTCGGACTTGGAGCAGTTTTGCTTCAGACACAAGAAAATGGAGCTAAGAAACCTGTAGCATATGCGAGCCGCTCTCTAACACCCACAGAAAGACGTTACTCTCAGATAGAGCGGGAAGCCCTAGGGTGCGTTTGGGCGGTGGAACACTTCAGAGCGTATTTGTGGGGAGGCAGATTTACTCTTCAAACAGATCATCGACCTCTCATTTATATAGAGCATCGGGTGAGACTCCAGCTTATCTGATGTTTGGACGAGATGTGCGTACGAAGTTGCCTAGTATCATCACAGACTAAAGAGAAACGAAAGACATTGAAAGTCATCATAAAAGGTACATTGAGAAAATGAAAAAGTACGCAGACATGACAAGACGAGCCAAGGAACACAACTTTAAGTTGGGAGACATTGTATATGTGGCAAGTATGGAAGATGGCAAGCTGGACTCTAAGTACAGAGATTCTCGTTTTGTGCTGCTGAAGAACACATCGGACAATTCCTTTGAAATGGTCAATGTTGAGGATTGTTCTAGGATTGTGAGAAATGTGAAGCACATTCGTCATGTTCCCATTCAGTTGGAGATAAGCATACCAGAACCAGCAGAAAAACGAAGTGATCAAGGAACTCAAGAGACAGCGAACAAGTCAGATTTCTCAATAGAGCCACAGAGTTCTTCTGTTACAGTACCAGACACCTGTAGCAAGCCCTTGACTACTCGGAGTGGGAGAGTGATTAAGAAACCTGCTCGTTTCAAGGACATGATTATGTAAATGTTTGAAAATGTTGAGACTGGTTAGTCAGTTTAAAACAATATAGCAGTCAGTGATGCCGGTAACGCGTTACTTAGTAACGCGTTACTCTAATTTTACCACTTTTTTCAGTAACGAGTAATCTAACGCGTTACTATTTCAAAACCAGTAATCAGATTAAAGTTACTTATCCAAGTCACTGTGCGTTACTATTTTTGTCATTTTCCTTAGTAAAAATATATATTTATTTCTTCTTGCATCTCGGGGAGTGTGCGCGACAAGTCACGTTTTCAGCATGAGGTTCACGTCACGTGTACGTACCACGCAGCGACACAAACGTAAACAACAATGGAGGGAGGAGAGAGATGCGCTTTTTCTAGCTGGAAATACAGTCACTATTTTGAGTTTGTGTCTGTCAGCTAAAGATGGCAACATTAAGGTCCGTTGTAAACTCTGTGCTGGTGGCGACAAAGTGTTATCTACCTACAGAAACACTTCGTCGAATTTGAAAAAAAACATATGGAGTCGCAGCACCGCACAGTCAAACTTACGCCCGTTTCACACATACTTGTCTCCGTCTGCAGTGCGTATGCGGTGCATATTTTTTCCCGTACCCATGTTAACAGGTTTTCACACTGCACGCGGGTGCGGTCCGTCGATCCGTTCCAGGTGCGTGAGTATACAGCAGTGCAGAGATCGTTTCCGCACCGAGTCTATTTTTGCTGTGCTGCACTGCACTGAATTAAAGTGGCAGCGCATTGTTCACATTAAAATAGACATAGATTGACAAGAAACTGTATTAATTTCATCATATACACAAAATTACAGTTAACGTGTTCTACAGTTACTAAATTACAGGGTCAAGAAAAACAAAAAAACAATATATATTTTATAAAAACAAGTATTTATATTAAGTGAAGTCAAGAAAGACTGTTTTTTCAGGAAATAGTTTTTAAGTTCAACTTTAAATGTCAGGAGATAGATTGTTGATGTTACTGTTAAAAATAGGCCTACACTTCCAATAAAGTGAGTGTTGGCAAAACCGGTTGTCATTTTTATGTTGAGGTGGCGGGGGTGTTGTCGGCAACTGCTGAATGTAACTAATAAAAGTAACTTGTAAAGTAACTTAGTTACTTTTAAAATCAAGTAACTTGTAAAGTAACTTAGTTACTTTTAAAATCAAGTAACTTGTAAAGTAACTTAGTTACTTTTTCAAAGTAACTGTGGCAACACTGATAGCAGTATTCAGAATAATGGTAAAAAAAAAGCTGTTAAAACTAAGGGTAATGTGTTCATTGTAGTATTTAAGTTCTCTAATACTAACAAAGGGAGGGATGTAGTGTAGTGATATCGCGAGAACGGGGGTTGGGAAGAGGAAGGTGATTGCGAGATTAAGGAGAGCGATCATGTAGTTGAGAGAGTTGTTAATAAAGTGACTATAACAGCAATGAAGACTCGTTATTGAGACCAACAACACAACAAAACTGTTCTGATTGGCTGACAGGGTGATGACATCAGGATTCCATTGTTTGCAGTGTAGACGGTTGATTATACCGTTCTAATTTGTCACTACACTAGTAGTGCCAATTGGGTAAAAATGCACCAAAAAAAGACTTCAAGTGTGTTTGTCACCTGAATTCCGGTCTGTCTCATCTTGTTCGGATTGCGGGACTTCATCTGCATCGAAAGCCGGATTATCAATTGCAGATGATCTGCCTGCTGCTCAAAATAAACCCATGTCAAACTTTGTTTTATGATTCAAACTGCAGCACCAATGCATTTTTTAAGTCATTATACTGTATAAAGTACACAGTACACACCTGGACTAACATCCATAACGTCCAATCCATCCATCATTCTCAGAATTGCAAGGCCGTAGCTGGAGTCAAACGCGTCGCTAAACAAAAAACAAAAAACATAAAACAAAGTCAATATACAAAGAACTGCATGACAATCAAACTGATATTTGTGAACAAAAGCAGCAGCTGAACTCACCTGATGGTGTTGACGTAGTCCTGTACGCTCTCAGGTTTACAATCCTTCCAGTTCATCTTGTATCCCATAACAAGGGTGTTCGGCTTCAGTTTACCAAGACCTGAAGCCTAGAAAGATTATTGAGTCTTTGAGAAGGATGTAATGAGGAGAAGAAAAATGTGTTAGAACAGATTAGAGAACGGTCTTACCTGCAAGAGATTGTTCGCGCCCTCTTGCAGACTGTCGGCATTGAAGGACGTGTAGAAAGAACGAACCTTCCTCTGATTCAGCCAGTCCACCAGCATATCGGTGCTGTGTTGCGGAAAACTGGACTTCTCGTCCTCCTGAAAGCATGAGAGCGCAATGAACCCACGACACCTTCACATCTTGAGTGCGCACTGAATAATGCTCTTGATTGCTCACTCAGCACACATACATCATTTGAATTAAAACTGAATTGAATGTGCAAGTTAAAACATTATCTTTTACATGATTTATGTATAAAGAGTGGTTCGATACATTACAACAGGAATGCGGCACAGTAATCGCATGTTTTCAAGAAGTTTTCTATCGCTATTTCTAATGTGCATCATAATGTTATATACCATCGCTATACACATTAATAATCTCACCGATCCCAAATTTTACAATGGTAGTGCATATATTTAAGTTGTCAAAATAAAATGCTGCTTGTGTTTGCATTCTGTTTAACTTTAATAACGTTATGCATTTCTGCCATACTGGCGAGCTGACTTTTCCTGTTTTATCAACAATCGCTGCGGCACTCATTTTCCACTTATCACTCCACGCCGGCTCTGTTACTGAAGAATCCAACATGAGACAACGATATGGTGCAACCATACTGTTAAGGGGGTCGCACATCGGACGAGAAGCGTCGCGTCGCTTCAAGAACAACTAGAAGTATCGCAACATTATGAAATTAAGATAAGGTCTGTACTAGGCAAGGCAAGGCAAGGCAAGTTTATTTATATAGCACATTTCATACACAATGGTAATTCAAAGTGCTTTACATAGGAGAAAATAAAATAATCAAAACAAATAAGAATAATTAAAACATTTTAGAATAAAAAATAAAATAAAGTACAGTAAAAACAGTCGGACGAACAGTGGCACAGTGCTCATTCAGTAAATGCATAGCTAAACAGATGTGTTTTGAGTCTGGATTTGAATGCGACTACTGTAGGAGCACATCTGATCTCTTCTGGAAGCTGGTTCCAGTTGCGGCTGGCATAGTAGCTAAAAGCAGACTCTCCTTGCTTAGAGTGAACCCTTGGTATTTCTAACTGATGTGATCCTAATGATCTGAGTGATCTGTTGGGTTTATATTCAGTGAGCATGTCTGCAATATATTGAGGTCCTAGCCCATTGAATGATTTATATACCAGTAATAATACTTTAAAATCAATCCTAAATGTAACTGGGAGCCAGTGTAAAGACCTGAGGACTGGTGTGATATGTTCATGTTTTCTGGTTCTGCTCAGAATCCTGGCAGCAGCGTTCTGTATGAGCTGCAACTGTCTTATGGTCTTTTTAGGAAGGCCAGTGAGGAGTCCATTACAATAATCCACCCTGCTGGTGATGAAAGCATGCACAAGTTTCTCTAAGTCTTGACTGGAAACAAAGCATCTAATTCTTGCAATATTTTTCAAATGATAGTATGCTGATTTAGTTATTGCTTTGACATGACTACTGAAACTAAGGTCTGACTCTAGAGACACACCAAGATTCCTGACTTGATTTTTAGTTGTTAGACCTCTAGAGTGAAGGTATGCATTCACCTTGAGAACTTCATCTTTGTTTCCAAACGCAATGACTTCAGTTTTGTCTTTGTTTAACTGAAGATAGTTTTGGCACATCCAGCCATTTACTTCATCAATGCATTGGCACAGGGAGTCAATGGGGCTGTAATCGTTAGGCGATAGGGCTAAGTAGAGCTGTGTGTCGTCTGCATAGCTGTGGTAAGAGATTTGGTTCTTTCTCATTATTTGGCTCATTGGGAGCATATACAGGTTGAATAGGAGTGGCGCAAGAATTGAGCCTTGGGGGACTCCGCATGTCATGGATGTCCACTCAGACTTATGGTCTCCTATACTCACATAATAACCTCTCCCTTCTAAGTAAGACCTGAACCATTTTAGGACTATCCCAGAAAGCCCCACCCAGTTTTCAAGCCTGTCAATAAGTATGTTGTGATCGACAGTGTCAAATGCAGCACTGAGGTCGAGTAGTACCAGCACTGATAATTTGCCTGTATCAGTATTTAAGCGAATATCGTTTATTATCTTTATGAGCGCTGTCTCTGTGCTGTGATGCGATCGGAAACCAGATTGAAAATTGTCAAAGTAACCATTCAAGCTTAAGAATTTGTTCAGCTGATTGAAGACAACTTTTTCAATGATCTTGCCTATGAAGGGAAGATTTGAGATCGGTCTATAATTGCTTAATATGGTCTTATCTAGATTGCTCTTTTTCAGGAGGGGCTTGACAACTGCAGTTTTTAGGGAGTTTGGAAAACTCCCAGAGAGAAGTGAGGCATTTACCACTTCTAGGAGATCTGCTTCTAAACTGTTTAACACACTTTTGAAGAAAGATGTGGGAAGTGTGTCAAGGGCGCAGGTTGATGTTTTAAGGTGCTGTACGGTTTCTTCCAAAATTTTGCCATCAATTTCTTCGAAAACAGACGTAGTAACTACTTTCTCAGGTAGTGGTCGGATCTGTTTGACCCCAGCACAACTCAAGGATGAGCTGATCACCTTTCTGATATTATTGATTTTCTCAGAGAAGAAAGAAGCAAACTCACTGCACTTGCTGTCTGAGAGCATTTCACTGGGAATCTGGCTTGGGGGGTTTGTCAGTCTCTCTACGGTAGCAAAAAGAGTGCGTGTGTTGTTTAAGTTGCTGTTTATAATACAATCATAATATACTATGTTATGATTGTACTGTACAATTAAATACAATCGTTGCTATGTGTACACTTTACCTCAGAGCGTCCGTTAACTTTATGAATTGAGAATCTCACCTATAAATCCGATAACATCCGCAATTTTCATTCAGTCAGCTCATTTTTGTTAATGAGTGCGTTTTTTTTACAGTCTATGGTGTACACTCATAGAGAATAATGTGTTCGAATTTTAAAGACATGGCGCTATAAACTGAGAAAGTGGGTGCGCGTCCGGTGTGCGATACCTGTTCTAGACGCGATGCGGCGCGGTGCTGCGCTTCTTGTGCGGTGTATAACGTGTGCAAGTGCAACCCCCTTTACATGACCGGCTGTTAGCGTGTCACCCAGTACGTCGCTAGGTTACCAGAGAGTGAGGTAAGTACATTTATTCATGCATCCAAACTTGCAACAAAACTTTCTTCCGACGAAAAAAAATAAAAAAATTATCGAACGTTTTATCGAACGCATTTTTTATTGATATTGATTCATATTGTTATCGTTTTATCGCCCAGCCCTAGCTTCAACACATTTGCATGATCTTTCATATTATAGACTTATTGGTGTAAAATTGTGCATCAAAAATGGCCCAGCTCCGGGTTCTTACCATGATAATGTTCCCACAGATCATCAGGCAGATGCTTTTGGTGAAAGTGCCCACAAAGTCCACCAGAGCGGGACGGGCGTTTGGTGGGCCGGTGAGAACGAGACACTGAGGCCTAAGAGAGAGCTTATCATGAGCGGCTGGTCTATCGTGATCAGATCAGATTGGTAATATTTACTTTTACAGTCTCACCTGTAGTTTTTGACGTGATCACTTATACCATTCAGAGACATCGAGAAGGACAAAGCCATATTGTAGAAACTGGACTGATAAGACGAGCCCCAGTTAACCCCTGGACACACGAAAATACATTAGTTAATGTGTTCAAATAATTGAACATAAATGATGTTTTGATGATCATAAGTGGAAAATGAAAGTCATAATCTGCAACATATTGGGTGATTGAAAGCAAACCAGAGAAACAATAAGGTTACTCACGAGGCTTTGTGTAGGAAACATAACCTACGAGGAAGATGACGATAGCGGACGTGACAAGAGCGTACCACCATGTGAACAGAAACATGAGGAGAAAAGACAAGAAAGCACCAAACAGAGATGCCCACGGACTGAAGTAACGGTACTGCGGCCGCCAGCCTGGAAGAGACAGACGACAAACACGAATATTAGACACACAGAAGAGCTGTTCTCAAAAAGAGATTCAGAATGACTTAAAATATAGAAATCAAGATATTTCTTATTTTAGGGTTAGGGTTATTTCACCCCCCAACAACTGTTGGTTTTCTATTTATTTGAAGACACAAAATTCACCAATTTAAACCTTATTTTTAATCTCCTACAGAGCAACAACTAACTTATAGATTTACATTTACATCCATAGATTTACATTTACATCCATTTATTAATAATCAAATTACAATGAATAAAGTTAAAAAGTATGACCTTGACCAGAGCATATTGTGTTGAATGTCTGTTTAATAAAAACATTTTGTTAAGTAGTATGTGGTACATGGTCATAGCATGTGATCCCCAAGATTCTCTGCAAGCACATTATATGGAAACGTTCTAGCAACCAGGTGATGGCTGTATATGACCCAGGCTTCACAGCTGTACAGAAGAGTGGTGATGCACAAAGGTTTTTAGATGGTAACTTTACTACCCAATTGAAGGTGCTTATTTTGAAAGACCTTACGTTGAAGTTTGCCAAAGGCTGCAGAAGCTTGCCTTATCCGATTTTTTTATTTCGCAATCGAGATTGCAGTCCTCTGATACAATGCTGCCTAGATACTTAAAGGATGGCACTATTGAAAGTGATTGTTGTTCTATGGTAAAAAACAGTCATGGTCGGTGGAGGACTGATCCTACATTGGCATATCACTTCAGTTTTGGTGGTATTAACTGACAGGCCCATTCTGCTACAGGTCTTCACAGCAGCATCTATGATAATTTGCAGTTCTTCTGGGGTATGTGCCACGGACACACACACAGTACATTATCGATTATCTGTTCACAATTCAAAACTGATGATGAGGATGAAGTACTCACCAGGTGATCTGGTGACCGTCGCATGGAAGCAGCTGAAGTTAATGAGGCCGTAAGAGCAGAGGAAGAAGTTGGAGATCAGAGGAGCGATTGTGTTCAGATTACCTGAAAATATCAACATGACACAAAATGTCAAAGCATCCGCTGAGAGAAACACCTCAGTAACTGATCTGGAGGATATCCAGGACTCACCGATGAGGATGAAAGCCATAGCGATGAGGAACGCGAGACAGTATGCACGTAGAGGCTCGTTGTTTTTCCCATAACCTTTAGCGAAGAAGCCGATGAAGGGGTAGATTCTATCCTTACACAAACACTGTATGAAAACACACATACAAAAATGTTACAGTCAACTGCAGGATACACACACCATTAAATAAAATCAGTCACATCATCTACCTGGAAAATTTTCGGTGCAGACACCAAGAAACCCAGACGCTGATGACAAGGTGGCGGCAAAGACACCAATGGTGATCAAAATGCCAGATCCTGAAACAGTGGTAAGAACCTGGAGACAAAAAAATTAAGAGCTATTAGTAAGTCTACCCATTATCCAACAACAAAATAATAAAAACTACAACCATATTGGCCGATTCACTCACACGAAAGTTGTTTGCCAGTCCAGATTTACATGTGGAGTTCTGTGTGCAGCTGTCAAAGTTCCAGCCATATTTACAGGCCAGACCGGTGCAGGGCATCGACAAATTTGTTAGCGCTAAAGTATCGTTCACATTGCCAGAAGCGTCTCTTACAACAGTTGCAGCTGAGGAGGAAGAGAGGAAGTGATTCAGTGAGGAGAATGGATAACCAATAAGACACACATTCAATTAATTTCATAAGAGATTTATGGTACAAAAGGTGTGAGGAAAAAGGTATGACCCTTACCACATGTGATTGAGATCAATAAATAGCTCAAGGTGGTCCACAATATGGCCAGCAGTGTCCCTTTAGGAATCCCACCCGTTGGATCCTGGAAAACCACAGGCACAGTCGTGTTTTAGGGCACTGTGACTTTCCTACTTTACACGCTCTGCCTGAAAAATGGCAATATTACCTTGAGATCTCCACAGATGTTGACACCAGAAAGAATTCCAGTAGCAGCTGGGAAAAAGATGGCGAACATCCTAAAGAAATATCCATCAACGCCTCTGAAGGAGGGCAGTAGGTTGGCAATGAAAATATCATCTGGAAGAAGAAAAATGTTTAGATCTGGTTGTTCCAACACAAACAAACATCAAGATGCAAGTTGACTGTTCATAATTTGACAAAGTAATTTCACGTTTCAGGTCTGTATTTCAACAAAAAAGCTGCATGGTTAATGTATGATGACATGTGTATCAGACGTAGGCCACTGGAGGGGCTACAGTGGTGCCGTGACCCGGATGGGAGTTAGGTTTAGGGGTGAGAGTAACAATAGTATAGTGTGAGCTGTGCGTGTAAACCTCACTCCCCTAATCTATGTGGGCAGTGCAATCTCAAGGGGCTACACATGCATGAATCATGTGTTATGTTAACGTTGCGGTTCTGAGCTTGGTAAACAAGAGCTTTTCATCTACTGTTTATTTGTTTTGTAGCAACAGGTCGAAATAAGGCTTCCAAACTTAGAAACATCTAGATGCACTTGAAGGCCAAATTAGATCTGGATCTTGTTTACTCACGTTGGTAGCCGAAAAATCCTGCAGCCTGCTTAACATGTCGGGGGGAGAACCGTCCCAACAAAGTAGCTAATTAAGGAGAGCATGATCGCGATGAAGAACAGGATCTGAGCCTGTGGTGGAGTGAAAACCAAGAAGAACATTCATGTAACAAGAGCAGTTTTGGGAAATGTGGAAAACTGGAGGACAGCATACCTTGCCTCCCAACTCATGCCAGCGAATGTGATGCAGAGCAGGATGCAGACAGTGACTGCACCAATGATCCTCACGTCATCGACATCACTCACCATCTGAGATTTATAGTCCTGAGAATAAAGAAAAAGATTGTGGATGAGATGATTGGAGCAAACTTCTAGATTTAACAGTGGTTAAAATAAATAAATGTCTTTAAAAATAACTAAAATTCATGTTATTAATTAGTCTATTTATTGGTTAGTAGCCTGAGCCAGAATGAAAACAACCAACAATTGTGTCATGACGTCGCTGAAGGTGAAGGGCACATGTGCACATCAGTGAAGGATCATTATGAGTCTATGAGTCTACGAAGTTGATATGTGTATGTGCTCGGGCTGTGCAGCCTGCAGTTATGTGTTTTGGAAGATTATGCTTTGATTCCAGGCATACATATTACCCTGTGTTTATTGTGTTTGTTTAATTAATAACCTTGCGATAACACCTGTGTTACCGATACTCACCACACTGCATAATTTTACAAAGAAAAGATATTATGTCCAGATGATTATTTGTCAAGGCGCTTATTTTGATTTTAAACGTTTACTGGGAAATATACTCTTGTTCCATGTAGTTACAGGGTAAGTACAATAAAAATACATACATACAATCTAATATCACTGACTCTCAGAAACCTTTATTTGAAAAACAACTTATTACAGTTGGTCTTAAATACATCTTGGATGGCATGAGGGTAAAAGATGAGTAAATGGTGGGGACATATTTCTGGGTGTAAGGCATTTTCTCTTAATACAGAATAATTAGAGACATGATTTTGTCTTCAGATTCATCAGTGGAAAAAAGAAAAAGAAGAAGTGGAACAAAAGGAAGAAGCCAAGCAAGACATAAAAGGGCGGACAATACAAGTTTTCTGTCGAGACTTTTCAAGAGATTAAAAGCAGTTTTAACTAAAAAGAAGTGTTGTAAATCTCTTTTGAAATAAGTTGTTTTTCAAATAAAGGTTTCCTGTCAGCGATATAAGATTGTGTGTATGT
Source organism: Chrosomus eos (assembly GCA_036326025.1). Taxonomy (NCBI): domain Eukaryota; kingdom Metazoa; phylum Chordata; class Actinopteri; order Cypriniformes; family Leuciscidae; genus Chrosomus; species Chrosomus eos. The sequence continues at coordinate 5,236,929 of CM070818.1, read as the reverse complement.
ATTTTTATTGTACTTACCCTGTAACTACATGGAAACAAGAGGGTAACAAGCACCACTACTACACTACAATTGAGAGTATCTTTCCCAATATTTAAGCAAAATTTAAGCCCTTTTGTTAAAGAATTACTGTATAAATGCATAAGTATGTATGTACCCTGTAATTTTTTAAAAGCCTATACAGTATGAACTGGTACCAATTATTAAAGGTGCACAATGTATGTTCTCGCTAAATTTCTCCCAAGATTGTTGTATCATAATAGTAGAATAAGTACCCCTCAGTTCTTTTATTCTTACAGTATAAATATTTTGGTAATTCTCCTGGTTGTTACCCCTTTATTCCCCCCTTTATTCCCCAAATTTTACATATTGTTCATTCATTCTTAAATGCAAGTACTTTATAGGTACACTACAATTACCTAAAGTTGCGCTGTAAATTTGTCTTAATTACGCAGTACTTTCCAGGCTGTAATCTAAAGCGTTACCCAACTTCTATTATCAAAAGTTCTCTTGCGCTTTTGCTTCTGCCATCGTCCCGTCAGTCATCGCGGGACATTCAAAAACACTTAACATGAAAAAACACTTAATGTGGCTTACTTAGATGTAGATGGCCATAAACACAGAGGGAGAAATATAACAAGCTATCTATCGCAACCTTGCACACAAATTTGCTTTCTTTCATCATATGGGCTCATCCGCTTTAATGCACATAGTGTTACGGCGACCAGTCTCCCTGATCCCGCCATCTCTCAACCACGAGTTCTAGTGTGTTGCATACTTTCCCTTTAGTATGCATTGTTTGCGCTGTGATTACCCATCACCTGTTCTGCATTATTACTCATCTCTCAGCCTTTATCTGGCTCATTAACTGAGCATGCTGTGTGAAGTATTGGCTCTCTACGTGTCCATGTCCGAGCCGTTTCTGACCCTTACTGACCCTCGCTATTCTAACCTTAACTGATTGTCTGCAGCCTGTATCTCGACCCTCTGCCTGATCCGGATTCTGATTCTAGCCAGACCTCCCAGACCTTTAAGCCTGTCCCAGTTGTTCGATGCTCGCCGCCTGTCCGCGACTTCCAGCCTGGTTTCTCCCCGCTATCAGCGCACCCCAAACCTAGAACTGCCTGTATTCTATTTTCTGCCTGTCTTTGAGTAATTAAAGTTGTTGCATAATGGATCTGCCTCAGCCCTCTGATTCATTACACATAGCATGCATAGTTTGGTGTTTACTGAGTTTGGTCTTTTAATATCACTAATTGACCCTTCGCAAAGACCCGCCCTCCTTAGTTACTGTCGCTATGTTCCGACAAGCTACGCCGCTCTCACGCTCTCACCATGTTCTCACACAGTGAAAAATACATCGCGGACCAGAGAGGAGACTGACAACACGCGGACAGACAGGACAGACCAGGTTACTTTTCGGTTACTTTTGATATTAAGCATGTTAAACAAAGTCTCACCTTTCAAATATGGTCATTTTTTGAAAGAAATTTAAACAATAAATACCGTTTTGTGGCTCTTTAATGTGCCGTGACAGGTTGCTGTAGAGCATCAGTTAAAGCTGCTCGTGATCCGATCATCTCTTCCTTCTAGTTCATTTATAGCATCAAATAAACATGAATTAACATAAGAAGGAATGTTGTTTTAACCGCGGAAAGGCGCCAGTATATTCAGTTTTTCAAGTTCAAATCCTCCCATGTTAATCTACTAAGCTTGATCCGACAAAATGGCGGATGGCGAAGTATGATTGGTCAGAAGACCTGTCAATCAAGCTCCACGCGAAGGGTCAATTAAGCCACATTAAGTGTTTTCTTTATAACGGTTTTCGTGTAATTAAATGCGTTGAGTTCATATTCTTGACTCTTCTGCTCTTCTGTACAGAATGTTTATTACTATGCATTATAGTAAGCAAAGTTAAGCGTGTTTCACGTTAAGCATCTTAGAATGCCCCGTCATCGCGCATCACTCTTGTCATGTGTCTTTTTCTAAAAAGCTGCTCAAGCCCTACAGTATGTGCATGTCTCACTTTCAGAAGATCTCTGACGGTCTCTGCAAACCCCACTGTGTGGAGTGCACAGGCGAGAGCGTTGGCGAAGGCGAAGAGCAATCCGATGGGCGCTCCGAGCTCCGGACCCAGACTCCGAGAGATCATGAAGTACGTGCCGCCTGGAGATGAACAAGTCTGCTTTCACTTGCTTTGACAAGTTGGTTAGTTTAAAAAATACTCTTCACTAAATGTGTTTAAGACAAATAAATACACTGTGATTTTGCCAAGTAAGACATGTTCCTGGATCAACATTCTTGTCCCAAAATGTATTCCTTACCCAATCGCTACCCCTAAACCTAACTCTATTTTACACATCGCAGGTAAACTTATATTGTTTTCGGGTAGCATATTTTTATATATTTTACTGGAAAACGAGACAAAGATTCTGATTAAACCCATTTGAAATCAAATGTTCCTGTTTTTATGGTAAACAATTAATGTGACTCACCAGATTTGACCTTCCCATTGGTGGAGATTGCAGACACTGAAGTCGCTGTGATTGTTGTGACAACAATAGACATGAAGATAATTACGTAGGTCAGAACTGCAAGCAAAAATGCACAAATGTGTCAAATGACTTTAGATAAGGTCTAGATCTTTCAATTCTCTGAGGGAGGAAATATTTAACTGTTAAAAGACATTTAAGAAGTGAGAAGTGATCAACTCACTGAGTCCGGCTTGAGACGTGATCCACGGCAGCCGCAGGTACATAATCACACCCCAGATGTTCAACATACAGCGAATCTGAAACAGAATCACAGCAAACTCATCAGTGGTGTGTGGATGTACGAATATTTCAACATTATTTAAACTCATACGTGAGACAACTACAGATCTGAAAAATGCTTCTGATGCTTTATGATTATGACAATTTGAGTGAAATGTACTGATAGACTTGAGAATAGCCTACCATTTGTATTCATTATCATTAGTTTTTTCAGTTTAATATTAATGTAATTCGACTATGGGAAGCTGAACGTGACCTGAATTATCTAGGCTATAGAGGTATCAAATAAATGTGGACAGTATCTCAGAACATCAGCTCTTGTGTGCATTTGATGAGAAGTTTTTGAGTTCTCTGAGGGAGACATCTGGCTTTTAAGTATAGTTTGAGACACATTTTTTTAAGGTTATATTTTTGGCCTTTTGCCTAGATAGGACAGCATGAGACAAGACTGGAAAAGCACCTCAAACTGGGATTTAAACTCGGGTCACCTAAAGCTCTCTGATGTTCAGATCTCTGCTTTGTAGACACAAATTGGGTCTTTTTCTCTGGAGAAAAAATGGAGAAGCTGGAGACGTAAACATTAACTCGTCATTTAACGTCTAGGAGAAACTTCTTGAGATGTTAAAGAGATCAAATTCCTGTTTTCTCACCATGACTCCAAGAACCCATCCAAAGCGAACGAGTTTGACTTTGGGCCGGTCATCATCCTCTGGTGGTGGAGGAAGATCATCAGGATCCGGCTGTTGACATAAACATAGAGAATCAACACCAAATTTCTCTAAGTGTTGCCATCCAAACAATATACGTCACATACAATATTCAATAAACTCAAATATATGTTAAGTGAAATTTTCTTTCAAATAACTATTTCATTCAAATTTACTTACTACTTTACGCAGAACATCCAGTGATGGTCTGGTCTTTTTTATACGTCCAGAGAATGTGTCGTTGGCGTAAAAGTCATATTTTGGCAAGGGGTCAAGCGGATTGAAGAACGACATTTTTTTCTTGTCCAGCTCCTTCTCGTAATCAACCCCTCCCGCATCCACCGTAACACCTTGAGGCGGGACATTGGTGTCCGGGCGCCGCAGACCCGGGATGAAGTTTCTGATGCGATCAATATATTTGCCCATCGTGGATCCTTTGGGACTTTAAAATTTAAGAAATCGACCTGCTTTAATCCTTGTCGAGATCACAGAACCGTTCCAACACATCCACGGAAAATCACGGCGCCGAGCCGAGTGGAGATGATCTGACCTTTCTCTGCTGTCAGGAAATGAGTTGCGTTTTCTTTTATACCTTAATAACACACACCCATTATTAGACGTACACAAACATTTTTGAAGAACCATGACTGGCAGTTCTCTGTATTGTGTTCTCTTGCTATCTTTGAAGTCTTCTTCAGAAATATCTACGAACTGGTTTCCCAAGATTTCACATCTGTCAAATGTTTGTCTAGCAACAGTTTCGATGTGTGGACATCACATATTTTTCTCCTAAAGTTAGCATCATGATTGAAATGGTTACAGGTTATTAGTATTGGTCTGAAAGGACTTCCATAACCCCACATGACATGACTGGACGAGCCTGGAAACTTGCCTTAAACCTGGGATTTTTTTCCATGTTTTGAAGCAAGTTTGTCCAGCTGTTACAACATCTCAAATCTGCTCACAAAATCTGCTGGAAATTAAGAGACACAGATGAGATGTTTCAACATATTAACTGTTTCTCCTAGCAATTACATGAAATGGAGAGACTTGCTCAGATGTTGCTCTTTCATAGCTCATCCACTTAATCTCAAATAGTTCTCCTGAAATAAAACAGACCCAAATGAGCCACTCATTGTCATCCAGTAAGAGTATAGACTGAATGCAGAAAGCAGCTCAGATCATTTGATGTGAAATGTTTGAGATCATATTGAGATCTCTGATTTTTTGATGGCAGACTTTGGTATCTTTGCAAACATCAGCACAATCTGAGACATTGTTGAGATCTCATCTGAAACTACTGAGGAAACTCTCTTTCTCTGGCGAAACATCTGACAAGTAGGAAACTTTAAGAAGTCACAAATTGCTTTTTAATTTCACTGCTGAGATATTAAAGAATTTGTGCTTCCAAAAAATAAAAAGCATTCTCCAATTGCTTCAGATAGATCAGTCTTTACAACTGATTCCTCAATAACTATCTGTGTTTACTTTTTTATGTTATTTTGCCCAAAACACATGTTAACTGAGTCATTGCTAAGGTTTCTTCCTCCTAAAACATTGAAGGGAGTTTTTCCACTGCTATCTTCCCTCTGTAAACATGCTTGCATTGTAAAAAGCACTATATAAAATGAAACGTATATATAATATTAATAATTATATATATAACTATATATAATGAAACGAGTTTAAACTTTGCATCATTGGAAAATTATTCATTATGACAACACATAAAACTTAGTAGCAAGATAATGAACGTCATGAAAATGTAATGAGAACATTTCCATAAATTTTCCATTTTTATTTAATGGAATTACTGTAAAATAGCCTTGTTGTTATATGTGAAAGACAATGATTTGAACCGGCAGTACCAGCATATGTGTGTTGTCTAATATCTGCTACTTTTGCCTAGTGTTCCCATTCATTTGTTGTGAGTACTATCATGAAAATGTTTTGTTGATGTGGGTTTTCTTTGGGAACGTGTTCCAACTATCTATACTGGGGTATTTGGTAAACACACCCACATGCCCATCTAACCAATCACATCTTAGTATGCAGGTTGTGTTTACTGGAACCATCATGCTTTTCATGAGGGCAAAATATGGATGGCCAAAGGATATGTAATTTATAGCGTGGACATTAGCCAATCAGTTAGTGTTTTTGTCCATTCCTAGAAATTCGATTTCATAGAGCACTTGAGTCAGCCATCAGAACGGGCCGAAAGAACACAATAAACCTTTTCCACTGTTTATACAAGTTTCATGGAACTGCATGCCATAAAGAAGTTCATAAAAGTTTATTTTATGAACAGTAAAACTTCTTACCGTGGCTTTTTTTGGTCATTTATTAGGCACATTCCCATTTGGGTGGGCTTGTCCACTTTGTGTAAGTGACCTTGAGTCTCGAAATATCATCTCTGTTAACAAATACCAAGAATAGTACAAACTAGAAAGTAGGTGTTGATGTACGATATGCATCTACAGGACATTTTCAGAAATTATTCAATGAATAAAAAAAAGAGTCTGAATAAACTGCTGGTGATTAAATGCTCATTTAGTGGCTCTCAGATCTCATACACTATTATCCAGCATTTGTAATGCTTGTCTTCTTTTCTGTGCAAACACATTAAAACTATCAGGTTGATACATGATTATTTTTCTTAATTTTATGAGATATTTAATGTTACGTGAATAAATACAATGATTTTTTTTTTCTCATGGTCACATTACATACGGTTCATTTGGGTCACATGGCTATTTCTGTTTGATTTGATGTGCTTTTCAACAGTACAGTATGTTATTCCTGAATTTCACCCCAAACAGAAACAACATGACTGTGCTAAATAAGAATCATCTTTCTAAAAAAAGTGCACGTCTACTTTGTGGTAAACAGAGGAAAAATGTTCACGAAAGTCTGCTGGGTTTCTGGTATTATGTAGCATTGGCGTTTCTGGAAGGCCATGAACTCAGATGAAAACATGTTTCATAACCTAAAGTATGATTCTGAGCAAAATTATTTGTTTTTTTGTTCATTATCATAACATGGAATTAATAACATTATTCCTCACTAAAAATATGTTTGAACGTTTATGAACTCTTAGAAAGAACATGTACATTTACTTAAGAATACTTAAAAATTATTAACAATGTTATTATATTTGTCAGCTATGGAAAATTATGTATTCAATACATCTGGTATACTCTGTTTCAATAAGTGGCTATAAAAAACAGACATATATTTCAATGCTTAAATGTCTTTTATTTTTATAGTCATAACAAGAATGCATTACTGCGCTTTATACTGTAAAATGTGAAATAACACACCAGATAATATCTGCAACTGGTGTGACCGGTATGAACTGGCCTATGTGTAAAAGTAAAACCTTGTGTATATAGTTTAAAAATGAAGATGGACATGTACACAACACAGTTAGCGAACAGTGCAAATCTACCAGCTCTCATCGAGAAACCTTTAACTTTTGCTGAAAATCCCTTTGCCGTGGCAAATGATAACGTCAGGCGGGTCAGTTGAGCTTTTGGAAACTTGAATTTCTGTATTTCTGCTTGACTTCAAACTGATCCACCTCTTTCTACATCTGAACAGTTTCTGTCAAACAAAAATGTAAATGCCTCTAATGAATTTTAAAATATCGAATTTATTACTGAACAGAATTTGTGCTCTTTTTGTTTTCAAAATGATACCAAAAACATTACATCTTTTAACTATGACAATGGTTATATCAAACAAGATTTTAAAAAAATTAACTGAAAATCTGTTTTCATGTTTTCATTTCACCAAAAACGAACTTTCACCCAAAAAAGGAAAACATGGTTACACTATTGAGAATTTAGATATTTTTATATTTTCTTTTAAGGCAAGACAACCCAGGTGAACAGGGTAAAACAGTAACTAATAGATATCACTACACTTCCCCAGTGGATTGATTACATTAAGAATTGCACAAAACAAATATATTACAAGGTTTCTATTTCTTAGTGCAATTAAATATGCACTAATTTGCATACATTTCTAGAACAAAAATCTAAACATTGGATAAACCCAGGTTCAAAATTCTTCTTAAAGGTTTTTACATTGGGGATTTTCATAAATCAGAAATACTGTCAACAGCCAGTCACCATTTTTTAGGAATAAAGTGTCAAATTATATATGAACAAATCCCTCAGTAAAAACATTCAGAATATAGATAGGGATAAAAATGTAAAGTTTGGTGTATGTAAGTGCTACTGATGGCCTTTAAAGAATCTGCAGGCGCAAATAGATAAAGTGCAATAAAAAATACACTTCAACGTGTATTTTGGATGTTTTCTTTTCACTACAGACTGAAAAAACACCATGAAAAGCAAAAAAACACAAAATCTCAAATTTGACAGATGCATAAAACAACTGTGAAACAACTCTATCTGACCATAATTATTGTGTTAAACAAGATTTAAAAAAAAATATTCCTAATAATCATCATCAGATAATTCCATTACTTAAAAAAACTTGTAACACTATCTTCGTAATAATTGTGACTTAATATTTGTAAAATAAATGTGTCCCCTCTGTAAAGGCTACATGTCTATCGAAATGAGATCTACTGACTCATAAGCTATTATTAGCATCCTGTTTACTTCAGGGAATTACAGCGTACATGAGTGAGTGCTGTAAACAGAGAACGGCAGTAAGGAGAAGTATTGGTTTTCATGGAAATTACAAAAAAAAATCTGCCCATAGAATGGGAGGAACTCTGGAGAAGAGAGAAGGAGCGCAGGAAAAGGGTGATAGAAGAAGGAGGAGAGAAGTTTGAGGAAGAAAACAGAAAGCTAAAATGGATCATGTCCTACAACGACACCAGGATAGGAATGAAAGAGAGGGCACTGACGGACAACGAGTGTGATAATGAGGAGGAAGATGAACTCATACAAAGGTATCATAGACAAAGTTACCCAAGCGAGATCTTCCAGAGTCTAGGGGAGATGAAGATGGAAAACATCCTCACGGATCTGATCCTGAGCACCGAGGATGGGATGAGCCTCCATGTTCACTCGCTCGTCTTGGCTGCGGTGAGCTCCCTCATCCAGCAAAAGCTCCAGGAGAGGGATGGAGATGAGAAGGAGATCTCGCTGAGATTGGGTCCCGAGGTTCACAGTTCGGGTTTGGCTGCTGTGGTCGAGTTCTCCTACACTGGAGCCATCAGCAATTTGAACAAAGACCACATACCACAGATTCAGACTGCAGCTCTTAGTCTTGGAGCTCCTAGAGTCCTGGAGATCTCCAAAGAAGAGGAAGATGGAGGTAACAGCGAAGAAAAACTGAGAAAGATCTCAGCGGAAGAGCAGATGAAAGTTGGCCTGCAGTCAATGAAGGACTTATGGGCCAAGAGAGTGGGATGTGATGTTGAACTGGTTGCAGGAGGAATGGTTTTCCAAGGTAAGACACCTTGAGACATTGATTAGATGACCCACACAAATTGTGACCATTTGTGCAAGAAAGAGTGATGCTTGCCCATGAGTCACCACAATGCTAGTGCTGTGATTGGTTGCCAGGATGTTGCCATGCGGTTGCTTCATTAGCCCCTTTCACACAGCAATCCCGGTAAATTACCGTTAATTTGCCGGAATGAATTTACCTGTAATTTCAGCTACGGCCAGTGACAGCGTTCTGGCTTTTTACCGGTAACAAACCATTCACACATCAGTTCCACAATACTGGCAAACTCTGTGATGATGTCATTAACCGGAAGTTTACTGTATGCCTTCATTGTTCCTGAAGAAGGCTAGTTATTTTATCATACATGACAGTCTCGCTAACTGTTCCTCTAAGTTGTTGTCAAATCTCTTCATCCACCTGGACGAGGAGAAGCGCTTTAGTTTCGGTATCACTCCAATTTGTAAACAGTGCTGATCTGCGGCATAATTATATGAATGGCCCAGAGACGTTGCTCTTTCAACGGCTTCTGATTGGCCCAAATCACTTCTTACATCAGCGCATTCTGGCCTTGTATGTGCAAAATGCTGGTAATCTTCATTCCGCGTTCACAAAGCGCATATACCAGTAATTTACTGGTAATGCTACAACTTCCCTTACTGGTAAATTGCCGAAACCAATTTACCGGTATTTTTGAAAAGGTCCTGTTGACACATGATATGTTACCGGTAATTTACCAGCATTTTACCAGTAAAGACCGTATGTGTGAAAGGGGTTACTGTTTCTAGGGCACTGCTAGGTGGCTGATTAAGAAATCTGAGTGTTTTCTTATGGACTTGTGTGATAAGAGTCCATTATTCAAATTTGAATGTTTAAAAAAACATATTTGAACAGAAGAAACTGACAACCGTTTCCCCCTCCATTTTGTCAGATGCTGGGCTTGACTTTTATCTAGCTGTAGAAAAAGACTAAAACAGCTTAAAAGTGAAGAACAGAGGTAGAGAAAAAATACAGTTGTGTCAATGACAAACCTTTTGAATCCATTCCATCCATGCATTATTCAAAAATAAAAATAGATCAATACATTTTAATTTGAAAACAAGAAAGTGAAAATAGTTTTTCTCTCTATTTTGTCAGATGCTGGGCTTGACTTTTATCCAGCTGTAGAAAAAGACAAAAAAAATAGTGTAAAAGTGAAGAAAGGAGGCAGGGGAAAATTACAGTTACATCAGTGACTTCATAAACCTTATGATTCCATATAATCAACATTTTAAATCTTTAATTTGAACAGAAGAACATGACAATTGTACTAACAAAAGTTAGTCTTCAATAATGAAGGACAGGTAAAGACAAAATGACAGTTATGTTAATGACTTCACAAACTTGTTGATTCCATTCCACGGTTATATCAGTGACCATTCAAATTTGAATGTTTTAAAATTTAGAAAATTACATTTCAATAGTCTCCTTGAACAGAAAAAGTAGCATCTTTAAAAGACTCAATTCTTTGCCCTCATGAAGCTCACAGGGTGCTACTGGCAGCCAGCAGCGACTACTTCAGAGGCATGTTTACCAGCGGGATGAAGGAGAGCCAGCAGGAGTCCGTGTCTCTGCTGTTAGTCGGAGCCGGAGAGCTTGAGCCCCTCCTGAACTGGGCCTACAGCGGCACTCTGATGCTCGGATGGGGCTGCGTGTTCGACCTCGCCTCTACCTCCCTTCAGTTTCAGATTCAGCCTGCCATCTCGTTCTGCCTCGAGTTTTTGGAGCAAGAAATGGATGTCAACAACTGCCTGGACGTGGCGTCTTTCGCAGAGGCCTACGGGATGACGGAGTTAATGGAGCTGGCTGAGGATTTTATCCTGAGACACTTCCAAGAAGTATCTGCCACCCCAAAGTTTCAGGACCTCCCGGCCAAGAAGCTTCTGGCGTTCCTCCGATGCGACGCGCTGTCCGCTCCATCAGAGCTGGCTGTTTTCCGAGCGGTCGTCGCTTGGGTGGAGACCGATCCCACAGAACGACTCCCGCAGGCCGAAGAGCTCATGAAAGCAGTGCGGTTTTCATTTATGACCTTCCGAGAATTTCGAGAAGTTCGCGCTGTAAACCTGACTATGGAATGCAGTGGAGAATTTGAGGTTGAACTCTACAAATCGGCACTAACAGAGTTTGGATTTGGCATCTCTGACCGTGTGGCACAACGTGTACGTCACCCCAAAGAAGCCCTGGTTTTGGTCGGAGGCGATCAGCTGAATCCAGACTTGGATCAACGACTTCCCAGCAAGCAGCTCTGGTTTGTTAACTCTCTGAGAAGTGGAACAGGCCTTGTGAAGGAGATCGAGTGGAGAATGCTGGGAGAAATGCCAGATCAGGCCAGATTTAGACATGGTGTTGGAGTCCTTGATGGTCAACTGTATGTTGCTGGCGGTTGCCACTTTTACACAAAGTATGACGTCATGAAATCTGTTTACAGGTAAAGTAATGCATACTTAAAGAAACACCAAGTAACTTTTCCTCTGCGGTCGCCCTACAGGTTGGAAGCGGAATTGTCCATTACTGCTGTCATAAACAATTTAGCCTAACGCCTTATCTAACATTAGCCAATCGAAATATAAAACAATCTAACATACACACATCCACAGTGTTTTGAAAACAAACAAAAAAAATGTATTACTTACAAGTCCAGTAACAAAAAAGCAAACCATCAGTCTTGCATCTTGCAGCCTCCTTCACCTCTCGCCAACGGTCCAATGTTCACTCTAGTTCGAGCTCTTACTCGATCATGCTCCCGTTTTCTTTTCCTCGCCTCCTCCGACATCATACCCTTCCTATTATTTCCAGACTCCGTCATGATGACAATTCAAAAGCTACCCGGCTGCTAGGTATCTTACATGTAGTTGTAGTCTACTGTCGAGTACGCTCCACCTATCGGCAGTTGTAACGCTTGCCGTAAAGCAAGTCAAATTTGTAGTTTTCTTATGTCTCATTCGGACTACAGAAACGCGACCCGATCTGGCAATCTTACATAGTGTGGATATATCAGATAAAGGACCGCAAAGCGGTGGCATTATTTCACCATGTCATGACTTGATGAACCACTGAAACGATTTTGAAAACATTATTTTAAGGTAAAAAATCTTACTTAGTGTTGCTTTAAAGACCTCACAAAATCCAAAGTCCGGTTTTGTGGTTTGATTTATCAAACAATGTAATGAGGTCTTTAAGTCTTGTTCTATTCATTTAGCTAAAAACATATAAAACACAGAATTTGCATTGTATCACAGTTTTCCTTTTGGTATGTCAGCCTGTATTTGTTCACTTTTCTTTCACCTGTTCTCACTTTTTGTCTCTCTGCACATCTGCATCAACAGGTACGACCCTGTGCGAGACCATTGGAAAAGGCTGGCAGACCTTCTGGAACTAAGGAGTAACTTCACGCTGGTGGTGAGTGGAGACACCCTGTATGCTGTCGGAGGAGACAAAGAAATCAACACAAATCTTGACAGCGTGGAAAAATATTCACTAGAAACAGATTCCTGGAGGTAGGAGAAAAACTTAAAACAGGATAAAAGAGCAAGCTGAATCTTTTCTAGAAGATTCCTTAGTAATGATTAACTATATTCTGCCTGTTATTGTGAAACTAAAAATATGTGGACAGAATGAATGAACTGACTGACACCTAGTGGCTCTCAGAAGCACAACATACCTGTAAATGATGGAGAGTCATTGGACAATCATTTGATTTTCCAGTCCAAAGTCAAATGTTATTGCTTAGAAGTTGCTCTTTCAGCTTTGCCTCAGGCTTTTCTCTTTTACGTCTAATCGGGATAAATAAAACATATGCACAAATGAGTCATTTGTAATTGCCTTTTCTGTTCTGTGGAACAGCTTCACCCATCCTTTGGACCAAGCTTTAAGCGGTCATGCTGCCACCGTCTGGAAAGGTGAAATCTTCATCTCTGGAGGCTTCAACTGCAAGTACCAATGCCTGCTGTCGATGTTCCTCTACCACCCAGCGAGAGGAACCACACACCTCGCTGACATGACCCACGACCGGGCCCAGCACTGCATGGAGAGCATGAGAAACCATTTCTATGTAGCTGGCGGGGTGTGCAACCTTAACAAGTACTACACCAACCAGCTGGTCTGCGAGATGTACAACCCGGGACACGACACCTGGACAGTGTTCACTCCTCTTCCCATTCCCCACGTCGGCGCGGCCTCTGCTGTCCTGGAGGAGAGGCTGTATATTCTAGGCGGTTATTGCCAGGAGGACTATAGCGAGGCAAGGCAAACTCACCGCTATGACCCTGTGACTCAGAGATGGGACAGCATGGGAAAGATGCCCGGTCCCGTCACTGACGTGCGCGCATGCCTCCTTCATCTACCTGAGCACATCAGGAAGTGAGAAAAACCTGTTGCTTTCATTTGTATAGTCTTTATGTCTACATAGGGAGCTGGCTTGTGAGGGAGAATTTTCTCAAATTAAAACTCATATGGAACGCTCTTACGTATGAGTACAAATAAAAGTCCTTACATTAAGACATTTTATAATTAATTTTAATCAGAACTATGATCAGAACTTTTAACTATTTTATTAACTATTTTATTTATACATAATATACACATTATATAACCATTGAAAAGCATTTCTGTCACTTGAAACACAATAACTGTTAACTGAAATAAAATAAAATATGAATGGCTACATAAAGCTGAAATAAAAAGAAATCGTTGATTCAACGAATCAAAAATACAAATTTTTTTAACTAAAATTAAAATGAAAACAGAAACTAAAAAAAATCAAACATTAAAAAAAGCTATACTATAATACTAAAATAACACGCACAATAAATAAAAATAATAACTAAAAAAATTATTAGTTTCTTGTAAGAAAAAAATTATTTTTAAAGAATTAAATTATTTAAGGCGACTAATAAAGAGCAGCATTTCTCTGATCTGTCAATCATGTCACGAGCTCCAGTATTATTTAAATCTCAAAAATAATTTTTGTAGGGAAATTACCCTACACTAACAGATAAGCATTTTTCATATATTTCATGTATTACTATTTACTGTCAACTGGTTAACACTTTATTTTACGACCCGCAAACAACTGCATAAGTACACCGAAATTATGGTGTACGTGTCTGTAAGTATAGCGTACTTCCGTGTAGGTAGAAGGGAACAATATGTTAAGTTTTGGGTAATAAAGGGGTAATAAGCAGATAGTATACAACCTGTAAATAACTTCGTAAGTAAATCGAAATTACGGTGTACGTTTCTGTAATTATAGCGTACCTCCGTGTAGGTACAAGGGAACAATATGTTAGGTTTTGGGTAGGCTAATAAAGGGGTAACAAGCAGATATACAAGCAAATTGTTTATAATGTAATTATTTTAAAACTAACAGGTACCTTTACAGGCAATTTTACAGGGTAATTTTGACATCTGTGGGTTGAAAATGAAACGTGTATGGCTGTATGTAAGCACAGTATGATAAAAAATTAATTTATTGGCTTTTCTTACTAGATTAATTAATGTTAAATCAACCCACAGATGCCAAAATTAAAAGTAAAATTGCACAAGAACATATTTTGCCAGAAATGTGATGATAACTTGTATATACAACAGACGTACATTTTTTGCCTGGAATATATTAACATAATAGGTACCTGTTAAAATAATTACATCATAAATAATTTGCTTGCATAGCTTGTTACCCCTTTATTACCTTATACCTACACGGAGGTACACTATATTTACAGAAACGTACACCGTAATTTCAGTTTACTTACGAAGTTATTTGCAGGTTGTATACTATCTGCTTGATACCCCTTTATTACCCCAAACTTAACATATTGTTCCCCTATACCTACACGGAAGTGCGCTATAATTACAGAAACGTACACCGTAATTTCGGTTTACTTACGAAGTTATTTTCAGTTTGTATACTATCTGCTTGTTACCCCTTTATTACCCCAAACTTAACATATTGTTCCCCTATACCTACACGGAAGTAGCTACGCTATAATTACAGAAACGTACACCGTAATTTCGGTTTACTTACGCAGTTGTTTGCGGGTCGTAAAATAAAGCGTTACCGTCCACTGCTTTGTTTTCAACGCTTCGTTGCTGGACAAGGTGGATATTTACAATCTGCTGAGTCCACATCTTCAAATGTTTCTTATTTTCTGTCAGCGATGACTTTACTGTTGATCAACACCTGTATCTGCAGTTTGTAAATGACTGTAAATGTGCAGGTTAGATGTTTGCCAACAGCAGAAACACTTAACAATTCTCGGAAACAGTAAACATATTACAAAGTACCAAGACATTACCATATGTAGTATGAATTCTGTGATACTGTTACATATATTAGGTAATCACAATACTTTACCTTGGTACTGCCACTTTACATTTTCCCATACATGATTTAGTTCTAGAAGTGATTTGAAACCCAATAGAACTAGAAATGTAAAATGTTGCTCTGCAGGTTTGAACACTGAATGTTTTAGTAGGCTTACAGCATTTATTTACAAATTAAGAGAAGCTATATAGACCTAGCTCTTTTACTTGAATAGAGGCCTGTGACCAGTATTTTAACTTCTGCTTACTTCTATTCACGGTTACATAACATGGTCTTGATATGTTGATTTAAACGTATTGGTGCTTGTATGTTGTAGTAAAGTCTGCCTCAAAAGTAAAAATGCACAATGACACTTTTAGTATATGTTTTGAACAGTCTCAAAAGGACAAATGTTTCTTGCTTATATTGTGAGCATACATGAACATATTTTAACGTTCTTATAACCTAAATAAGAATATGCATATGATAACTGTATGTACTGTATGTGAACTGCATATATTAAAAGACATGCATTTGTAGGGAGCTACGGTAGTTTATTTTTTATCATGTCATGCACATCTAGTTGTTCTACTATGTCTTTGTGTCTCTATCATGATAATCGTGGAAAGCCTAAGGCCCCATCCACACTACTACGTTTTAGTAAAGAAACGCAGACCTTTTGCTACGTTTGCACCTCCCGTCCACACTAAAACAGCAAAAACGAAGACCTAAACTGGAGAAGTTTAGAAACGCTGTAGACCCGTTTTGCGTTTTGAATCTCCGGAGGGCGTTTTAGTAAAGACGGGACAAAACGGAGGATGCGTCAAAGAGGCTGGATGTGTTAGGATGCATTCGCAAACTCTACAGAGACAGGTAAGGAGCTTTGTCTTTTCTGTTCTCTGCTGAGGGATAGTTGTTATAGTTGCATGAGCGCATTCGGCTCTAACCCTAATGACGGGTTTCTAAGTAGGCAGCCTCTTCATGATTCAATAATAAGGTTGAAGTTGTCTCCCCCTGATAGCAGGTCCCTTAAGTAGACAGCTCACTTAGGTTGTGGACAGGCGAGGGAACCATTGTTTTCCTGTGCCAGTATTCCCTTAAAGAAAATGTCTGTCTAAGAGGCTGACATTACCAGTTCCGTGGACCTGAGTGAGAGAATCTGACTCTGGCATCTAAGTGCTTTGAGTTTGTGCTTGTCACAGCGATTTAGGCAGTCTTTATCTCAGCATGGGGGTGTGCGTATTTGCCATAGACTGTAAAAAAAATGGACAAAGCGTCTGTGACGTCACCCATAGACTTTCCGAATAACGGTTCTGAAGCTGTTTATGGGGGGTATGGGCGGCGCCATCTTTGAAAATCTTGGGAAAGCCTAAGCCCGCCCACCTTCTGGCCAATCCATATATGGGTAAAAGGGCTTTGTGTGAGACTGAGCCGGCCGGTGGACGCGCCTCTTCATTCAAGCAGCCTCAGCTATCTGTAGCATTACTATTGCGAGTGTACACAAATATAAGTACACACTTTGCAGATTGAATGTCCTGTATGAACGAAATGACGGAGTATGTTTTTATGCTTCCACTGTTCGATCGCGCCCGCGCAACACACACACACACACACACACACACAGACACACACACACACACACAGTTCGATGGTGCCTGCGTCTCTTTCTCTATCTCTCTCTCTCACACACACACACACACACACACACACACACACACACACACACACACACACACACACACACACACACAGTTCAATCGTACCTCTCTCTGAGGCGATTTAATGCTTGCTAACTGTTGCAGTGCCACTGCCCAAACATTGATGCTAAATACAAATACTGCTAACTACGTGAAATAGTAGTGGAATGTCACTTACCGGAAAAAATGGAGCGAAGTAACTTACTCCTACAGTGTCGGTTAGTGCAGTTTATAGCAGAGCAACCCATTTTATGTACGATATTTCAATACAAATGTTCAGAAAGGATACAGAGGTGGTATGATGTGTTGTGTCAGATCATGGCCGAGACGTCAAATTTCACTCGGCACAGCCCGTTATCAGCTGTCAATCAAAGTTAACCACGCCCTTATTTGTCATACATTTTATTCTAAATACGATCTAAACTAACGAGTTAGAAAAAATTCACCCCCCTCACTGTTGTCAGGCACTCGGTACCTATCGAAAAATACAATAAAAGTCCATGGGACCAACCTGTAAAAACATGATTAACCAGAACCAGTTCCGTAGGTCAGTAGTAGTAGGTCTCACGGACCTGAATCGAAATAAAGTGTTAACGACCTTTTATTCTCAAGGTCGCACCAGTAGTGACGTCACTAACTGTTGTCAGCCATCGACATTGACGCATTTAAACACATGCTTCAGACACCAGTCCCGCTGGAGGCGTTCCCCAAAGTGTCCTCTAGAAGACGCACTGTCTTGTTCCCCTTCTCAGGGAACCATATTTACATGCTTAACCTGAGACATTTGTTCAACTTAATGGCTGTTCAAAAGTAGCAGTGTATTCTGATGAAAATATATATATATATATTTGGTTAAAAATTCAACCGAGCCATTGGTTTATTTTGTATTTAGGTCATTTATTGCAGGGAGTTTTATTTTGTTGATTATGCTGAATAGAAAATAAAGAGAAAAATACGTTTGTTCCTCAGACTGGTGGTAGACTTGAAGAATAAAGCTGGAGGAAAGGTTTTAAGAAAGAATATATGTCTAAAATGTAAATGAAACACCCATGGTGGTGTTATCACAGGATATTTCCCTCTACATAACATACATCTTTTACACCAATATGAGCAGTTTGTAGCCTACAACATAATGGAAATTCACTTGTGTAATTCTAGAAAGTTTTGTATTGATTAGTCAAATCTGAGTACTTGTGTTTCTGTTTTTTCTCTCTAGTAAATCACATGGCCGATCTAAAAACAACAAATTCTTAATCATTAACCAAAGATAGCTCTATAAGAAGCACAGTGACTGTAGATCTTTGCTCTTCTCTTTAGCACCAGAGAAACGGTCGTCATGGCTTTATTTCAGATGTTTTTCCTCTCGATAATAAGTTCCTGCATGCCACAGGATGAGGATATCATGACTCCAGAGGTGAATATCTTCTCTGAGTTGAAGGAGCTTAAAGCTTCGCTTGATGGACTGAGAACGGATCTGAACTCTGCTAAAAATGAACTCGAAGAGCAGAAAATCTTGATTCAGGACCTGCGGAAACAGGTTAAGGGTAAATTCTCAATTTTTGGGGGTTTGGATACAGTATCTGGACATTGTTGTAACTTTGCAATTATTACCATTTAGCATTATTCACATTTGCTTGGGGGAATACTCTTCTCCACACACAGAGAGTCCAAAAGTGGCATTCACTGCATCCATGTCGGCAACAGTGGACACAAACAGAGGACCTTTTAGTTCAGAGACCAAACTCATCTTTGATAAAGTCCTAACCAACGTTGGTGATGCATACAACCCTGTCACAGGTTACTGCACATTCAGTTTGACTTTCTGTGGTAAAAAAAAAAAGTACTTTGTAATCTCGAGATCATTGCTTTGTTCTGCTCTGTATAGCATTTAAAACCAGAACTTGCTCTATGCAAGTACACAACGGCAGATACAGAGTATTTTTTATGCTCCAGATTTGGTTTAGTGTCTGCTTTATACTATGTGTCTAAAATATGTGTTGCAGGAGTCTTCACAGCACCTGTTAAAGGTGTGTATTACTTCAGGTACTCAGGCTCCGCGTTCGCCTCCCATGATATGGGTCTGAGCATCTTTAAAGGCACAGCACGGTTTGTGTCTTCATACGAATATAATTCTGGGGAGCACAACGACCAAATGTCCAACGGAGCTGTGATGGAGCTGGATGTTGGAGAGGAGGTTCACGTGAGGCTGTGGGTCAGATGTTGGATCTTTGTGGATCCACGGTACAACTACTCCACTTTCACAGGCTACCTGCTTTACCCACAGGATTCTGCTTCTGTGTAATTTAATCAGTGGGAATGTTTACTGTTTAAAAGTCCTGAAATTGTATCTCATGTTTCTTCAATGTGAATTAATTTAATAAAAAGGTTACTATTTCAGATATACAGACAAAAACAAGTGTTCATCTATTACTTAACACTGCATGAAAAGGGTCAAATCTGGTAATATCTGGTCATGATAAACTGCAGTGTAATTTCAGGTTTGCCAGATGTATGTGGAAAAATCCTGAGCCAAATTACACAGAACAGTAAATTTCCAGAAATACCCAGATACTTGGTTTACACGGACTTATACAGGAATCCATCAAGTTTCATGGACATATAGAGCTGAAACACTGATGGCTGTCAGGTGTGCATACATAGTGCGTGCTTACTGTTTTTATATCAATCATTCTGATCACTTTCTTTATTCCACTCGGCTCATGTGATTATTATTAATATATTCACCCAGGGACACCAAAATTAGAACAGCCTTATGTCTGTACCGTATTGACTTTTGCTATTAATCTCGTTCACTGACTCATTCAGTAAACTGAACAGCCAAACAGAGTTCTCTCTCTCAACGACAGCCGGATGTAGATTCTACATGTTGAATCAGCCCAAAAAACCACAACGCCATCTGACAAGAGCCAACGGTGTGAAAAACCGAAAAAACCAAGACGCTCAAAAACAGACCAACATTGTCCAACGGCCGATTGTCGGCTTAGTGTGTCCCTGGCATTAACCATATCCCTACCCCAGTTATCTCTACTATCAGAGTAAAATAATGGTGAATAACAATGATGTAGAAGCACCTAACTCTGACTGTAAGCCTAAACTTGACATAAACTGTAAACTTGTCCCTCAAATCTGGTTTGTTGAATGGAATTTTGTTCCAGGATCAACAAAGATATTTATCGAGGAACATATTGTGCTTGGCAAAATCAGGTTCTGCCATCATTTGGCTATCCAAATAGGGACTTACCCTAGACTTCTGTTGTTTTATATAAAGTAAAATAACAAACACTGAGATTTTGATTTGTTATGTAGGTATACTGAATTGTACTATAATATATCACAATATTAAAGAAACTTCTTAATTAACTGAATGCACACAGTAGGAAGAAACTATTTTCCTTTATTTTTGTTTATTCTAGAAGCAATGCTCAAAACAAATATTATTTACATATAAAATCTGACATAAAGCTGAGAAATTTGTGTTTTTTTAAAGACTACAACATGCATAAGCAATGCTTTATTCAGGGCTTAAAAAACAGAAAAAAAATGCAATCAGTTCACTCCGAGCAGAATCAGTATTTTAACGTTTCTGTTAGTTAAAGGGGTGGTTCGGAATTTTGGACATCGGGCCTCATTTCCAAGTGAGCCTTAGTGTTATCTATCAGTAGAGACATTTTTTTTTTTAAATTCATCCAGTCCTCCCAGTTGCGTAGTTGGCCAGTGCTAGGCTAGCGCGAATCAATGGGACCAGCTTTACCATGCCATTAAAACAGTTTTACCCACTCCACAGTACACTAAAAGCAAATCAATTATAACGCCAGACTATCGATGTAAGTGTCTGTTGAGAGAATAATGTTAGAAATCAAACTATCCTTTTCATCTTAATGATTGCATTACATTTACAGGAACTAGTTTCTCAGTAGCGGCGGAATTATACTTCGCTCCGGTTAGTAGTAACGTTACTGCGTCAAAAAGTAAACAGAACAGAAGCGCACGACAGTCGGGAGGTCTAGCTAGCTTAGTAATAATTGTTGAGGTAAACAAAGGCAACATGGTGATTCGGTGTGCATTTCGCAATTGCAAAATCAAATCAAATAAATGTTCATTGCGAAGTTTTCACACATTTAATTTTGAAGATCCAGAAAGGATTCAACTTTGGATTATTTCTTCGGGCTTGGACAAGGAGACACCGGCAGAGACTGTAAATTTGGACTCTAAAAAGGATTTGCAGTGACCATTTTAGACCAGACGACTTTAAAGAATCATTTAATCGAAACGGTCACAGGTTTATGACAAGGAATGCAGTTCCAGCCGTCTTTCCGGATGCACCAACAGCTACAGATGTACAGGTAATAACTTTTGTTAGGCTACTCTAGCTAGCTAATGAAGCTAGTCCTTTCATAACTGATAGATCGACGCTGAAAACTGGTGCTCCGTTATGCACATTGGTCTGTCTCGGGAGGCGCTGTGCCCGGAAACATTTACATTTTGGAAACTAGTGTCTAGCTCGTCTAGCTCCAGTTCTGTTATCTGTGTGATAACTAAGTTCCACTCCTTGCAGCAAAAAGACTCGTCTTCCGTCGGCATTTGTATACATTTTCTGCACTGGCACCACCAGTCTCCCAATGTTTTGTCCTGGTTCTCTACGGCATCTCCACTGGCTGCTGTCTCTACAGACATTCTTTCTCTTTCTGCCCTTTTAGCATCCATCTCGAGTAATTCTTCATCTGTGTATTCTGGCTCATACATATATGGTTCATTGAATAACTCACATTCTTCGTCTTCATCGTCTTCAAAGTCCGAAACAATGGTATTGCTTCCAAACGTTGCCATAGTCCTCTGTCTTGCTATGACATATATCATAAATTATACTCTGTTTCTGTAGTGATGAGTGTAAATACACTTGCGTGATTGTCGTGTGGACCGACTCTCTCGGTTGCCTAGGTAACATATCACTCCACCGCTGCTGGAGACTGTGCTAATAAATATAGGTAAAACAATATAACTATTGCAATGCGATGAAAAGGATAGTTTGATTTCTAACATTACTCTCTCAACAGACACTTACATAGATAGTCTGGCGTTATAATTGATTTGCTTTTAGTGTACTGTGGAGTGGGTAAAACTGTTTTAATGGCATGCTAAAACTGGTTCCATTGATTCGCGCTAGCCTAGCACCGGCCAACTACACAACTGGGAGGACTGGATGAATTTTTTTTTAAATGTCTCTACTGATAGATAACACTAAGGCTCACTTGGAAATGAGGCCCGATGTCCAAAACTCCGAACCACCCCTTTAATGCGCTTGTTTTTTAACAGTATCGTTCCCAAAAACGGTTTGATTAGAAAAAATACTGGTTAATAAAAAAACATAAATTGCCTACACTTTATACCAGAGCTTGTGACTAAACCTCGTAACTCGATGGATCCTTAAACCGTCGCCAAACCTCAACAGTAGCTCCACTCGTGAATGAAGTCTTGCACGCATTTTGGAGACTGTCTCTGCTTGTTTGCAGTGCAAGGGTAAATAAAGAACTGGTTATTTTCTTTAGTACTGCATTTTCTTTATTCAAAACTGTATTTGAGGAGCGGAGAAGAGTGTCTTTTTTCATCTAGTAATAGCCAATACAGCCTGTGCATGACACTTCGACTTTTATTACACATGCTTTTTGCTAAATATATTAAACGACGGTAAAAACTGTTCTCCAGTAACCTGCAATTTTCGCTAGTTTCAAAACACACCATGCTGGATAGAACCTGATATGGTAATATATCCTTGGATAAACTCCTGCGATCCAACAGTTAATGCCTGCACATTGCCTTGCGACTTACGGGGGATGATTTGACAACTGAACGCGGGTATTTCTCTCACAGTGGATGCGTCAACGTCAGATTTGCATAGGTCCTACTATTTGAATTCATGATTGGTTGACTGCCAAATTAAAATCTTAAACAGAACGATCAAATAACGTTTCTTACGTCTTCTTAATAAGCGTTTCTGTTCAGAATGTTGCGTTGACTAATAAATTATGGAAAATTCCATCAATGGTCGGGAAAGAGTTAATACTCAACCATTGCCGTGCTGCTTGTATTGTAGGGCTGCACGACATTTTTGTTTTTCTGCGATATATATTGCGATATGAAAACATTTCACCAGATGATTTTAATAGCTCTATTTGTAAAGAATTAATCATTCTAGGATAATTGGTTTGATTTTGTAGGGGAGAGCATCTGCATAGAAAATAATAAACACATTACAAGCATAGATAAATTAAATAGAACATAGATACAAATGAAAATTAAGCAGTGGTTTATGTTTTTTGGGTTAGTCTAACCGTATTCAGGTACAGAAATTGAATAATCAAATGTAAAATAACACTGCATAGTCTTCACTGTGTAATTAAATATAATTAATATCATTAATTAATACAATTTATCTTTGTTAATTAATACAATTTATCTTTTTTAAATTTACAAAAGTAATTTTCTATTTTGTTGTTTAATTAACATTGGTGACACAAACATGTGCGGGTATATTAAAGGGGTGATGAACTGAGAAATCAAATTTTCCTTGAGCTTTTGACATCTGAGAGGTCATCATATTATAAGAATATCCTGTAAGTTTCAGAACTGAAAACGTCCTTGTTAGTCCAATAAATGCTTTTATTGACACCAGCCTCAGCAAACGACTCGTTTTTCAAAGTGGGGAACTCTGACGTCAAAGAGGATAAAACACCACCCCCCCCGCAGAAGAAGATCAACGCCTACTTCAACACGGCCGGTTTAGCCCCACCCACCGATTCGCGCATTTTACACGCGTAGCTAAATAACATAGGCCTATACCTCGTGATGACAAACCGGATCGAGCTACCGAGCAAACATGACGTTTACAAAATATTGTGCAGTGCCTGGTTGTGGAAGAAGACAGTCGCTGCATAAGCTTCCTCTGGTTTCCAATAGGAGTGCATGGATAAACTTTATTTTTAATGACGTTCCACTCCAGCTGATGAGGTAAAACATTGTCCGTCTGTTCGCTTCATTTCACTGAGGATTGTTTTGTAAACAAGACTGGGTTTGCAGACCGATTAAGAGTAAAGAACGGTGCTGTGCCGTCTATATTGGATCTGACAGGAATTATGCAACACCTGGGGCCTGTTTCAGAAAGCAGGTTAAGTGAAAACTCTGAGTATGTTAACCCTGAAATGAGGGAAACTCTGGGTTTTCCGTTTCAGAAAGGGAGGTAAGTCAAACTTGAGAAAGCAGGGTAAGTCAAGCTTGTTTCTGAAAGAGAGGTAACTTATACTCAGAGTCAGTTACCATGGTAACTTCCTCTGTGAACCTAACCTGGTCGGGAGCAGGTTTTCTTCAGTAAACCCAGAGTTTCTTGCGGTCTCCTCCCCTTTTTTAAAGAGGAAGTGGTGTTTAAACACCAACAATAATACTAAAATGTATTTACACATTCTTTAAGGAATATATATTGTTTGTCCATGGTTTAATTGACTAAATCTGTTTTGCAGCACTTTGCCAAAAAATAAAAGGATTAAAACGTTTGCTAAACTTTTATTTAATTTACCACCGTTTTCATATATTTGTATTAAATCATATTTTAAAAAAAATCGGAATAAAAAACATTTCATAGAACTCAATTATTTTTTAAACATAATTTAATAAGTTATTAAAGATAAAAAATAAGATGTTAATCTAATTCATAATCAATTATTGAAATTAGTTGATTAGATATGTTTTATTGAACAAACTCAAAATGTTTCATTTTAACTGATGATAATAATAACCGTAATTTAATAATGCAGTTTATATATGTAATAATAGTTTTAATACCATAAACCGTGATATTTTCTGAGACGGCTATCATACTGTGAAACTCTCATACAGTACGTTACAACCCTACATGGGAGAGTCCACCCCCCCCCCCCCCCAACCCCCGCTGTTAAAAAAGTTACTCAGCAACTTTTACTCACATTTTAAATTAGATACTTTTTACTTTTACTTGAGTAGATTTTTAGACTGGTATTTTTACTTGTAGCCTACTAAAGTAAAATTTTATCAAAGTAATAGTAGCCTACTTTAGGATGAATAACATTCTTCCAGTTTCACCTCTGATATTATAACAGTAAGTTACTCTAAAATAGTTATGAATTATTAACTACAAATGACATCTTCAACAGTGTAATTAGATTCATGTAATAATTACTATTTTTAGAAAGTATTGGTCTACATATTACTAATTACTAAATCCTATATCAACCTCAACTACTTGAACAAGAGAGACAAGAAACTGCACTTTTACTACTTTCAAATTAACAATATACAATTGCATGAATTATTTATTGATCAAAGTGTGTAGAGGGAGAAGGTTACATAAAAAATATACCTTTTAAAAAATGTATGTTAAATCCACTATTGTTTTATACTGAATTGGTCTATAGTTTATGCAGTAGCCTATTTAATGGCATTGCATCATATTTTATTTTACATTACAGAAGAATTAAGAGTAATCCCTTTGATTACCAAATTGCAATATTTAGATTACTTGATAATTAATTACACCCAACACCTCTTTTTGTCTGGCGCTGTTGCCATGGTGACTCACAATATCTGCGCTCCATTGATAATGGCTTTTTATAGTTGTGGTGCACGCGCTTAACTCAGAGTCAGTCAACTCAGAGTTGATTGAACCAACTTATTTTAGCTGTTCTGTAACCGAAAACTCAGAGTTTCCCATCTCAGGGTAAGTCAACTCAGAGTTCAAGTTTTAACTCAGAGTTGGTTGAACCTCCTTATTGAAACAGGCCCCTGGACTCTGGGTCGAACATGTATGGGCGAATCATTCCGGTTGCCATTTTACAACATTGGACGTTTTCAAAACAATTTCCCCCAAGTGCATCGACGGGTGAGTTGAAACTCATTATAATATGCAAACCTGTTATCCACTCATAGCAGTGGGCGTTTACTTCCAAGTCTTCAGTGCGAGACGCCCATAAAAACTGAGCGTTTTTCAGCTAGGCTCAAAACTAGGTTAGAAAATAGCCTATTACTTATTCATTTTGATGTTTTTGAATGCAAAAACCAAGCGAACGTCATAAGTTTACCTCAGACAACAATATAATAAGATTTAAAAAGCCAGTTCATGACCCCTTTAAGCTGCCGTTACTTTAAGACGAAATGCAAGGATCCAATATAATGATATGCATCCATTTTCTTTTTCAATTTTTTACAACACATAACCGACAGTGTTTACGAGGATACTCACCAAGATGGGCATTGTGACTTAATTTTGAGTGCACGTGTCAATTGTGATGTATTTTTAATAGATAAGATAAAATCTGACCTTTAGATTATCTAACCTTGTGATAAACTTTTACCTGACTTCCCCTTTTAGGCATCCTAACCCTGAGTGAAATTAAACTAGACAGAGGTCTAAACTTGAAACCTTTTGATTACCTAGTAACAAGAGGGCTTGTCTATGAAGAACCAATCAAATTGTGGGGAATTATGTAATGTTTCATGTCATTTTGCCATACCCTTATTCTATAAAAACTGTTGTATTTGGATTTACTGGTGGGATTCTCAATGGAATTTGTCTGAGATCCTCCGGTCTTTCTTCTTCAAGGCTCTGAGTACTGCTCGAGTACTCTCCCGGCCGTGATTAAAACATTTAAAGGACATTTGCTGAAGTCTGTCTGTACATTATTGCTGCACAGCAAGTTAGATAGGGAGCAAGTTAGTTCGTGGAACAAGTTATTTAGTGAAACACTAGAGACCTTACTACCAAGTGATAGTGTTCGGTAGGGGACGAGACGTCGTTCAACTCTTTGTGAGACTCTCAGACGGGGTTAAATTGTAGTATTTATCGAACACTAGAGACCTTACTACCAAGTGATAGTGTTCGATAGGTTCAGGTGTAGGGGAAAAATCTACCACACTATTCAATCTCAAAAAGAAGAGAAATAGAACAGAATTCAGTGCTCACTGCGTGACTTTGTGTCAGAAAACAGTGCGCGAGTTCCAGTCTTCTTGTGTTTTATGTTTAAAGTGCCAGGACTTAAAAACACATGCAAATGATAAAGGTTCACTCTATGATGGTAAAACTCGGCAAATAATCTGCGAATCACATGCGTTCCGAACCGGGGGTCAGTTGGTCTGTACGGATCACAGATCTGGCGATGTGACTATCGCGGATGCGCACATCACGATATTGATGGTAAAACGATATACCGTGCAGCCCAAGTCTATTGACAATGTATTGTATTTAGGATATTCTCCTCTTATTTTCTAAGGTGAATAGGTATGGGCAGCACACAGGCCGCTATGTATGTGTTCGGGCCTGGTGTCACGCTCATGTTCTCCCAATGTGCTGTTGCAGGATCATAGCGGTGCACAGATTTGATATCCCTGTAGTTATCATGGCAGTAGCCTCCGATTACGTAGACCTTCCCCTCTAAGACAGCCGATGCTGACCCAACATGAGGTACTGGGAATGGCATAATGGCACTCCAGGAGTTGGCCACAGGGTCATAGACCTCACAGCCTAATTGATCTACCAGATGGCCATCAGCTTCGCTTGAAACCCCACCAGCCACGTACAGGTGGTCACCAAGGGTCTCCATGCAGTGCAGCGCTCTGTTATTTCTCATCTCAGCCAGGGAAGTGGATCCTCGTTCTGGGTGGTAAAGCATCATAGACGACAGGTATTGGTACTGGCTGTTTAAGCCTCCGGATAGGAAGATTGCGCCATTCCATACACTGGCTGCATGACAGCATAGAGCTTGGTCTAATGGGCAGACAAAACTGGAGAAGTAGAGGAATAAGAAGAGAAGGGCCAGGTTTACCAACATCACTCACTATTATAACCAAGCTATTAGAAAGAATTTGACTTTTGCTATACATTTGCAATGTGTTCTATGGATTTTAAATGTACCTTACTCTTACTCTGAATAAAGTTATTTAGTAAAGTAGGACATGATTCGGAATTACCTTGTTGTTAGTCCTGAAACAACATTCCTAATTAATCATGGAAAAGGTATTGGGGGAAATTTGATATTGGGAATAGACATACAATACATACAAGACGTATAAGTAATGTTATTAACCTGGCTGTCGGCCAATTCCTGGTGACACAAACCTCCGGACAACATTTTGTGCAAATTAGAACTTATGAGAGTACAGTACACCTATCAATCTCAAACTTGTTTTGATTTGTTCAAAGTTAAATATGGCGCCTACACTTATCCGTAAAAAAATACAATATGAGGGTAAGGGTTTTATCTGGGGTTTCGGTCTTGAACAACAATCAGACATGGGTTTGGGTTTGCAGTTTTGTTTGGTCTGTGATTACTGGCTAGATATGTTTCAAGAACAACAGCTGATGTTGTGTGTGCTATTTATTTACTGTACTAACCTCCAAGAATTTGTGTTGGGGCAGTAGACCTCTACACTCTCCATGTTGACCCCCGAGTCTCTCTCTCCTCCGATAGCATATAGTTTACCATTCAAGACCACTAGAGTGAAGCTGCCTCTTCTCTCATGCATATCAGCCAGCCTTTGCCAGGAGTTTTGGATTGGATCATACCTAGATCAGAGATTGAACAATTAGTCCATAATATGAGGGGGTCAACTTGAACAAGGTTAGACAGAAAAAGCTTCATATTTCATCTTACATGTAGGTGCATTTCAGTGTATCAGCTTTGCCATAATAATGCCGTCCACCAACTACGTAAAGCTTCCCCCTTATCGCCCCAACTCCATGACTGAATCTTGGTTTCTCGGGTAAAGTTCCCAGCATTTTCCACTCTACTTTCTTCACCAAACCGACATGGTTCTGCAAAGAATTGCTAAACCACATTTCCCTGCTGGGTCTATGTTTGTCAAAATTATCAGTGATTCTCTCCCCCCCAACAAGGACTAGAGTGTCTTTAGGCATGTAGACCCTGATATTTGACTGGACATCTGAAGAACTGGAGAAGAACTCCTTAAAGAGAGGCTTATAGACATTTTTGCCACCAATTATAGGCCAAGATGTTACAGACATGACTTCATCGAACTCCTTAAAGGTCAAGAGAGGAAAGCGGATGTTCCCCATCAACTCCCTGGCGAATTTCACCCGTTGTTTGGGATAGGCTTCGATCCAAGACATGACTGCTTTGAACACAGGCAACTCAGAGAGAACGTAGAGGGAGTCACTATGAAGGTATTTCTTAAATTTTTCTACAGGAAGATCGTGGAACTTCGGAGTGATGGACACGTCTTGAAAGTGCCTCAAGACGAAGTTATTGGCAAGTGCAAGTAGTTCAGACATCCCATAGGCCTCTGCGAAAGATACAACGTCCAGGCAGCTGTAAGCATCTATTTCTTTTTCCAGGAAGTTAAGGCATAGCGAGTAGGCAGTCTGAAACTGTAATTGAAGAGATGTACAGGTGAGATCAAACACGCAGCCCCATCCAAGAGCAAGAGCCCCACTGTAACTGTAGTAGAGGAGAGCCTCAAACTTGGAAGCCCTGACTAACTGCAGAGACACCAATTTCTGCCTGCTCTCCTTCATACCTCTGGTAAACATGCCTCTGAAGTAGTCACTGCTGGCAACCAGGAGCACCCGGTGAGCTTCATAGGGGTGGGAAATAAATACAAGTTTATGAGCAGTTTCGCAAATGCTGAGGGCATCAAATTAATGCTGTGATATCTACACATCTACAACATGAAGGCATCATCTAATGTATGCATAGGAAACTTAAACCTCTGTCATATTAACAAATGTCTTACCATGAAACACTCTTCCCTCCGCTTCAAGCTCCACATCACATCCCACTCTCTGTGTCCACAGCTGTCTAATATGCTGTAGACTATCATTCATATGTTCCTCAGTAGAAAAACGTTTTCCGCCTTCTTTCTTCCCTATTGCCTTGTCCTGTTCTCTTTGTTCCTCCTCTTTGCAGAGTTGCAGAAGTCTGGGAGCTTCCAGGCTAACAGCTGCAGTCCTGACCAACTCCATATTTGCTTTGTTCAAAATGCTGATGTTCCCCATATAGGCAAACTGCACCACTGCTGCCAACCCCGAACCATGAACCTCTGGCCCCAAACACAATGCAATAATCTGTTCTTCTCTGGGCTTCTGTCTGAGCCTCTTTTGAATAAGGTTACTGACCGCAGCCAGGACAATAGAATGAACATGGAATTGATGACCGTCCTCTGTGTGAATGGTCAAGTCAGTGAGGACAGAATACAACATCATGTTCTCCAGAGCCTCGAAGACCGCACATGGGTACGCTGGATCAGAGTATAGCTTCTTGGGATACATGTCGTCATCATCAAAATCTTCAAAACTGCAATGTCCATTATTTTCATCTGCAAAGCTGGCAGCTGCAAAACAGTTATCATCATCATTGTCATCATCATATTTATTGTGAGCTTTATATGTGCCTTTATCTGTATGTTTACATGAAGCAACTGAACCATCACCATTTGTAGACCTAAGAGGTAAACTGCTACTACATTCCACATAATTATTTTTCTTGTTGTATTTATCAGCATTCTCTACATTACTGTTGCTATCATATTTATTGGCATACACTTCATCACTTGCCTTACCAATACACATAAACAGTCACTGTCACTGTTCGCATGCATAAAATGAAAACTAACACTACATCCATCACAGTCATCAACAGCCTTCTCACTTTCATATGCTTGTAGTTGCAGCTCCTCTTCTTCCGACCGCTCATATTCCTCAACTGGATTATTCCGGTCTTCCTGTTCTTCGCTTGCATCCATCCATCCATTTCCACCATTCATGTTTTCATCCCTTTTTGCTATTCTCCATGAACTTCTCCACTTTCTCTGAGGACACTGCTGATCCATTGCCATTGTGTCTTCAGGTTTCTGTAAAAATCAAATGTCAAAAAGCCCCCAAAAAAACAGAACAAGTTGCATCAAATCTGTTTCTTAACTTCTCCTGAATCTCTCTGTTGATGTGGGATCTTATGCTGTTGTCAGGTATGCAAAAAAGATCACAGTGTCTCACGAGCTCACACTGTTATCATCATAATGCTATTTTTACCTCTAG
Organism: Chrosomus eos; assembly: GCA_036326025.1. Taxonomy (NCBI): domain Eukaryota; kingdom Metazoa; phylum Chordata; class Actinopteri; order Cypriniformes; family Leuciscidae; genus Chrosomus; species Chrosomus eos. The sequence goes on along the minus strand of CM070818.1, from coordinate 5,205,892 downwards.
CATTCAATAAGATCACATAACAAGGCATTTAATGTAATCACAAGCTCCTCCATTCATATTCAGATAATGTCATCAATTCCTCTTCCTATTTTTTTTAGCTGTACCACTCGATTTAATTAAAAGGAAAACAGGTTGTAAACACCATTGTGTGTCAACTTCAAAGAATATAATGGAAAAGAATGTCTTCCAAATCTAAAATATCAGTCTAATAAATTTTACGCATGCTCTGTGATGAAATATGCAGTTCTCAGTCACATTACATCTAAAACATCTAAAAAGAAATTACCTTTTGCACTGATCCTGGACCTTTCCACAACTCAACACTGCACTGGGATGATTTTAAATGAGGAACCCTGTGACCTTGCCTGCGTGAGTACACTATGTGACTGCGGTGTTCTGGCTCAGTTCTATTAACCCCTTAACTGTCACTGTTGAGAATGGACATTAAAATGCACTATTCAAACTTAAATGGTTGTATTTCAAAAATGCTTTGGAATATAGACCTAAGTTTGGTCATGTTTTAAAGAAAACACTGAAAGTGAAGTATCAAATATACTGTACTTAATATTTTTTACTATAAAATCAAAGCAATATATCTAACAAAATTGTGTACCAAATTTGAAGTTGATATCACAAAAATTGAAGTTCCCATGAGATTTTGTTTAGGCGTAATACCATAAATAGCCACCGGGTGACATTCATTACATTGAATTTAATTGTATGCATTCTGCCGCAACAAATTAATACATTTCTGTCCAGATATCACTTCTGTCACAAAATATGTAACCTTGAGACTCAGAACTTTCTAACAATATGTGATTTGTCACGATTAGAAAAGGTTCCAGGATCATAAATTATGAAACATGATGACTCCCAAAAGGGGAGGAGCCCGATAAAATAATTCAGAGTACTGTTTCTATGGTAACATAACATCCAATTTCAAAACGGTTTTCACAGGATGAATTCTGAGTTCGTAAGCTTTCAAATGATACCTTACAGTGGTGTGAATAAGTGTTGGCACCCATGCTAAAGTTGCCTAAAAAGAGGAATAAAAAATCATCTTTTGGATATTGATCTTAATGCCTTAATTAGAAAAATGAGGACAACTCCAACCTTTAAGGACACAAATATTCTTTGTGAATGAATAATGTATCATAAATAAATAAATGTTTTTCCTTAAAATACAGGGTGCATAAGTCAGTGCCCCCCTATGTGAAATTCCCATAGAGTCAGGCAGATTTTTATTTTTAAAAGCCAGTTATTTCATGGACCCAGGATAATAGGCATCCTGATAAAGTTCCCTTGGCCTTTGGAATTAAAATATCCCCACATCATCACACACCATTCACCATGCCTAGAGATTGCATGGTTTTTCTTCAGTTAGCCTAATAGCTGGTTTGATTTGCATTGAAAGATGATCTTATGGAAAGTACCCCATGCCAATCTCTAGGCATGGTGAATGGTGTGTGATGATGTGGGGATATTTTAATTCCAAAGGCCAAGGGAACTTTATCAGGATGCCTATTATCCTGGATCCATGAAATAACTGGCTTTTAAAAATAAAAATCTGCCTGACTCTATGGGAATTTAACATAGGGGGGCACTGACTTATGCACCCTGTATTTTAAGGAAAAACATTTATTTATTTATGATACATTATTCATTCACAAAGAAAATTTGTGTCCTTAAAGGTTGGAGTTTTCCTCATTTTTCTAATTAAGGCATTAAGATCAATATCCAAAAGATGATTTTTTATTCCTCTTTTTAGGCAACTTTAGCATGGGTGCCAACACTTATTCACACCACTGTATTTATGATAACTACTAAAATATATTATGTAATAAAAAAAAAATATTTATTTTAGAGGATTATATATATTTTTTTTTTTTTTACTTTTTTAGAGGATAATATTATTTTATAATTTTGTATTGACAAATACTAGATAATGTTTTATTATTAACTTTTAGCATGAAAAACAAAGTTTAAATTATTAAAAGTGTGTGTGTGACGACTTTTTGTGACAAAGGTCAGAACTCCTGTTATGATGTAGATTGTTTGAGGTGCACTCTAGTCATAAATTCATCTATTACTGTTCCTACATAATTTGTAACAAAAAAACAGTGCTAAAATATATATTTAGCAGTCTTAGACCTTTCCAACGATATATAGTTTGTCATGATTCGATTAGGATTTAATTGTAATATAGTGAAGTAAACTTAGGCGTCCTGGTAGCGGGACGGTGACTATATTATGTGACATGAATTAGAAAGCCAAACATATATAATGGTAAAAAAAAAAATATTGTCCTTCATCCTCTTTTTTTACCATTTTAAAGCTCTTTTAAACTGATGCTATATGCTTTGATATTTATCATCTAGGCAAATGCAATTCCAACAGGTGTGTGAGTGGCTTCAATTCCCAGATACCAAGTATATGGCCACTGATACTCGGAATTGGCCAAATGCATTAACCCATCCAAGTTAGTGCACACACATTATGAACAGTGAGTAGTGAACACACACACACACACACACACACACACACACACTGCAAACTGTGGACTCACAAACCCGCAGCGGTGGGAAGCCATTTTGCCATGGGAGGGTTAGGTGTGTTGCTTGAGAAACGTCAGTCGTTTCCCGCAGGTATTAAGAATCAAACCTGCAACCCTTTGGGTTACCAGTTTGACTTTAACCCTAAGGCCACGACTACCCCCTATTCTGGGCCTTGAGAAACTTCTGGTATGTTCTGGGAGCATGTGACGGCTCAAGGCATTGGATTCTGATCAAGTCAGTAGTGTCATGTTTCTCCTCCACAGCCTGGGAATGCTAGCTGGGTCAAACCAGTTAGAAACCAGCAGTTTATAGACTTGAAGGTTAATGTTTTTCTTTTTATCTGAAACTTTACATGATAGATTAGATTTGAGTTATATATTATAGATTTGAGTCTATAAAAAGTTTTTTTGTTTGTTTGTTTATATGAACGCTTTAATAAAATTTGCATATGACATTTCTGTCATTAACAATAATAATAATAATGCATACTGCTATAATATAGCTGGCTACATTCTTCTAATACACACACACACACACACACACACACACACACAGACACACACACACACACAGACACACACACACACATACTCCGGATCATAAGGCTTCTTCATGTCTTTTGCCTGTCCATGTATGGAAATCATGAATACGCCAGACAGCAGATGGAAACCCGTTGCTCTTTAAGAGACACAAACAGAGGAGCAAATGTCACTGTCAGGCTTGGACAGGAATCCTGCGGGAGGAGCCAAGAGGACACGGAGAGACAGACAGAGGGAATACGCTCATGCTAAGACTCTAGCGGGGACTAATGGCCTTTTAATTAATAGAGTGACGAAAAGAGTCACTGTAATTTGAAGCCACTCTCACACCTGCTGCAAAGCAAATGGCCTCCGTTTAAAGGAGATTTAAAATGGTAAATAAAATAAGAAAAGGATGAAGTACAACACAAATATTTTTATATTTACCATTATATTTGTCAATGCCCTTGATAGGGATCAAGGACTGTATAGACTAAGATGTGCTTACATCAGGGTCTGCTAGTTTCACAGCTGTAATCTGCTGACCGTCTCACGTTTGAGTTACAGTCACATGGTCAAGCAAGGGATAAAAGTAGATTAACAGTTGCTCTATCTCTTCTTTTTTCCCAGGGTCCATTTCTTGGGTCCTTGACTCCTCTCTTCTTTATCTCTTCTTCTCGGGGGCCTTTCATTCACTTCCTCTCTACCTGAGCGCTCTCTCTCTCTCTCTCTCTCTCTCTCTCTCTCTCTCTCTCTCTCTCTCTCTGTGCTAATACTGTGCCAACTAGTTTTTATTAAGTATTAACATTAATGTGCTGCAATACAATGTCGTCACACTATAGCAATGCTCTCCCATATATTTTCATCTTATAACTGCACATACAGGTGAAACTCGAAAAATTATAATATCGTGCAACAGTTCATGTATTTCAGTGATTCAAATTAAAAGGTGAAACTAATATATTTAGTATATATAACTATATGCATATGCATTATTATACTTTTTAGAGGGCCGACATTTCTGTATTTAAAATCCTTTTTTTAATTGATTTTATGTAACATTCTAATTTTCTGAGGTTTTGATTTTGGGGTTTTCATAAGCTGTAAGCCATAATCATAAATATCATAACTTTTCACGATACTCAAATTTTTCGAGTTTCACCTGTATTTTCATCATTGGTATTAGTAGCAGTGGGTGGTAAGGATAAAGATACCGTTTTACACCATCAGGATTTGGCAATCCTGCAGCCTGAAGCACTGTAGTGAAACCCCCCTTACAGCTTCTAATGAGTCTCTCTGAAATGTCACATGCACACTGACTCTACCATTGGCCCAGAGAACTGTCCGTCAAGCAGCCCTGAGGACACGCCCCTTCTGTTCTGTAACGTCCAGTGGCACTTGAGTGATTCATTCTCTCTCACTCTCAGCGCAAGGACAAGTGCTCATATTGTGCTAATGACAAACAAACCTCTTCCGAAACAACAGCAACACCTACAGACCATGAGTGAACTGTGTGCTGCAACTCAACGAATAAACAGACAAATTAAACTTTAGAGCTTCAGTTTATTTTTACTTGCAATTGCTGCTTGTTTGACTAAATTTCTTTACATTCATGGCATGTTGAATCACTTCATCCCACTTATTTTGCAATTTTTCTCAAAATGTCCTCAATATTGCTTTTAGTGTCTAGTAGAACCTTTCTAACATTCCCTGACTTTGGGGATGATAAGCACTATATATATGGTGTGTAATATTCATCTACTTTAATTTAGATTAAAATTGTTGCCCTGGTCTGTTTCTATGATCTTTGTTAAACCTAAATTGGAGAAAAACTCTGTTAAAAGCTTTAACAGTCGCTTTGGCTGTAATTCTGCACATTGAAAATAGCCTCTGGGTACCTGGTAGTGCCGTAGCAGTGCACATGATCATAAGTAGAAACTGGTTACTGGATTATAGACTTTATAGTTAGACTTTGGTAGAGGCAACACAGTCCACTATCACATGTTCAAAACTACATTGGGGATTGGGATTGTCACCAGGATTGGAATTAAAGAAGCTGGTGAAATCACCTGGTTAAGTTTTCCTGCATATTGACAAACTTGACAGGTCTTAAAATGGTGAATGTGATTTCACCAAGTACCACATGATCCAGGATCAACATCTTTGTTGAAGGACAGGGTTATAGGTCTTTGTTATTCCTAAATGTCCCGACAACAGGTGATCATGCACCAATGACAAAACCTACTGGTGAAAGTCTGTGGGAACTACTACTTGATCAACTATGCTCCACTCATTCATATAGTATTACTTTTGAGCCATTTTTGCAGAAGTAAACCATCCTTAACCAAGAATGAAACAATGTCAAATTCATAGTCTTCCACCAATTTGAAACACTACTAATGAGGGATAATTATTTTGAGCTTCAATGAATTTTTCACGAGTTAGAGTTAATGATAAAGGATCACCAACTAAAACTTCCATCAACTGGCCATTGTCACAAGACTTGGTTTCTGCAATCTCTTCAGTCTCCTCATCTGTACATAAGAAAGAGTCAGATGAAGATTTCATTCACTCAGGTTGGGTACGTGAGACAACGCTTGCAGGAAATGCACTCGGGTATTTCTGAAACAACTCATTGGTCTTAAGCTGAGTAAGGTATTACCTTCCCCCCGGCTAAATCATTACCTAAAATGAAAGACACACTTTCCACTGGTAATGCTGGACGTACTCCTACCTCCACAAAATCTTTCACCAAGTCAGATGGATGCGATGTATGGGCACCTTCACAACCTCAATACTGAAACTACTAGCCTATTGGATCCTACTGACGATTGATCTGAAAAGGGCAACACACCAGCAAAACACTGTGCAGCTCCTGTATCACATAACATCCGGACTTCAACTTGGTCCTCCATTTTACCTGTCAAGAAACAAACTCTTTTAATAGAAAAGGCAAGGGTCTGGCATTTCGTCTATCTGTTCAGAAAGCAAACAGGAATTAACAGAGGTCACAAGCGCAACTTCTGTCCTCTGAAAGTTCGGATTGAGCTTTAAAGATAAGCAGTCATCTATCACATATCCTTTCCTATGACAGTAAAAACAGTCACGAGTCTCTTTAGACTTCTCAATGAAAATGTTTTTATGCACAAGCACAAATTTGTTCTCTAGCACTGCGGTTTGTGAAAGTGTTGACACCTTCTGCTAATTTAAATACAGCACCAAACGCTCAGAAAGACACTGTTTAAAATCCTCGAGTATCATAAGTTCCCTATGTAAAACAAAATCATCAGCCTCATTAAAATTGCACCATTTGTCAAAGAGATTTCCCGTCTCTCATGCAAAATCTACAGAATTTTGAGTAGCATTTTTCTTGCGATTTCGAAACTTGCATGTAAGCATCTAGCACTAGGTCATATGCTCTTAAGTATGCTATTTAACTACATCATACTTAAGGCCATCTTCCAAAGGCAAGGTAGAGTACACTTCTAACACTTTGCTGACCGATTTGCATTGTAGCAGAAATGACCAAACATCCTTCGGCCAACCTAAGGAAGTTTTTATCCTCTCAAAAGCATTAAAATAACTATCCACTTTTGATTTTCTAAATTCGGCACCAAACCAAAGCATTTTCCCACATCAAAATTAGGTGGAACCTGAATAAGACGAATTATCACTCACCGACGTGAAGTTCTGCTGCACAGAGACCGGTGCAACCTTAGCCGCTTCAATCTCCAACTTACTAAGCTTCACTTCTTTCTCGGCTTGAATTTCGAGCTTGCTGACCTTCAGACGCAGATCCAGCTCTGCTTGGTGGGCTTGTGCTTGTTCTTCTACGTCAAGTCTTTCTGTTTAATCCGAGGTTTACTGTAGTCAGCCGGATCCAGGCCGTATCCAGATCAGATGGAGGACCTGCGCCTGCACACGACCACAACTCATGATGTAATCAGCCGGATCCAGGCCGTATCCAGATCAGATGGTGGACCTGCGCCTGCACACGACCACAACTCATGATGTAATCAGCCGTATCCGGGCCGTATCCAGATCAGATGGAGGACCTGCGCCTGCACACGACCACAACTCATGATGTAGTCAGCCGTATCCGGGCCGTATCCAGATCAGATGGAAGACCTGCGCCTGGACACGACCACAACGCATGATGTAATCAGCCGTATCCGGGCCGTATCCAGATCAGATGGAGGACCTGCGCCTGGACACGACCACAACGCATGATGTAATCAGCCGGATCCGGGCCGTATCCAGATCAGATGGAAGACCTGCGCCTGGACACGACCACAACACATGATGTAATCAGCCGGATCCGGGCCGTATCCAGATCAGATGGAAGACCTGCGCCTGGACACGACCACAACACATGATGTAATCAGCCGTATCCGGGCCGTATCCAGATCAGATGGAAGACCTGCGCCTGGACACGACCACAACACATGATGTAATCAGCCGGATTCGGGCCGTATCCAGATCAGATGGAAGACCTGCGCCTGGACACGACCACAACGCATGATGTAATCAGCCGGATCCGGGCCGTATCCAGATCAGATGGTGGACCTGCGCCTGGACACGACCACAACACATGATGTAATCAGCCGTATCCGGGCCGTATCCAGATCAGATGGAAGACCTGCGCCTGGACACGACCACAACACATGATGTAATCAGCCGTATCCGGGCCGTATCCAGATCAGATGGAAGACCTGCGCCTGGACACGACCACAACACATGATGTAATCAGCCGGATTCGGGCCGTATCCAGATCAGATGGAGACCTGCGCCTGGACACGACCACAACGCATGATGTAATCAGCCGGATCCGGGCCGTATCCAGATCAGATGGTGGACCTGCGCCTGGACACGACCACAACGCATGATGTAATCAGCCGGATCCGGGCCGTATCCAGATCAGATGGTGGACCTGCGCCTGGACACGACCACAACACATGATGTAATCAGCCGGATCCGGGCCGTATCCAGATCAGATGGGACCTGCGCCTGACACGACCACAACACATGATGTAATCAGCCGATCCGGCCGTATCCAGATCAGATGGAAGACCTGCGCCTGCACACGACCACAACACATGATGTAATCACCGTATCCAGGCCGTTCCAGATCAATGGAAGACCTCGCCTGGCACGACACAACACATGATAGTCAGCCGGATCCGGCCTATCCAGATCAGATGGAGGACCTGCGCCTGGACACGACCACAACACATGATGTAGTCAGCCGGATCCGGGCCGTATCCAGATCAGATGGAAGACCTGCGCCTGGACACGACCACAACGCATGATGTAATCAGCCGGATTCGGGCCGTATCCAGATCAGATGGAAGACCTGCGCCTGGACACGACCACAACGCATGATGTAATCAGCCGGATTCGGGCCGTATCCAGATCAGATGGAAGACCTGCGCCTGGACACGACCACAACACATGATGTAGTCAGCCGGATCCGGGCCGTATCCAGATCAGATGGTGGACCTGCGCCTGGACACGACCACAACACATGATGTAATCAGCCGGATCCGGCCGTATCCAGATCAGATGGAGGACCTGCGCCTGGACACGACCACAACACATGATGTAATCAGCCGGATCCGGGCCGTATCCAGATCAGATGGAAGACCTGCGCCTGCACACGACCACAACACATGATGTAATCAGCCGTATCCAGGCCGTATCCAGATCAGATGGAAGACCTGCGCCTGGACACGACCACAACACATGATGTAGTCAGCCGGATCCGGGCCGTATCCAGATCAGATGGAGGACCTGCGCCTGGACACGACCACAACACATGATGTAGTCAGCCGGATCCGGGCCGTATCCAGATCAGATGGAAGACCTGCGCCTGGACACGACCACAACGCATGATGTAATCAGCCGGATTCGGGCCGTATCCAGATCAGATGGAAGACCTGCGCCTGGACACGACCACAACGCATGATGTAATCAGCCGGATTCGGGCCGTATCCAGATCAGATGGAAGACCTGCGCCTGGACACGACCACAACACATGATGTAGTCAGCCGGATCCGGGCCGTATCCAGATCAGATGGTGGACCTGCGCCTGGACACGACCACAACACATGATGTAATCAGCCGGATCCGGGCCGTATCCAGATCAGATGGAGGACCTGCGCCTGGACACGACCACAACACATGATGTAATCAGCCGGATCCGGGCCGTATCCAGATCAGATGGAGGACCTGCGCCTGGACACGACCACAACACATGATGTAGTCAGCCGGATTCGGGCCGTATCCAGATCAGATGGAGGACCTGCGCCTGGACACGACCACAACGCATGATGTAATCAGCCGGATTCGGGCCGTATCCAGATCAGATGGAGGACCTGCGCCTAGACACGACCACAACACATGATGTAGTCAGCCGGATCTGGGCCGTATCCAGACCAGATGGAGGACCTGCGCCTGGACACGACCACAACACATGATGTAATCAGCCGGATCCGGGCCGTATCCAGATCAGATGGAGGACCTGCGCCTGCACACGACCACAACGCATGATGTAATCAGCCGGATTCGGGCCGTATCCAGATCAGATGGTGGACCTGCGCCTGGACACGACCACAACGCATGATGTAATCAGCCGGATCCGGGCCGTATCCAGATCAGATGGTGGACCTGCGCCTGGACACGACCACAACACATGATGTAATCAGCCGGATCCGGGCCGTATCCAGATCAGATGGTGGACCTGCGCCTGGACACGACCACAACGCATGATGTAATCAGCCGGATCCGGGCCGTATCCAGATCAGATGGAAGACCTGCGCCTGGACACGACCACAACACATGATGTAGTCAGCCGGATCCGGGCCGTATCCAGATCAGATGGAGGACCTGCGCCTGGACACGACCACAACACATGATGTAATCAGCCGGATCCGGGCCGTATCCAGATCAGATGGAGGACCTGCGCCTGGACACGACCACAACACATGATGTAATCAGCCGGATCCGGGCCGTATCCAGATCAGATGGAGGACCTGCGCCTGGACACGACCACAACGCATGATGTAATCAGCCGGATCTGGGCCGTATCCAGACCAGATGGAGGACCTGCGCCTAGACACGACCACAACACATGATGTAATCAGCCGGATCCGGGCCGTATCCAGATCAGATGGAGGACCTGCGCCTGGACACGACCACAACACATGATGTAATCAGCCGTATCCGGGCCGTATCCAGATCAGATGGAGGACCTGCGCCTGGACACGACCACAACTCATGATGTAGTCAGCCGGATCCGGGCCGTATCCAGATCAGATGGAGGACCTGCGCCTGCACACGACCACAACGCATGATGTAATCAGCCGGACCCAGGAAATATATCACACTTTGCAAGTGATTTTTGGAAATTTTATTACAAAAATCTTACATATTGTAGCTTTAATTTACTTCATAAAAAGAAGAAAGATACTCTACAAGTTAATCTCTGCCATTATCAAAACAACACACAATTATTCAATAAACAGTTACAAACGACGAGCCCCCAATTTTTTATTTCATTTTTTACAGGTTATGTCTCCCTATTTAAGATGCCTGGGGCCAATATGTAACATATAAGTGATAAAGTTAGATAAATTAAGAAAATATTCAAATATTCAAAAACGGGCTCAGTTAATCGATGACTTGTGTGGTGAAATGAATCAGGCAGAGACAGTTATTAATTAAAGTCAAAATCATCAAGAAACCACCAGTGCAGTAGTAAAACAAAAAAACAAATATTTACAGAATATAGTAATTTGGGAGGATGAGTGTGCTAAAGCAAAGAAATCAACCAAACTTACATAATTTAATGTACTAAACTAACAAAGAAAAATTGTCAGAAAATAAACAAATCTTCTGCAAAGAAACGACAATTAAACTACTCTAACTAGCACACATAAATGCATGGGTTAGTATCCGCTCCTGGTGTCATAAACGAGCTCAATCTCTAACATGATGGACTGTGTAGATATATATAAACTATCCTCCTCTCTGGGACCAGGAAGATATTTCCAATGAACACTTCAGTAAAGTCACGTCACAAATTAATCAAACTCAGAGAAGTAATTAGGAAACATAACTCTAACACACAATTATTGTTTCACCAAGCAAAAAAACAGTAACCAAGAGAAAACATGCAACTGTATGCTCTCGCCCCATCCGGGTCTTTATACGGAAAAGAAGAGTTCAGTTCCTTTCCGCTGATTAATGATGATGGACATGATAACCAATCAATCGCAAAAACCTAAGAATCATGACAGTCAAGAATGAAAGACAGAGGAGAAAGAAAACAACCAAAATACACCGCAGATATAACAATAGTATTTGTTAAATGTGAAAATAAGACATTCAAGACTTGCTGTCAAACTATAACTTTATTTCTCTTAAAATCCAGACACAGACTCACAATTTACAATACCATTTTCACAGGGAAAAAATATATATATTTAGGAAAATATGCAGTAAGCAAATATGAATAAATGTGAGATCTAGAATAAGCTGGAATGAGGGACAGATGCACAGATGAACTGTTTTAGCATTATAAACATGCAGCTGATAACTTCAAATTCAGATAATGAACTAATGCAGAGGGATTATGGGAAAGGCATTGACCCGACTCTTGTGCTTCTGTCAGTGAATATTGCGTCTCGAGACGGTTCAAATGCGGTAAACAACAGCCTCTTTACACAGAGAAACCAATCCATGAAGACAAATGAAGAATCAGGAACAGATGAAATACAGAATAAGCAAGAGGAACTAAAAACTCTTAAAGGGATAGTTCACCCCAAAATGTAAACTCTGTCAGTAATTACTCTCCCTCATGTTGTTCAACCCCGTAAGACTTTCGTTCATCTTCTGAACACAAATTAAGATATTTGTGATTCAATCTGAGAGGTGGGTCACTCCTCCATAGGCTTCTGAGGGACTGAAACTTGTCGGCCCAGAAAAGTTATTAAAGACATCGATAAAATAGTCCAAGTGACTATAGTGACTCAATCTTAAGTTTTAGTTCATCTTAAGTTTATATGAAGTTTATTTTAAGTTTATACGACCAATTGTGAGGCTACACAGAAGCGCTGCGCTGTTACACTACGTGAACTATCTCGAGGCCGACAGAGAAGGACATGAAGACTTGAAAAAAGTCGTTATTTTTGTTTGTTTTTTGCGCACAAAAAGTATTCTCGTCGCTTGATAAACTTAAGATTGAGTCACTGTAGTCACTTGGACTATATTAACGATGTCTTTAATAACTTTTCTGGCCCGGCAAGTTTCAATCCCATAGAAGCCTATGGAGGAGTGACCCAGCTCTCAGATTTAATCACAAATATCTTCAGTTGTGTCCCGAAGATGAACGAAAGTCTTACGGGGTTGGAACAACATGAGGGAGAGTAATTACTGACGTGAACTATCCCTTTAAGAACATATTTACACAAGAAAAGAGTTTGTAAAACGCCTGACGCTTGCATAGATTCAGCCCACATGTGGCGGTGGGCCTTTGGCTTGTCTCCCACACATGAAGAATTAGATAACAGCTCTATTACTGATGACACTGAGAGACTGCAGTGATTCACTTCATCAAGATGACGGAAGCAGCTGTCCTCATAAATGCTGTGCACCATTTAAAAAATGTTTAAAAGGGTAAAAAATTGTTCTGACAGTAAATCATCTTTCTTTTGCCCTCAGATGCTGTTATAGGTGATGCAGCCTTTCTAAAATCTGTCTGAAGTCTTTGGATGCTGGTTAATGTATTAAAGGTCATGGCTAATAGCAGATGAGGATAGATGTTGCTCTTGAGATTGAACATGGCCTTCATCCTCCTCGTCTGGGTCAAAAAATCCTCCTAAAACTCACTAAACGCCCACTTTACACCATCGGATGAAACCCAAGGGAAAAACTACTCCACATTTCAAAGAGCCGAGTACATGCTCATTACTTAATTCTTCTGTATTATATTAAAAATATAGGCCTATATGTTCTCATCTTACTAAACTAATGAGTCCATCATTAGGTGGACTCATAGTCAAAAGCTCCGGTGCTTTTTATTAATATTATTATTATTATTTAAAGCCAATGAAATTTCAATGTGAAATGTAATTAGCCACAATTAGTAATTTTTCCTTGTGAAGAGACGCCTTCGCTAAAAATAACACAACTTTATACTTAAACTTGTTTTTGACTATAGATACTTTGACGTTTGACACAGTGCTTTCGCTGAATTACATTATCGCTGTAATTTCACACTCACCTCAATGTGCTTTTTGTCAAATTAATTCTTTGGTGTTCGATAACTATGGAAGCCTATTCCACCATATACAGAAAAATCATGCTTAAAACAATCATGACATAATAAGCCATAATTATGATAAAAATGTCATAATTTTGTCATCATTATGACTTTGTATCTTATATTTGTGACAGAATTTTCATTATAACTTAGTATGTCATATTTCTTCGTTTTTATCTCATTATCATAACAGAATTTTTACTCTCATAATTTACTTTCTAGTCATAATTATGACCTTTATGTCAATTTTGACTATCTCATAATCATGACACTTTATATATCATAATTATGAATGTCAATTTTGACTTTTTATCTCATAAGTATGACTAAGTATTTTTATAGTTTCATAATTATAACTTAGCATTTCAAAATCCTGACTTTTTATGTAATAATTGACTTTTTTGTCATAATTATAACTTTTATGCCATAATTATGACTTTTTTCCCCATAATTATGAAATAATTTTCAGTTTAATAACTGAAACTTAGTATTTCAGAATTTTGACTTATCTTTTAATTTACTTTTTTGTCATAATTATGACTTTTATGTCATGATTTTGACTTTTTATCTCATAATTATACCAAAGCATTTTATTTTCTTATGCGTCAGAAATGCTCTTCCATAGATAACACTGTACAAAAGAGTTTAAAATGAGACGTCTTGATTGAAAGTGCGTGATCTAACATGACTGTACATGTGAGCACATCTAGAGAGAACTGAATATCTTCATACAGGAGGTCAGGTGTCAGTGAGCAGTAAGAGGAGGGACATGAGAATGATGACGATAGATACGGACACAGAGACGATGAGCAGATACACCGGCGGAGACAGTGGGACGGGGAGCGCTGAGAGGAGCCACTTCCCCCCGGCGGGTCTGTCATCCGTCACGGACTGAGTGTCTCGCGTGGCACAGCGACAGATGACCAGCGGCCGGACCTGAGACACACTCTCCTGCGGGACACAGAGGACATGCGCTCAATCGGGGTGCTTCAAAACCTCATTTACTTCATTCATATTAGTCCATATGTGATGTTTTACATATATTAAATTGTTTTACTTGAGGCATTAGTTAATATATATTAAAGTAAATTTCATGTAGTTCTCAAGGCAACATTTAACTTAACTAGCTTAACTTGAATTCCCTAAATTTGCTTAAAAAAGAATGAATGACAACTATATTTAAAACACTGATAAAAACTATTTTAACAATATATTTGAAACATAAAAAAAGGAAATTGGAAAATATAAAACTAAAAATGTCAATAAAAATATAAAACTGAAAATGTAAATACAAATAATAAACTATAATAATATATTGATACCAAATATATATATTATATTATATATTATATAATTTATTATTCACTAATATGCATCTTTTTTTCTCTGCATATTAAAACTACATACAAATAAAAAATGTCTTTAGTTTACATGGTTAAAAAAAATCAGTGCTTTTATTATTTCATTAACTAGGATATACGTTATAAGGTTCATTACCTTAGTTAACATGAATGAACAATACTACAGCATTATTGATCTTAGTTCATATTAATTTCAACATTTACAAATACATTGTATTTTGGTTGTATTTCTTAACATTAGTTAATGCACTGCGAACTAGCATTGACAAACAATGAACAGCTGTATTTTTATAGACTAACATTAATAAATACTGTAACAAATGTTTTGCTCATTGTTAGTTCATGTTAGTTAATGCATTAACGAATGTTAACTAATGAACCCTATAGTAAAGTGTTCAGACCTCCAGGATGGTCCTGTTGTGTGAGCGATGAGGACTGAGTCGGAGACTCCAGCGGTGAGTCCTGTGGCTCTGCCCACCGTCGTCTTCGCTCTCCGTCGTGTCCTGTCGCGTGATTCGCTGACGCTTCCTCTTCCGGGAGCTGATTCGCTGGAGGGAACCCGCAATCTGGAGCCTGAACCAATCACAATGCAGAGAAAGAGTTGTAGAAGTGGATGCAGTTCAGTGTGCACGTGTGTGTGTGTGTGTGTGCGTGTGCGTGTGTGTATATGTGTGTGTGTGTGTGTGTGTGTGTGTGTGTGTGTGTGTGTGCCTCACAC